>CM050326.1:98546672-99039871 GCA_027475135.1 Bactrocera correcta | reverse complement strand
CGATAGAAGCAAGTTGCCGCAGGCAGAGTGTTATTTAGCACGAGTGTGGCATGTTGCAAGTTGTAATCAAAAATGGAAAAAATACAACTGTGAGTATGGCTAATGGCACACAAGCGCTCATTTGTGCATGTGGCAGCGCAGAGAATTGCTTGCAATGACATGTTGCTTCGCATTGTGGCAAAGTTGTATTGCAGAAGACTAGTTGAGTGGCTTGGGGTTATGAGTTGCCTGCGGTTATGTGCGTTGCTTTCTTCATACTTTCTCACCACTTTCTTACAGCTTTGTGGCATATTTTTTATGATGCCTTGCTTTGTCTCCACGCCAACAAATCTCTTCTATACACATGCCACATAACAAGCGAACACCGCTGCTACTTACAATCTAAAAAAATGCGTACTTAAAATCGACGACTGTTGCTCAACCGCCACAACAACTACAACAACTGTTGTTTGGCCACCATCAACTGCTTATTCGCGCACAAAAACAAATTCATTATAGTGATTCCATCGATTCTCCTCTGTGTCCACACCCGGTTTGGGTTCCGCTACCGAGCCCGCCGTACCCGAACCACAACTGCCAGCCATGCGGAAGCCACGCTCGTGCAGCATATCGAACGCTTGCTCGATGAAACAATGCTTGAGGAAGAAGCGTGATGTGTAACGATCCGGGCCACCATGATCGGGATCGCGTGACTCATTCAATGTATCACCGAAAATTTCGCGACACAACGCCACACGCCCGCAAACCAGAATACGTGAGAGTTTGCGAAACTTCACATCGGCCAATCCGTCCTTGCCGAACTGGAAGCTGCCGCGATAGCCGATGGTGATGCAGCCGGGGGCACGCATATCGCTGGCGTTGCGTAGACACTCCAACATGCCGGTCAATTTGAAGTGTTCCGCTTCGCGCTGTAGGCGTTGCTTCTCGCGGAAGCCCTCCGGTAGGCTGAGCTGCTTATCGCGCAAATAATCCAGTATGTAGCGGAAGAGTACGCCATCGCGGTCCAGAAAGTAGCGTCCTTTGTTGTCCTTCACCAGTGCGTCGGTGTTGCTGAAGAGTTCGTGCAGCTGTGAGGACTTCTCCTGCAACAGTGTGTCCAGCACGGTGGTGTAGTGTACGCCGCCAACGTTCAGCTCAATCACTTCGGTCATATTGTAAGCGGTTTTTAAGTGGAAGTGTGGTCAGGGAAGCGTCTTAATTGTTGATATACATATATTTTGAGAAAAAATTATTTTTTGTATGTAATGGTTTCGATTTATGCACTTTTTTGGATTAGTTTTCACGACACTTTTAGCAGCGTTATAGACACTTGCGTTTATTTATATTTATATAAAAATATGTTTTATTTTATATATTTTTTTTTCAATAAAATAATTTAATTTTTTTCAATTAATTGCTCTTAATTTTCTTTTTTTAATTCTTAACACTTCTTCTCGTCTGAGTTCGCATATGTTAGCAGCGTCACGATTTTATTAATTCATATAGACAGTAAAGTCAGCTATGCGCTCAGCATCCTCCACCTGCAGCTGTGCACCGTTCAATGCTGACTGTTCGCTTTTGTATCTACACTCTTGCTTTAAACTACAGCCAATTGTGCTGGCTGCTCTGCTTAGACAAATACTTGGGTTATCACTGCACTTCAGCTGAATTTTATGTTCCACGCTTATTTTTCGTTCAATTTTATATTGCTGATTTTTTGTTCTGGCCACAAGTAACTATATTTAAACTCGCAGCTCACAGACATATATCAAGTTTATATATATCTTTTATTTCATTGAAAATTTTTTCTTATCACCCGTTGGTCAGTAGCGCCTGTCTAAATGAAACGTCTACTGACGTTGAACTCTCGAGCTGAACTGAATGGAAACTGGACCGTCTGCTGGCTTCGTTGCCTTATACACACATACATATAATACTCACAAACATTTAAAAACCACACTCATATATATTTAAGACACAACCACATGTACTCAAATTTCACATAAATTACATTCATTGCTTCAAAATATGCCTGTACTGTGTCAGCCACTGCGTATACGCAACGTCCATGAACAGCATGCAAGTTGGCGAAATTGTTTATCGCATTCTCTCTCACTCTCTCTCTCTCTTCATGCTTACAACTGCGAGCATATTGCTGAATGCTTTCACTCAGTGTCAGCTGTGCGTTGCTCTCTTCAGCGCTGTTTTGTTTATTTCTTTTTAATTTCTTCCTTTTTCTACTTTTACGGTTTTGCTATTTTAATATGGTTCCCGCCCCGCTGGTTAACAAGTGGTCAAGTGTTTACAAAGTCAAGGATTTCCCATTGCACTGACATGCACTAAACTGACTGGCGCTGCCACTGAACGCTTAGTGCTCTTATGGAGCCACTCAGCACAGATGTGTTCAGTGTTTTCATTGACAAAAAGAAAACAAATCACATACACTTATTAAATGTTTTTATATATTTGCACTGGTAGCGATTGTGTGCTGACAAGGCGCCAGAAATAATCCGACCACTTTGGTCGCGGCAGAAAATGGTGTGTGGGTCCTCGTTATTATAATGAGCATAATTATTTGTGAGAAAATTCGACACTTGGTACTACAGATATTTGATTTCATAAAATTAGTTATGTGAAATCATTGAAATTTAGATTTTCTATTTCTTTCGAAAATTTCAAAGATTAAAAACTTAGGTTCAAAAAATGGAGTCAAAGTCAATTTTAAGTTATTGTTTGTAAAACATGCTCAATGTTGCAAAATTGTATATCCAAAGGTTTTGTACTTCCATAAATAAAAATTATTCCAGTAAATTTATTTCCCTTAATGATGAGTATATAAATTATTTAGCTTAGACTATAGATCGAAAAATTAAAAAAAAAAGTGTTTAGAGGAGGAAGACAAGGATTATTTTAACTTAATACTAGGTATGCTTCGAAATCTCATCATAAATTGCATGAGCGCCCAGGTATGTGTGTATCATCGTTTATTTTACTGAATTTCTTCCATTTGATACATTCGCTTTTGGAAGGAGGCAAGTATACGACAAGCCACTTGTATCAAATTTAACTCGCTTACTGTTTTTACTATTAAACCTAGATTATTTGGCAATGGAGCAGCACTCAGAGGTAGCAAGCAGCTAAATAGCATATCGATATCGGTTAGAAATTGAAAAGAGGAACTAAAAGAATAATATTTAAAACTGTTTACGCTTACTTTTGAAAATGAGTTCTTTTTATAGGCGGTTATCAATGAGAAAACGTAATTGACTGATATTAGAGAAGTTATTAGTTTGAAAAAATATCGGTCTTCCATTTAGTATATTTATTAAATATTATGTTTAAATTTATATTTAACAAATATTATCAACTCTGTGACTCGCTCTGCCTAGAATATAATTCTTAATTTATTCTTCAAAATCTATGTCAAATCTAAACGAAATCTTCCTGGCCTAAATATATTTGTGCCAGCATTTTGTCCAATCCTTGAGACAGGTGTAGAAGTCAATTTATGGAATAGCCTTCAATACGCGCAGCGAGTCACATTTAATGTCTTCAATTGACTAAACGCGATTTCCCCGGACCGTTCGTCTGAGTTTGCTAAATAGCTTGAAGTCACAGGAATGGTTGCGGCACGATATTGATAGAAAATTTGGCGAAAAACTCACAAAGAACCATTGCAGTATGTGACGATGCATAACCGGTGTGCAAAACCAAGAGTGGACTGATCATAATTCCGGACTCATTTAACGAATAGCTTGGCACAAAGACCTATATCTGCACCTTGATAATCGAAGAAAACTGTCAACATAACCTTAAATTTTGGTCTGCTTTGACGTCGTTTTTCCAGCTTCAGCTAACTTGTGCCGAGATAATCGGCCGATTGAAAGTCTCTTTCCAGGTCGCAAGTATTGATCCAAGATTGGTCGCCAGTAATAATACGTTTCATTTCATCCTTATACTCAGAAAGCGTTTTTTACAGACGTTAACACGATGCTTCTAAAAATTTTAGTCCTTATATTATTTTATGCGACCCAAATGCTCTTTCAGAATGGTTTTCACTGATCTTTCTGATATTCCAACGATGCCAGTAAGATCTCTGACTGGTAATAATCGATTATTAAGCATCAATTCCTTCATAATATTTTCATGTTGATCATCAGTTGATGTTGGAAGCCGTCATTGACATGGTTCGTCATTAAGGGGGTAGATAAATCAAGAATTAAAAAAATGAAAAAAACAAAAAAAAATTTCGCTCTAATCAATTGAAAAACTATTCAAAAGTGTAGTCCCGAAGTTTCATTGGTTTACTCCGAACACTTTCGAAGAAATAGGCCCCAGAATCACTGTACTTCATGCAGCGGCTGTATAGGTACCAAAACTTTGAGGCTCGTTTCCTCGAAACATACTTTTTCATCCGACCGTCAAAATTGCGAGCGAATTATTTAACCAATTTGCTTGAGCTAAAACGTATTTTGTAGATTATTTTATACTCTAGTAAGTGATAGAGCGCTTTTCTATTTACAGTTGTTTAACTATTTTGTTGTCGAAAAACACAGGTTAAATGGCACTTTTTCCAAAATCCAGATCTACATCCACAATTTTTCGAAATTCTCAAAGTTATAAATGTCACTGATCAGCAAAGAAAAAAAATATTTTGACAAGTTGGTTTTCGCGCAAAATTTAAATTAAAAAGTCAACTATTTTATGCCTTAATCGATATCGATATGACAACTGCTTGACTGATTACTCGGAACGGTGCACTGTCATATAATGTTCTGCCTGTTGGCTCTGTTACAAATGGGATTTTTCAAGCCAAAGAAGATTTTTGAGTTGATTTCAGGTTTTTGCAAACCACCGTCGCTTGGTCACTTTTGAGTTTTTTTTTTCGTCTCTATGAGTGCTGCTATATATATTTCTGGCCTAATAATGAAAATAGGCATATTTATCAACGAAAATATATTTTTTTTTGTTTCGTTGGATTCGGCTCGTCTTGGCAGACCCATACGGTCGATTGCTGTTTTGTTTCGGGCTCACACGCATAGATCCATGATTCGTCACCTGTGTCGATCTTATAAACGTCTTTTGAAGCACCGCGATCGTATTTTTTCAGCATTTCTTTATACCAATCCACACGAGCCTTTTTTTGAGCGATTGTCAAATTGTGCGGGATCCAACGAGAACAAACATTTTTTACGGCCAGGTGTTCATGCAATATCGAATGTATGCTGGTGGGAGAAATGCATAGACATTGCTCTATCTGAAGGTAAATTACATGACGGTCTTGCATTATCAGTTCATGTACGGCATCGATGTTGTCTGGCACAACTGCTGTTTTTGGACACCCTTCACGGAATTCGTATTTGAGCGAGCATCGGCCACGATTGCATTCGTTGTAACAGTTTTTCACAGTGCTATAGGATGGTGCTTCATAGCCATACAAAGATTTTAGTTCATCGATGCACTCTTGTCGTGATAATCCACGTCGAAAGTTGTGAAAAATGATCGCACGAAAATTTTCACGAGTTAATTCCATTTTTTGGCCGAGATGAATTTTTTAATTCCCTGTAAATAAAACAATTCACGATTAAATGACAAAACGTTCTGAGTGATGTTATGCTAAAAAATGTCAAACTTTCCAGTGGAAATGTCAGATTGCACCTGGCAACACTTAGTGTTGCTTAGCAACCTATGTAGGTCATTGAATAGACAAAAATAGATATGTACATGTTCAGTATGACTGGCTAAAGTTGATTTAGACATTTTTGCCCCTCTGTTCCCCATAATGAGAAAAATTTTATTATTTTCTGATCCCGTTAGAAAATATCTATAAAGCTAAAACTTTGCTGCGCTACCAACTTGAGACAAAATAGCCATAAGCTTCTACCACACGTTTACATTTCCTTCGCTTCTCACATTCCTTTTAGGGGTACATACATATATTATATAAAAATAAACCTTATCAAGAGAATTATCTCAACTAGCCAATGAAAATGCAAATGTAAACACAATTTTCAACTGCAACAATGCTTGCCGATATCATTCCTGCTTAATGCAAACAGCGCTCCGTTTACCTACTCCATTAAATTCACCATAAATCTTCTTCAAGCAGTGCATAAATCAATCTTCTGCATTTAGCATATAAAAGCGGAATGCGAATGCAAATCCAAACGTAAGTATGGTAAAAACGAATTCGGGTAGACGTGCGGCAGTTGTGGGCGAGGAAGATGTCAGAAGTGCTTACAGTTGAGCGCTTCAAATCGCTGGCAATGCACTGCAAGCAGAATAAGCACCAGCAATGCAATGACTAAGTATATGTGTCTATATGTATGTATAAGTACATGTGTGTGTATGTGTGACTGCTCATATCTAATGATGTGTATGCACAATGTGCCTTAACATGCGCAAATTGCCCTGTCTACAACGTCAATGTGGCGCTCATATGCAACTGTGGTCCAACTAATCCTTGGCTTTATTTGTTACTCAAGTTTGACCTCGGACTTGCACAATTCCCGTGTAGCTGATTAACCTTAACATTTTCAGACATTCAGCTCAGCACTTCAGTACATCAGCTGCAGATTGCTATTGTTTTTTTTTTTTTTGTAGAAACTATGGTTGTCGTTGTGAAATTGTTGAATATTTTGCTCGCAATTTATATATATTTTTGATGAGTGTAAATTCTTTGCAATAAGCAACCACTTGTTAAGCTTTCTTCGCTTATGAATTGAAAATAATATAAGAAATTGTGTTTTGTGTTATGTATGAATGTATAAGTGAAGAGATCTTTACAAGGCCGATGGTTAAATCAACTGGTTGTATACTACTTGGCAACTAGTTGGACCCACAAACTTAAATAGTGAGCTTGCTATCCTTCTTTCATACATGTAACTCTTATTCTTACGTGTTGATTATGTTATGAAATACAAGTTGGGGGTTTTTAACGGTTCAGGCTCATAGTAGTTATAAACAATACAAAAAAATCTATTATAGTTAAATTTCTTGCCAGATACTTGGGCTGCAAAAGATACACAGCACAAACATCGACTCAGATCATAATGCTGATTATCTATTTATATATTTTATAGGGTCTCCGGAGTTTCCCTTGGGTGTTACAAATTTCGTGGAGACCTTAAACTCTGTTAGGGTTAAAAAAAGTACACTTAGTTCAGTTGGGAAGCTGTAGAAATTCGTGATTTCTAAGACAGCATTAAACCATGCTAGGATTTCCTTTTGTGTGAAGCCTTATGCTCTCACAGATATAATAACAAACTCAACAACTATAGTCGCTATAGTCTGAATCGAGTTATTTACCCATTAGAAGTTCGAAAGAAAATTAAACACTTCAAGTCACCTTGTATTGCCACTTTTCTGTGAAAGTAAGCAAACTTTTTATGGCAATTGTTAAGTAATTAGCTAACAGTACATCTGCTTTCAGCTGGCAATTAATTATGCTCTTGTTTATTTTCATTTAAAAGCGCATAGAAATACTGGAAGGCAAATAAATTATGCTTCTCCCGTTTTGTTTTATATGTAACTTCAGTTTGTTGGAAACGTAATAAATAAATGCTCATAAAAGTAAAAGTAAACAGAAAGTAAACAAACAACATTTAACATATGTTAAACTAAAACACATACTATATACATATGTATCCTAAAAGATTAATTGTTGTTGTGAAGTGAGTTTAATGTTAACTTAATGCGCGCTAATTGAGTAATTTACATATGTGTGTTTTTGCTGATTTATTGGTGTTGTTTTTTCTTCGGTATTGTGTTTTATTTAGTCGGAATCGCAAAAAAATAAGGCTCTTTTAATTGGCTCGTTAAACTTTGAAATTACCACGTAAAACTAATGTTAATGGTTCATTAATCTTTGTTTTAGACGGAAATAAAGACATATACATATGTAAGTAGCGATAATATTTCAACAGAAAAAATTTCTGAATTCCATAAGTGGGTTCTATGTAAAAAAACAAATATTTTAATTTTAATTTTTTTGTTCGAAACGTAGTAATACTTACGAGACCACCCATGGCGACCGCCTAAACAAAAAGCGATTATTTAGATTTAATAAAAAAAAACGTTAATTTCGGCTGCACCGAAACTAATATACCCTTTACAGATGCATTTCGTTTAGTAGTTATGTGCTCAGTTCATGTGGAAGCTATATGCGATAGTAAGCCGATCTCAACAATTTTTTCGGAGTAATCCATGTCAAATTTCGTGAAGACACCACGTCAATTGCAAAAGTTTTCTATACAAGAACTTGATTCCGATCGTTCAGTTTCTATGGCAGCTATATGTTATAGTGGTCCGATATCGGAAGTTGCGACAAATGAGCAGCTTCTTAAAGAGAAAATGACGTTTGCAAAATTTCAAAAGGATATCTTAAAAACTGAGGGACTAGTTCGTATATATACAGACAGACGGACAGACAGACGGACATGGCTAAATCGACTCAGCTCAACGTACAGATCATTTATATATATACTTTATAGGGTCTCCGACGCTTCCTTCTGAGTGTTACCAACTTCGTGACAAACTTAATATACCCTGTTCAGGGTATAAAAAAGAATTACATACTTTTAAAATTTTAAGGGTTTGTTTATACGTACATAAACACATTAAAATTTTTGAAGAAGAAAGTGAAATGATTTTCGCGTTATACGCTATCTCCGGCGGAGTTTAAAATAAAGGACCTCTACTGCTGTATTAATTGCGGCCTAAAATGTTTCTACTTAACATATGGGTCTTATAATGACTTAAATTTAAAAAAAAAAAATAGAATTCAAAATTGACGAAATTTCAGCTTTTAAAAGCAAAAAATTGAATTTTAATGGAAACTGAAATGCAGAGCATTCAGAAAAAAAATCGAATCGAATTATTTGCTTCCGCGTTATCATTCCAACAAACTTGGAAAATGTGGATTGGAGATAAATTGGTTTAAATACAAACTGATGGAATTTATAGAACTGAGTGATAGCTATAACTCAGAGGCTATTTGAGACATCGATTTAAAACTTTGCTTCCCAATAGGCCTCAATTGCGGCGAACTCCTATTCATTCAACGAAAATCTATTCTTAGCGAGTACTCCTTTGGAAATGTGAGATGCGGAAATAGTCGCTGGACGCCAGGTCTGGATAATAAGGTGAATGAGGAATCAGTTCGAAGCACAATTCACGGATTTTCGCCATTATTCTCACTGACTTGTGACACGGTGCCTTGTCTTGTGTAAACTGCACTTTGTTTTTTTTAAATACGGCCGCCTTTTGGTGATAGTCGCTGATTTGCAATAGTCGCTGTTGATTGTCCTTCTTTTTTTAAGGTAGTGAATTATTCAATGCGCATCCCAGAATACAGACGCCATACATAACCTTTCCAGCCAACTTTTGTGTTTTCTATGCTTTAAAGCGGATTCATCGTGTGCAATCCACTCGGATCGCTGTCGATTGGACTTTTGAGTGAAATTGTTCGATCATGTTTCATCCACTGTCAAATACTGACGCAAAAACTAGGGTTTATTATGGTTGAAGATCCCCAAATACTGCTCCGATCAGCAACTCGTCGTCGTTTTTGGTCAAAAGTGAGTTCATGCGGCACTTACTTTACATATAGCTTTCTCATACCTGAATTATCGTGAATTTTTTTATGTAAACTTTCAGTTGAAATTAAAATCTTAACTTGCTTGTGTAATTACATAAACTTATTTATGCTGTTCAAAAATATAACAGCTATTTTTGAAACTATAAGCCATACCTGCATTGCACTTGACAGCAGCTAATCGAGCTACTACACACCGCGACCGCAGCACACAAACTGTGCGCAAAGCTGCGAACGCTGAAATATTTACATGTGTAAACATATGGGTAAGCGCTTGTATGTCAGGTGTAAGTGTTGTGGATGTGTGGCGCATAGGTGTTAGCCAAAATAACCGCTGCATATGCTAGTAGTTGTTGTAAACTCTCCTGTTGGCCATTGGATTGAGACAGCGGATGCGAAGTTGTTTGCTTTGTGTGGCGCACAGAACACATGGTTAGTGTTGTTAATTTGCTGTTGTTGTTGTTCTTGGTGATGAACTAATGGTATACAGTTGCTTACTGGTAACTAAAGTTATGCAGTGGCGAAACACACATTTAATATTGTGAGTATTTAGCGGTTAGCTGGATTTGATGTCAAATTCAGTTTGGTTAGCTGTGGTGTTTGGTATTTGAAAATGTTATTATTGAATTTGACTCAGTAACAGCAAAGAAGTATGAAAGTTAAATTTGGGCTGCTAATACTAATGAGTCGTGAATTGAACTTGAAGTTTTAGAGAAATTAGAGCTTTGCAACAGAATAATTAAAAATTCTTTGGTTTGATTGGAAACTAAAAGCCTATAGCTGGTGGAATCAAAACAAAGGAAGGTAAAAATCAAATGTAATTAGATCGTGCTATATACTACACTAAAGTGATTAAACCTTAGTTCAATTGGAAAACAAACGTATTTACATATTCTCTATAGCTTATTCATGCCTATGGCTTTTAAACAATAAATAATTTCGATGGACCACCAGGGCGTATAAGTAATAATTACATATTTCTTCTTCCACATAATAAAGATGAATATAATAATAACTGACTTATATAAATATTTCTTTAAAAAAGACAACAAATTGTATACCACATGTGTTTTGAACAAGCGCTTTGGCCTTTCTGCTATTATGGGCCATCGCAGCGTATAAGCAACATTTATAATTTTTCTCTGCAACAAACCAAATCGATATCTTTTTAATAAAAAAAAAATATAAAAAATGTATAAATAATATACAAAAATATAAACACATACATACATTCATATATACATTTCTTTATTTGTTTTAAACACTTTTATAAATCTTTTATATAAAGGCACATATGTATATTTCGACATCAATTGAACGAGTTAAACTTTTCTCTACACTTTGAGTGCACTTCCATTCATGTCACAGTGGCGCTACAATTCTTTTCATGCGCCTTTGTCATTTTCGTGCCTTACATTTAATTGCATTGAGCAGCTTAAGTCGTCGTGGGAGGAAGAATAAAGCTGCCGCAAAGAAAACAGGAAAACTGGAGCAGTAGGTTATTTCCGTTAATGTTTACGCTCAGCAAAAACAGTTTACGCTCCGCATATGGTGCTCTCAGCGTATTCAGCAACTGAGCTTATACAAGAAATATTTTTGGTACACTTTGAGTGTGCAAATGATTTGTATGTTTTCATATTTTCATGGAGATAAATTGTAGAAGCACAAAAGGTCATTCAGCATTTCATTGTCGTTGAGAACTGGGTTGCCAATATTAAGTATTTTTTATTATTCTATGCTTACAAGCACATTATTTCCAAGATTCAATTATACTAAAAAATAAAAAAAAAAATTCTTCGATACATGTGTATTCATCTATAAAAAAATATTTTGGGGGGTTTTCGTATTTGAGTTAATTTTAAGCAGAAAAATCTTTCTCATATCCAGAAGCCATTTTTCGAAGGTCTTGCTGATTGATTGAATTGATAAACGAGGAACGCACCGCGACCTTAGGTCTACTGTATCCTATTCTGAATCACAAAGACTCACCTAGCCTCAGCATATTGATAAAGTCCAATATTCTGCTGGGTGCTAGCGAAGCGATGTCATCCCTTTTTTATAATATAGATCAAAGATCCTTTAACTCACGCTTGAAGACTGATGTGGAGTCAATTAACAGGTGTTCTCGTGTTTCAGACTTCCTGTCGCAGGACCGGCCATTTACGCAGAAGCTAGGCCCACACTACTTCAGTTTGGAGTGGCCAGTGAAAAGCGCTACCAGTAGTCTGAGATTATCTCTATGGAGGTTGATTGTAACGGGTGAGCCATCTAACGTTTTAAATTTAAATTATCTATACTTCGACATTGGAAACATCAAATACCATTCGGAAAGTGACAGATATTCAGTAAAAAGTCTAAAATTTACGAAGTGGGTCGTTATTCACTAGAAGAGAACAAGGAAACATTGAAAACTTTTTTCCAAAGTGGTGAGTCAAGTGGATGGTCAATTTTACCGAAAAATCATCTTTTCGGACGTGGCTCATTTCCACCACGATGGTTTCGTTAACAAGCAGAATTGTAGCATTTGGGGCACAGAAAAAACGCACGTAATTGTCGAGAAGCCAATGCACCCAGTACGAATCACTGTATGGTGCGGATTTTAGTCTGGTGGAATCATCGTCCCATTTTTCTTAGAAAGTGAAGAAGGAACCGCCGTAACCATCAATGGTGACCGATATCGCGCAATGTTAACCGAATTTTTCTTCAAGAAAATTGAAGAGCAAGACTTGGACAACATTTGGTTCCAGCAGGACGGCGCTACGTGCCATACAGCAAACGCTACACTCAATCTTTTACGCCCTATCTTCGAAAATCACATAATCAGCAAAAGAGGTGATGTGAATTGGCCTCCCAGAAGCTGCGATTTAACTCCGTTGGACTATTTTCTGTGGGGAGCTGTTAAAGATAAATGTTACGCCAACCATCCAGAAACAATTCAAGATCTAAAGTACGAGATTCAAGCTACAGCAGCCATAGACCTGAAACCATCGAGAAAGTACTTCAAAATTGGGTGGATCGGATAAGCTACTGTAAACTCAGCCATGGTGGTCATTTGTCCGAAATTGTTTTCCACAAATAAATTTCATAAAACAACCATTTAAATAAATGTTGGACCTTTCAAAAATATCAAGCCGTTTTTTTTATTGACTTTTTAAATTTAAATTTCATATGGCCCACTCTATATATTCAAATTATATTTTTCCATTGGCAACTTGGCATGCTGCATGTCATATAGTTGTGGACAATATCTTTCTCTGGCTACTCCTTTACACAAATAGGTACACATGGTTACATTCCACCTAGCTATTTAGCCGTTCTCTACCCTTCGAACCAGTAGCGATGTGATCTCATAGGAGGAGATTACTTTAAGTGTCGCTTGACTATCGCTATCTATGCACTGACTTATGGCAAAGTTGTCTACGTGAAAAATATTTGGAAAACTTCCCAAAGATATGGAGACTTTGGTGCGATCTGAATGTACCACTTGATTGTACTATTCTTAAGCAGTAGCTCGAGAGTGGATTCATTCAATTCAGCCCTGCTGCCAAGGGTAACCGTGAACTTCTTGGTGAAATTAACCCTTTTTGGAATGCTCTCTCTTAGAAGAATGGCCAATGGCATTTTACCACTTAACTGTTTCACCCGCTGGGGCAAGATTACTTTACCTTTGCCACACCCTTCTGCTGTCATTTGTAATAGTGTGTGCTTGGCTACCTGATCGATGGCGAGATCTTCGAAGATCTTGGTCGAAATCGTCCATGGCATCAAGAAAATAAAAGACTTTTAATTTCTTTTTTTTTGAAAATAAGTCACTGATTACAAAAAAAGCCTAAGTTCTATCAATTTTTATATATACATTAAATGCAGATGCATATGGCCTGTTAACTCAAAGATGAAGCCCAGCGTGCAGCACTTAGTCGAAAATAAATTTAACACAGAAATAAAATCAATAATTTTCACATTTAAGGATCCCTAACATTATGTTTTATCTCAATTATTGATTTACGAAATATCTAGTGGACTTTTGTATATTTAATAAGTGATTCTTTTTTTTTTAATTTTTTTCTTAAAAAATAATATTCATTCAATTCATCATCATTGCTAATACTGTTAATATATCGTGGTAACAATGATTTCTCACTCATGGGCGCTCCACAGAGTTAACAGCTGCTGAAGAGCTTACAAGGCACACTGGTTGCGCTTGTTCAGCAAAACTTACTCTCTCTCTCTCTTCCGCGCTCACTGGCCTTCCTCGTTAGAATACAAGCGTTATACTCAACAGTTGAAGGTTGTTAACTGCTCTCCTGCTATCAGGAACACCACCTGCTCACGCCAAACTGAGTTTCTGAAACAAATTACAACAGTTTTATCTTGGCGACTTAGGCTTGTTTCCCCTCGGCAATGCAACCGTTATCTACAAACCGCGACAGGCACTTGCTACTACCAATGTTATATAGTAGAATATTATATTTAAAACAAAGTGATTTTGTTATTTTAAACAAATTTCACATTCCTTGATGCGGGAGCCTAGGAGTATATGTGCATGTGTGTGTACGTAGAGCCCGCGTTGGTCTATGAAATATGGGCATAACAAGGAAATGAGTATTTAACTTGCGCTTGCCCAACTGTAATTGCATTGTAACGTATCCTTCCTGCATGCTGGCAGCGACGAAAACATTTCAAAAAGCAACAACAACAACAATAGTCCATGTCCGTACAACAGGCTGCGTAGAAAATCTGATTATGGTGACCGTCAAAAGCAGCCACTGGCTTGAGTGAGCAAAACAAATAAAGTGCGCGTTCGGCGGTGTGGAGGCTGTGGTGCGGGCGGCGCTACAATGCTGCTGTGCATTGCTTGCCCACTTATCACTTGGTTGGCATGTTGTGGCCATTGTATTTATATACACTCTTGCTTGTACTTTGTTTGCCGCGTTTCTCATTTTTCACACTCACCCATCCGACTGTGGCCATTTTTCATGGCGTGTCAAGCGTGAAACAAACATTTAGCCACCCAGCCTCAAACCAAGCTACGCTGTGGCCGCCATTGCAATCCTTCGTAGCGGGGCTGCTAGCCAAAACCACCCGACCGAAAGTCTGACAGACTCCGTTGCAGGCGGATCTGGCGCTTCGCACAGCTGCTCCGCCGCTTGTCGAGCTCCGTGTCAATGTTGATTTGTGGGAAATACCCGTCGCGTGGCAGCACTGGCCTGCTAAGTGCAACATGCCACGCGGGGCAGATACCGTCTAATAGGCAACAGCAGTACAAATGGCCGGCTGTGCACGCCGTGGTTAGTGGGTGGCGGGCAGGAAGAAATCGTATGAATGAATTTGCAACTTTTTGCGCTGCCTTCCACGGAAAAGTTCCTCCGACAGCAGCAGCAGCAGCAACAGCAGAGTAGATTGCATAGTGACAGCACACAATAATAAAGCGTGGCAATACAAAATGAGAATTTTCTAAAGTGACGGCGTATTCCCCGCACGTCCGCTGGAATTTCACGGCTTCGCCTGCCCCTAAGTCGGCCTGTCAGTCAGCGGGCAGCTACGTGCTGCTCGTTCACTGTGTGGCTGTGTCGACGTGCGGATTTGTGGCTTGCTCGTGTATGCGTGTGTGTGTGTCTGTGGATGTTCAACCACCTGGTATACCCATCTGAATTGGGTAGTCGGTATAGCCAAAATAATCAATATTTGCGTGTATTTCTTTCGCAGTTTCGTCTCCTCGTGCTCCCCTTTGGCACTTCTGGGCTTAAGTTGTTGTTTTAGTTGCGTCTAACTAACTTGTTTTTAGTTTGGCAGTTCTTTCGCGTAGCAAAGTTTTTTATGTTTCTTGTTTTCTCTTTTTAGTTGCGATCTTTGTTTGACTTTCTCAACTGCAGATTTGGCGTTGCAACTAAAATCAGAAGGTTGAGTGTAAATCGTGCTGGGATTTGAAGATTGCAGAAGTAAGATTCCAGCTGCAGCATTTATATTTGTGCTTTGATTATTTGTAAGTATTTGCGTAGAAAAACAGAAAATAAGTTCAATATTGAGGTTGTTTCTAGAAATTTTAAAAGTAAATGATTTCAAAGCAAACAGAATGTCTTCCACAAATAATGAGAATTTTCAGGCTTTCGAATTGCAAGAAGATTTGTGGACATTTGTGGACAAATGTTTTTTTGTATTTCTGTTACACACCGTCAAGTATCTTATGTAAGGTCATATAGACTAATAGGCAAGAGCCAACATTTTTCTTCCTCCTTTCCTTTTCGCGTTGTCAAAAGCAGCTTTAAAATCATCGAAGAGGTGGTGTGTGTCGATCCTCTTCTCACGGATCTTTTCTAAGATTTGATTAGATATCTAGTTAGTTGAAGCTTTTCCAGGTCTAAAGCCACATTGATAAGGTTCAATCAGTTTATTGACGGTGGACGATGGACCTTTTGCTCCTATTTGAATAGCTCGTCTGACCATATTTTCGAAGAATTTTCAAGCATTACCACTGTCGGTCAGGCTGTCAAGCTCTTCATACTCACGCATTTCGTCCTCTCTCTTTTTTGTCTCCAAATTCGTCTCGCTTCCTGCTTCAACGCTCGGTATCTATTCCATTCCATTCGCGTTGTGGTGGCTTGTAATATTGTGACGTTGGAAGGCTGCTTCCTCTCCGCTGCGACACGGCACTCCTCATCCTTATTTCCAAACCAATGGTGTCGTTTGCAGCTGTACGTAAGGAGCGTGAAATGTCGTCCGAGTTGCTGATGAGTGCTCAAGAGTGCAAGTAGAGTAGAAACCATTCGACTGTCTGTTGTGGTTACAGTTTCTCGACGTCGAACCTTCCTTGTGTTTGTTGACCTATATTTTTTTCTATCTTTATCTTTGCTGCAACAACATAGTGGTTCGAGTCCATGCTAGGACCTCGGAGCGTACGCACGTCTAAAACACTGGAGACGTGCCTTCCGTCCATCACAATATGATCGACTTGGTTGGAGGCTTTTCGATGTTCGAATTTTCTTGTGCAGGAAGCTAGTATTATACTACATATATAACCATATTTCGGGCCTGTCGAAGTTGATCAACCTTAATCCATTCGAGGATGTTCCATCATGGAGATTGAATTTCCTGACCGATGTGCGAAAGATACCTTCTTTGTCCACCCTGGCGTTGAAGTCGCCTAGCACGATTCTGATATCGTGGTGGGGGCAGCTCTCAAAGGTGTGTTACAAGTGCTCATAGAAGGCATCTTTGGTTACATCGTCTTTAAAACGTTCACAGGAATCGTCATCAAAAGAGGCGTCGCTTATCTGAGCCTGTTGTTTCCTTGGCATTGATAGGAATTTTTACGTGGCGGGTCCCAAACCCAGCGCACAACCCTAGGGAGAGGATGTTTACCCTTCTCATTTTAGCTCATTTTCAAACGGATGTTTTTTGGATACGTAGAGGATACTTGGTTTAAGACCGGAAGTCGTGAGCTGCTTGAGCCATACTATATGTAAAAGTATCGTCTCTGACCCACTCTCAAGTGAATGACGGTCATACAATTTTCCTCACTTGCGTGAACTCTTACAAAATGCCCCATCTTCCAAAATTTCAATTCCCAAAATTTATTGGCTGTGATGAATTTCAGAAAATTTGCATTGAATTGCTTACCGATTGCCTTAAATTATATGCAGTTATTCAACATTGCTAAGCAAAATTTAATGTCACACCAATAATATAAATTCATAATTATGCAGCAAAGCTAATGGATCAAGCATTTAATAAACAGATAATATAAATAAAATAATTTAAAGCGCAGTTATGACGGCACGCACACGCAAAACCAACGACAATCACACATACGCACGCATATGTTGCTACAAATAAATACATAAATCCAAGCTGAGCCTTTAAAATTAACGAAAGCCAAAATTGCTAGGCTGCCGAAATTAGCTTTGATCCAAAGAGCAAACACAGGCGCCAACAAGAACACCCCGACGAAGCTTCACCTTTCACCAAGTGCAAAGTGGAAATGTGTTGCAAATATTGAGGAGCTGACACACATTAATACGCACACACATGTATGCTAAGGAAATTTGCTAATTGAGTGCATTGTTTACTTTTCAATTCATAAGCTTAAGGCTTCAACACTTGTGCGTGTCTGCGTTTATGTACAAAATTGTGTGAGCCCTTGCTCTGGCGAAGACTTATTAAAGTATTAAAGCCGGTCGTCAGCAATCTCGGTAAGTGAATTTGTTAAGTAAATTCGGCAAATACTAGTCTAGTTTGACTTATGCCCCAAATGTATGCGACAGCGTTGAGTTAAGCTTATGTTTCTGTATGTCATGCGTGCCTATGTGTAAATTACAGTTATAATTTGTTTGTTGAAAGTTAAATTTTAGACTACTAAAATGTTTTGGGAATCACAGTCAACTTTTGCGCTTATCCAACATGCGTGTGTGCTCACAGTTGTTGGAGAACATTTTTGGCCAATTAAAATATTTGCTGAAAGTTTGAAGTTTCTCTGGAATTATGCCTTAAGTTTCTTACAGCAAAAGGCATGTTTGTATAACTTATATTTTGAAGTGCATAGTGCGTACCTTCGACAAATATCTCATAGAATTAGTTTGGATTCTGGTGTGAGTGGCTTGAATATCGCAAATGAAGATTAAGTTGGCTACTACTTTCGCAATTACTTAAAGTTATGTGTAGTCAAGTCTAATGTTAACATATAATTCGTAAATAACCAGTTTTTTTAATAAAATTAGATTTTAACTACGTTTCCCAGTTGGAATTTGAACACAAGGCACTCCTTTTTGGTCAGACATTAATCCAATGTAATTTGGATTTGCATATTTGCTACTTGTTAAACTGTACTTTTTCAAATTGCACTCACTTCACGCGAACTTCGGCTGCGTCAAAGCAATAGTGTCCTTCACAAGTTCATTTCTAACTATACTAGTATGAGCCAAAAATAATAAGACTTTCTTTATAATTTTAAAATTCTTAATTTATTCTTCAAAATCTATGTCGTCTCCTTCGAAGTAATTGTCCTTGAAGCCACTTGTGTCGATGATCTTTCCAATTGGTGAAACACTTGTTAAAGTCAATTTCCGGATTAGCCTTCAATGCGAGTAGCGAGTCACGTTTAATGTTTTGAATTTTCTCTGGTGTGGTCGCTTGAATTTGCTGAATAGCCGGAAATCACACGCAGCTACGTCGGGCGAATATGTGACGGTGCATTGTCAAGCAGCAAAAACCAAGAGTTGTCGGCCCATAATTCCTTTGAATTGTCTTTGTTTTAGGGCTTCGACTCGTCTTTGCACAATACTCGGCCGATTGGTCGTCTGTTTTCGGATCGTAAGTAAAGCTCCAAGACTCATGGCTAGTAGTGATACGTTTCATGATATCTTGGTAGTCGGAAAGCATTGCTTCACAGACGTTAACGCGTCGCTGATTTTAGAAAAAATTGAGGGATTTTGGAACTTGGCTGTGCTCTTACTTCACTTAGACGCAAATGATCCTTCAAAGTAGATTTTACTGATCCTTCCGATATTTCCAGGAAATTTAAATTAAAAAGTCTTACTATTTTTGCTCACAGTAGTAGATCCAACTAAACCTGAACGCATAACGAGCCACGCTATTTGTTTCCACCATCTTCAAATTATGTTTACATAAAAACGAAAAAATTTTATGTGTGAAGATCTTAGATAAGTCAGTTTTAAAGGCAGCTATATGCTATAGTAAGTGGTTTGAGATCAACAATTTGTTCGGAGATTATAGTACTGAATATTTTCTTCCCTATGTATCAATTGTCTCGGGCTTATAGGCGTAGGCAAGCGTTTTCACATAAAATAGTCGCCCAGTTCTTAAATCGCATGATGCTGGATGCCACGCTGCAAGCTCACGACCCGAGATAAAAAGCACATCAAAAGTTTCGTTTAACATTAATTTTCTCGTTTCACGCACGTAAAAGTCATTAATCATGACTCTGTAGACTTTCACATTGACTGTACCATTACTGTTTTTAAAGAAATATGAACTAATGATTCTCTCTGTCCATATATCACGCCAAACAATATCTTTTTGCGTATATACTCGTAACGGCGTCCCAATAATGACTTGTGAATTATTATCACTACAAAGGCGACAATTTGTTTATTAATGAACCGCCTAACCGAAGTTGTTGGCTATTTAGTTTAGCGTTTTGGGCCTAGGGATGGTAAACTCGATTCCGATTCTACTCGAGAATCGAGTTTTCTCGTAAAATAATCGATTTTTCGGAATCGATCTTCAGTAGTCGAAGTCGATTAAGAATCGATTCTTGACATTCGACTTTACTTTTAATTAAGTGAATAGTTTCAAGTTATACATACTACATACGAGCACAAGAAAACTCGCGATTCTTAATTCTTGACGATAAATTTATTAAAATGCTAAAACGCTGTATGGATTTACTTTAAAAAAATAAACAACGGGTCGAATGTCCATTGTCACCAATGTGGGAAACAATCAAAATATAATAATATTAGGTCTAGCTTAATCAAACATCTCGAAAAATCACATAAACTTTTTTTAACTGCTTCTAATTCTAATCAAAATCGCACATTGAGTGAAAAAGAGATTGACGTTGAAATAATAAGTGTCTCACAACCTAAAAAGGTATATATAGGGTGTTTAAACCATTTGAATTATTTAAAAAAAATTTGTATGAAATGTTATGTTCTTTGTACATTATTTATAGACAAAAAAATAATTAACTGTTTTTAACTGTTTTTGTGTTTTATTTAATCGATTTGAATTATTCATTCAATTTATGCCTTGTGATTTAGTAAAAAAAATTTTTGTCCTTTTAATTTAGAATCGATTAAAATCGAAAGAATCGATTCTTGCGCTCGAATAATCGATTCTTAGAATCGAAAAATATAAAAAAATAATCGGAATCGAGAATCGATTCTGTAAACAATCTTTCCAGCCCTATTTGAGCCCATTCAACGATATCATACGATTGATGGTCGTTCGGTCTGTTTATTATGAAGTGAAAAAATAAAGCTGCGTAAAAAATTTCAAAGCTGAGTATATTTTATTGGGTCTGTGAAATCTGCTTTCCTTTTCAAATTAGAGCACACATTCAGATGGTTATGAAAGTGTAATTTGAAGCTTCTTGCGGTCTGCAAATAGTTATGCAGTATATCGCTAACGTGCATGGAACGCCATGTTCCTCGGTTTTATAAGTATTGACTAAATTGACTTTAGTAAATTAAGTTGGTGTATATTGTCTACGATCTCGGCACCAACTGAAAATATTGTTGGTGGTTTGGTGTCGATTTTTATTCAAATGATAATAAACATTCCGAATTAAATTTGAAAATTTGGAAATTTCTCTTTAAAAAAGTAGGAAACCTCGAAAGTAATCACCCTATACTATTTTCATATGTTATTCAAAGTTCCAACTCTCTGATAGCATTTTTTAACAGGACTGAGCTTTTACACAAACTCTGCAACTTTTAGTCAGATATCATTTTTTTCAAGTTGAACAGTATCCGCGGGGTATACCAATAATCTAAATTCTTTATCGTACCAGTTAGGTGTACAAGGTCTAAAATAAAGCAAAAAATGTTACAGTTATATAATATCCGGTGAAAAAAACCGAATTGCGTTTGAAAAACGCTTGGACATGCTCCTACTCATGATGACCGATATTGTTCGCCTGTCAAGAACAGATTTTCCACTGTCTCCCACTGTGCCACAGCGTGATTGCCGTTGGTAATCTTTTTATTTTGTTGTCGCACGGCACATTCTTGATGGCGCCTTTGCAACGGTAAGTTCTTTCACATACATTTGTATGTATGTGTGCGTGTATGTGTCCATACTTGCATGCATTTATTATTCAACAATTTTCACTTTCACAAGCAACAACTGCAGGCGGCATCTCTTGTCGTACACTCCCTTTACAAATAGCAGCTCAAATGTATGTTTGTGAATACACACACACACACACATTTACGTCTAAGCATGTTGCACAGCTTACCGTTAGTAGCGTTAAGCTCGTTGCATGTCGTCCGGCTATTTGCGACCGTTTGCAATTTCGCACAGAACAAGCGAGTGTGAATGGCACAACGCCGGTGGCATGATGCGCCATTGTTGCAACATATTCGTGCAACATTCGCAGAATAGCGTTTGCCCGCGGCGCGCGTAAAGGAAAGCAGCGGCAAAAGGAGGATTGAGAAATAAAAGAGTGACACGCTAAGCCGGCAGCGATAAATGCATGTACATATATTGTAAGACCTAATGCATATACCAAAGACCTTTTTGGTCCAGTACGCGCACTACTTCATAAGCGGATGAAGGAAGAGCTGAAGAATGGTGACAAGCGCATAAGAAACTAAAAAGCGTTAGAATTTTCTATGAGGTATACATATATACATACAAAACTAGCTTTGTGTATATAAGAAAAGCAAGAAGCAACAACTAAAAGACAGCAAAAAGTGTGCTAAAGAACATGTGAGTGCAACGCCTGCTTGCTGCGGAAATGTGGCAAAGTAACGTTATCGAGTGCAGCGTAGTGGGCAAGGTTACCGAAGACTTTGTCGATGTGCTTTCTAAACAAGTAACACCATGATTTTTTTTTGTTTTAAAGCTTACGACAGCGTTGCATGTGCATCGCCACTCTCTTCTTGAATTCAGTTTATGAAAATGGGTTTGTTGACTTCGTTAGGTGTTAGTGGAGCTCATCGAGAAATGCATGTGCTCATATCGAAATTGTTATCAAATATTACTGTTATAGCAAATGCTTAAATTTATAGCGCAATTTAGAGGAAATGCAATGCTGCGCGTTAAGTATGATAAGTTTGTGTTGAAAATGAATTCAATTTCAGATAAAGTCGTCCAAAGCGTAGTTGTCAGGAGGGCTCAAAAGATATGTGAAAGTCTTTACAAAAACAGAAAATAGAAGAAGAGTAGCAGTCTACAATTTGCCTAAAGTTTAAGTGTAGTGAATTGAACTAACTACATATATACATATGTATATAAACTGTGATGCATTTCGAAGCTCCCTTCTTTTTTAAAGAAAATATATAGAAACTATAAAATATTGAGGAGTTTTTATTATCATTCAAAAGAACTTTCTTTGGTATTTATTTTTTGAAGATTATCTATTTCAAATGTTGGCAGCAGCTACGTCTCAGATGGTCCATCCATTGAGTTCAACTTCCGATGACTCGTTCGAGCACTTCGACTGGTAACGAATGACTGGCGAATGATACGCATGATGTTTTGTTCCAAGACCTGAATCGAAACTGGTTTGTACGTATAGATTTTAAAGTTTACATATCCTCTCAGGAAAAAGTCTATATAACACGATCTTAGTCGCCAACTGATTGGTTGGTGTAATGTGTGGGAAGTGGCACCGTCTCATTGAAACTCCCGTACCCTATGACACGAGATTCAATTTCAGGCTTTAAAAAGACGGTTATCATGGCGTGATAACGGTTGTTGTTGTAGCGACAGAAATCTGCAGAGTTGACAGTCCTTGGCCGGTTAATTCCGGTCCATTTAAGTTACGCAGACCCGAGTGTTTTAGGAACGGAGCGGTCGCCATTAACGGTTACGTTCTTCCGGCATAATTTTTGAAGATATGTGGACTGATGATTACACCGGCCCCCGAAATTCTGAATAAAATGGCAGCTCTTGAATCAATTCAGGTTGCTCTTCGTCCCGAAAGTGTCAATTTCGCTTGTTTACATACCCTCTGGTCCAGAAATGAGCCTCATCGCGGAACAAAATTTGGACGTCGGATGTTCTTGGAACTTTTCAAGATTCTATAGAACGAAGCGATGTTACTTGGGAACGTGGAGTGGCGTCAGTTCTTGCACAAACTGTATTTTGTATGTTTACAAAGATCTTGACATAAAAAGCACCTGCGAACGGCGCCGAATTCACTCTCATTGGTTTTCATGTACACTCTCAGCTACGGCTACTATATTTTCTTCCCTGCTTGGTGAACGTGAATTATTTGGTCGGATACTGTCTAATAATGAATACTGGGTCTCAAGATAGGTGTGGGTGTGGCGAAAAGTACGCTTAAGGGATCAATTATGTAAATATACAGTAAAACAATCATGGTTAATGATGCCTATTAAGTTTGAAATTATATAAAAAATAAAATAAAATTTACTATTTAATTGGCAAAATTCCTGTAACCACGTAAGTCAAAATTTTGTTGATTGAAATGTATGATTTGAGTATAAATCACAATTCTAAAGTAAATTAGTTTTGGCCGTAAGTCCTGTGCACATGCTCATGTCTCATCCATTTTGCACCCACAACCACATTAAATTGGGTAATTATTTCTGCTTATGTTTTGACTTGAAGTTATAGCTCGTTGCATTTATTAATTACGCATAAACAATGCGGTTTCGGCAATGTGCACGGGACCCTAACCATTAATAATCGCTTATGCGCACACTAATGATCGGTTTAGATGCATGCAACCGAGAAGCTATGAAGCTTAATTACGCACAAATCCGCTCATATCTGGCTTGTATGTCCTCAATATACCTATTGCATAGCTATGAGTTAAATTAGATAGAGAAATGTAGCAATGTTAGTGCATACGACTTTATAGCTAAACAATAATTTTTGACATAAATTAACTAGAAATCCAGTAACTATGGCTAAATTTAACTCGGACTGGTCCATTTAAGGTGGGCGCTCCAACCGAGCTAATATATTTCATATTTTAATTTTCTGGTGAAAACATTTTTTGTGTGCGAGTCTAGTTTGATCACCATTTTCAATTATTGTCTGTTTCCAGCTATTTGCTTCCGAGGTGAACATTCTGTCACGCAATTTTTACCCTAAAAATTTAACAACAAGTTTGCTAGAGATTTCCTGTAGAATCACACCTACATCGTGAAAATGTTGCAGGAGATTTTAGAGAAATCAACATTGTCAACAACAAAAGTATTTAAGTGGTACAGAGCATTAAGTGAAGGTCGTGAAGTCAACAGCAACTTATCTCATGCGAGTCGTTTATACACCACTCTTAATGACGATAGCATCGAAAAAGTGAAAAAACCAGTCAACGAAAGCCAGCTGTGGTGGCATTAGAGAGACAATAGAGGATCTCAACATCCGTTTTGAAAGCGGGTAAATGCTGCACTCGTACCAAAATACCTGCATCTTTTGCACAAACGAAGTCGATTAGAGCTTGCTAAATGAATGCTTTACGACGTAGTTAAGGACCTTGAGGTCCGACTCTGTCCAGGTTTATAATAAGTGTATGGGAAATTGAATGAAACTTTGAAATTTTTGCAATGACTTAAAAAGTGTATTTTTTGAAGGCGAAAATAAAGATTAAAAGACGTGTTTTTTTCAGTCCGGGTCAAATTTGATAAGATACTAGTTATAACTATGTACAAGTATAAATGGTCATAAAAACTGCGAGAAAGCACAATACTAGTTCTTTTTTTGAGTGATCAACAAGCTATTTTTGACTTGTTAACACTTGAGAGATAGTGAATCGATCAAGCAACTCGCATAATTTAAAACACGAAAACACGTTGATTTCGGCTGCACCGAACCTAATATACTCTTTACAGGTGCATTCATTTTTGTAGCTATGTGTCCTGTTTGTAGGGAAGCTTTATGCTATAGTAATCCGATCTGAACAATTTTTTTCGGATATTATGTTATTACCTGAAGCAGTAATCCATTTCAAATTTCGTGAAGATACCACGTCAAATGCGAGAGTTTTCTATACAAGCCCCTGATTCCAGTCGAATATATGAACAATAACGCATACCAAATTTCGTGAAGATATATCGTTAAATGAAGAAGTTTCCCATGCAAGCATTTGATTCCGATCATTCAGTTTGTATGGCAGCTAAATACAAAAGTTAACCGATCTAAACAATTTTTGCGGAGATTACATAATTATCTTAGAAAATAACCTGTGCCAATTATTGTGAAGATACATTGTCAAATGTGAAAGTTTTCCACACAAGGACTTGATTCCGATCGTTAAGTTTGTATGACAGCTATATGTTATAGTGGTCCGATATCGGCAGTTCCGACAAATGAGCAGCTTCTTGAAGAGAAAATTACCGAAAACGATTTTTTAAGAAAATCATGCTCTCCAATGAGGCTTACTATGATCTGAGTGGTACCTAAATTGACAGTTTGGTGTGATTTTTGGTTTGTTCGGATGATCCATACACACTTCTTTCGAAATGTAGATGGCGGCACCATTACTGTCTCTTTACTGTGCTGTTATTTTTTATAGCCGCAATTGGAAGAAATTGATCTTGACAACATCTGGTTCCAAAAAGACAAACTGCGTGCCCCTCAGCACGTGCAACAACCGAGTTATTGCGAGAAAAGTTAAGAGATTCGTTTATTTCAAGAAATTCTGACAAGGAATGGCTTCCAATAAGTTGTGATTTGACCCCATTAGACTACTTTTTATAGGGTTATTTCAAGTCATTGGTCTTAAGCAATAAATCAGACCTTCTTGAAGCTTCAGAAGTCAATACTAGACTTGCTTTTCATAGCATACGACTTGAGTTAATGGAAAAAGTACTCGAAAATTAAGTTCATTGAATTCGTTGGTGCAAAAGGAGGCGTGGCTGACTTATGAAATGCCCCTATATAGAAAAGTTGAAAATGTTCAACTCTAAATTTCAACCTTAAATTATTAAACTACAATTTCGAAATGGTAAAACTATCCTCTTACGAACTATGAAATTTTGTTTAATAATTTTTTGCGAACAATAACATGCACATAATTCTGCGTATGGGACCTTGTAGAAGCAATTATGTTAGCTAAAGCTGTCTACCCGTTCATAAGCTCAGTTATCGTTGCAAGCAGCCATATTTGTTGCGCTTCTGTTTGGATATGCACTGTGATTAAAGTGAAATATTGCCATTTCCTTGCTGTCATGAGGCATGTAGCTCGCCGGATTTCGTGTTGCAACTAAGCTGAGCTGTCAAGTTATGCGCTTTACTGAAGCGCCACAAATGTTCATTTGGCAGTTAGCAATTTTGCAACTTTATGGCTTTTCAGCCTTCACTAATAGAAGTTTTTCCATTGTACCGAGCTGACTTTCATTACCGTTATACTTTACAACGGCAGTTACATATGTATATACAGAAATTGGGGTATGCGTTTCTGAATTGTATACCCGTACATGCATCGAGGACAGTGTAGTGTTGTTGTTGTCAGTGTTGTCTTTTCATATGCTGGCTACTGGTTTTGCTAAGCGCTGCCAATAGCGACTTTGATGGAATTAAATTGCCAATTACGAAGCGTGACTGCTTCAGTGGCTGTCAGCTCGTTTAATGCTTGGAAAATGTGAGCTTTCATTGATAACAATAATTTGATGTTAGTTGGCTTAAATGATGGCTTAAAGGAGCTCAAATGCATCGCACTTAATTAATATTAGCACTTTTGCCATTCAATGTCCTTGCGGCGCATATGAGCTTGTAATGAGTGGATTAAACGCCGAACGGTATTTGTCGAAAATAACAGAAAGAGAAGCTTACGTAGTTTTTACAATCTACAAGGGCATTCCAAGTACATTCCTAAACATAATTGTAATTTTTTTTTTTTTTTTTTTTTTTTAACGATATTAAAATGAACGAAGCGGTTTTATAGATTGGGAACAAAATATTGCTACGATCCAATAGAGAATTCTTAAAAATTTAATTGGGACCCAGAGTGTGTAATACGAATATCGTAACATTCAATTATCAGAATCGAGTCTGTGCAAAACTATTATTCAGTAATGACTAAAAATTTTGTAGAAATATTTAAATGGCTGATCTTTGATACTTACATTTAGACTGATTTAAGCTCCCAAATCTTAAGATAGTTTACAGGCAATATCTTCCAAGAAGAGGGAAAATTCCTCCTGACTGTATCCTCCGCGCGGGTGTTGACTGGGGAAGGAATGTCGCTGCTTGTAATGTCGTGGTTTCAATCTGCCTTTGAGCTAGCTGAGTCATGACATTGCAGAGATAAAAAGGCGAATACAGCAGTCTTTCTTAATGAGGTGCGGAAGTCAAAACCAAATATGGAAAAAAACGAAGAAATTAATAATTGAGCTTATCAGCTCAAACGTCGGTGGGAGACGAAGCTGATACCACCGGTAGGCACAGTGATTTGACAAGCTGTGTCACCAACGGGCACACCTGCACCGCAATGGGATTACAGTAATATACGGTGGTTATAGTACTACTGCCAAGCCAGCTCTATAGCGCACTTCTTCATTAAGATTTGGATCAAGAAAGCGCTGTTAGCTAAATTAAAGAAAAATAAGAGCTTCCGCGCTTTGCTGACTGACCAAGGGTTTCCACTCTGGTAACAAAAAAACTCTAGTAGGAAACCTGAAAAGGAGGTACCGAAGTATAAAGGACGATACAATACGGCAGTCGGGACATGTAGCCGACTCGAAGGTGAATCCAAACCAAAGTAAGAGCAAGTGAATCGGTTGGCTTAGACAGGAAAGAAAATGAAGTGCGGCGGGTACTTTTCGCCACACGCAATTTGTGCAGTTCCTCGGATCTAGCGTTTGGGCATCGCATAGAGGAGCACATCGCCGAAAACAGGCAGCGTTTGACAGAAAGCGATCCTCTTAGGTCTTCTCAACAGTTTTCAAGAACAAAATAATTTTATATTATAGATAGATAATAAAAGATTTGTAGTACCTAGATAGATATAAAATATATAAGAATCACAGTGTGTAACAATATTAACCAAAACTAAAACTTCACAAAAGACTTTAAAGAGCAGGTTGTGAAGGAGATGCTTTCACAAATACTTCTAAATATTTTAAAAATCTTATAAGCTCTTTTCTTTATAAGAAAAATTGTTTGGGATCGCAACGGTTAAATTTTTCGTACGGTTCGACGATGTTGGAATTGGTTTAGTAGATGCAAATTTCCACAATGCTTGACTTATTTAAGCTTTGGGGGTTCAATTAACAGGCATTATTCTCTTTTAGTTATACATCTTGTTGTTGTTGATGCAACTTTACATCAGATAGTTGGGAGCATATTGCCAAGTTGAAAGTTCTTGAGAACGTTGTACCCTTACACAGATAAAGAAAATATTCCCACGAATTTGGCAATGATTTAGAATAAAATAACAGCACATCGAGATATGAGAAAGTCAACGCTTTCAGAACATGGACTTGAAAGCACACTTGCCAACGAGAGCTGCTGGTTCTGGATTTATGTTCAGAAGGTTTTTTCGATGAACAAAATTAACATTTGATAAATCACTTATCACAACTGTTGTTGCAATCTGTATAAGGTGTGAAGATGTGGCTATTAAGAACCTGTCGACTTTTATAAGATGCCAAAGAAATATCACGAACGCTATAACGACTTCAGAAGTGGCGTAGGTGCGCTTTGAAAGTTTTCATATGTTACCGAATTGCAAAAAGTCTTGATTTCACTAGAAATTTCGAATTTAAGCCAACTTGTGAAAGAAAAATATGATCGTTGTTGTGAAATCGATCTCATAACTAAATATATCAATCTAATATTGGCCGTATATATGTATAAACATTATACAAATGTCATTAAAATTAAAAGAAAATATTTGCCAAATTATTGCTTAAATATTAAATAGTATAAAAAATTTTAATAATATATAAAATCGTTTGTTTACTTTAAAATAGTCAAAATCACCCTGTGGTCAATTTATTAATGGCGATTTTCACTTTCACTTCTCTTTTCATTGTTCAAAATTTCTTTGCGATTTCGCGATCAGTTTAGCTCTGTTCGTTCAACTGTTCGCGTGTCGCGTACGGGAAGAAGCTCATTAAAATTTATCGAAAAGAATGTTTGCTAAGTATTGCAAATAAATAAAAATTCCAAATTAAATGTCAGCCAGCAGATAAATTTGGCTGTTGACATCCAAATTCTTTCAAAGTAAAATTGTGTAAATTTTCAAAAAGCAAAGTGCCACGACATGGCCCGTCCGTACAGACAAAGCATGCTTCATTTTATTACAACAACTCGTTGCTCACGCATAACTCTAATACTTTTGCTGGCATTGAGTTGCTTGCAAATTGCAGCTTCACAGAAGATAAATGTCGGTGAGTTGTGTTTTTCTCTGGGAAATGTCAGGCATTCGCAGAAATATTTTTCATATGCACAATTTGGTTACGTAAAATATCTTGAAAAATCAGCGCTGCACCACTCTTGCTCGGCTCCCCGGTGCAATGCAGTTATTTGCGCCAAGTGTTCCACTTAGGCAGCGCATCCAAAAAGCGCTTTACTCTTCGCTGCAGCTCTCGAGGCACCTGGCAATTTGCGTTTGAAAACAAATAAACACATGAAAAAACAAAAACAACAATATCTAAGAATACATGGATAGACGCCATTCTATGGATAGACGCTAAAGCACCAAAGTAGATGGCAAACAAAAACAATAAAAGAGACTGGTGCATTTGGCGGGTAAAGAAATTGAGGCAAAATAAACAATTCGAACACAACAAAAAGTTTGTTAAATACAAATTAATGGCTAGTATGCATTGTGTTGTTCATTAAGGAATTTCGTAAATTTTTAGTGCAATTTCATCAGGAGTTCTTTTTATTGTGTAAAACCTTTTATGAAACTATTTATTCTATATTTTGATCTTATACTTTTTCTCAAGATTTCTGGCTCATACAATTTTTGAAGCAAAAAAATAACTCCAACTGGCTTTTAATGTCCAGATTTGAGATGAAGATTCCCAAAACTTTTTCCAGAGATCGGAAAAATTAATAGTCCGAAAATCAAGCTGTAAAAGTTTTTGGCGAGTCATCAAACGTATAAAAGGTCTCGCACTATCCTAGTGTAGCACTTCATCATTTTTTTTTATCAATTCTGGCTTCTTCTGTTTGAGTGCAAACTTTTCTTTTTTGATAACGATCAGCATTCAAAGAGGTTTGAGGTGATTCATCCTTTTTTTGATCTTTTGCGCCTTCCGCTCTTGTAAATAACCCATTTTCGTCTGCCATAGTAATGCCTTTCAAAAATAGATCACTTCTTTGTCGGTGCATAAACGAAATATGTATAGTGAGTAATGTGACGAAATAAATTTCGTTCTGTAAAAACATGAGGAACCCATATGTCAAGATCCCAAATTAATCCTAGACATTTTATGTGCTTGTGGACGGTAAGTTATACAAATCTAATCTTTCAGCAATCTGCCAAGTAGTTATTTGACGATTTGCATCGAAGAAACCTTCCAGAACATGGAGTATTCTCATGTTAGAAATTGTAGGACTGAAATTTTGCAAACTATATATCTAGAATCAATCGCTCGACCAGGCTGGAACAGTTCATAGTAGATGATGCCTTTCTAATCCCACCAAATACTCAGCATAACCTTTCGAGGCGTCAATCCTGGCTTTGCAACCGCTTGTTAAGCTTCACCACACTTGGACCATGACCGTTTTCGTACATTATTATCGTAATTGATTCACTTTTCGTCTCCTGTTACCATTCGCTTCAGAAATGGATTGATTTTATTTCGTTTCAGCAAAGAATCGCAGATGCTAATTCGGTCTATTATTTTCCTTAGACAATTCATTTGGCACCCAAACATCGATCTTCTTTTTTTTACTGAGCCTTTTTTAACTGGTTCAAACCCGTTTGATGATGAATGTTAAGTTCCTTAGCGATGCCATGGCTGTTTATGTGAAGGTTTTGGTCAATCTTTTCCAACGTCTTCGCAAACTTCACAAATTTTATTTGTGTCTTGCTTGTCATTCTTCCCTTTTTTATACAAAAACTTTAAAATATTGCGAATTTAATTAATTATTTTCACTCGTTTTTGAACACCTGTAATTTTTTTCAACTTTTCCGAATTAAATGAAAATGAAGCTTGAAAGCTCACCTTTCCAACACTATATGCAATGAGACAATGTGATTTGTAGCACTGGAGATATACGACTACAACGAATTCTATTGACAAAATACGAAAAGACTTTTTCGACTACCAATATAATAATTAAATCTAATTTTAAACATCGAAGGCAAATATTTCGATTTTGAAGGCTAACTTCGAAATATGAAGAAATAACATTTTACTTTCGACTTAATGTCTCGATAAACATTGAACCAATATTCAGCCGAGTGTTGTATAGTGTAATGATGGATGAAACTTTAAAGATCAAACTTTTTTCCAGTTCATGTCACTTTTTTATTAAGATATTAACTTACTATACTTACAACCACAATCTTTTATAGGTCTCATCTATGAAAGCGACAACCCCGATATGGAGAAAATATTTCAAATAGCAATCGACAAAGCGAACGAAGAGAGCGGTGGAGCGCTCGAACTGCACGGCATCGCTGTGGCCATTGAACCTGGCAATGCCTTCGAAACATCAAAGAAGCTATGCAAAATGTTGCGGGTAAGCACACTTACGCTACATGTATATTATGTATGTATATAATTGTTGTTCTTCTCCACTAAATTTTTATTGATGTACAGCAAAATCTGGTGGCCGTATTTGGGCCCACCACAGATCTGGCCGCAAAGCACGCGATGAGCATTTGCGATGCCAAAGAGCTGCCATTCATCGATACACGCTGGGATTTTGCTGTGCAAATGCCAACCGTTAATTTGTATCCGCACGCGTCACAGCTGGCGGTGGCGCTGAAAGATTTGGTGGTGGCGCTGGAGTGGACCGATACCTTCACAATCATCTATGAAACGGGTATGTAGCCAGCAAAGGCGTTGAAAGCTGTAACGTGATTGAATTTCGTAAATATGCGTCAACAGGTGAATTTCTGCCGACGGTAAACCAATTATTGGAAATGTATGGCACTATGGGGCCCACAATTACCGTGCGACGCTATGAGCTTGACTTGAATGGCGATTACCGCAATGTGCTGCGACGCATTAAAAATTCTGGTGATTACTCGTTTGTCGTAGTGGGCTCGATGGCTACGCTGCCAGAATTCTTTAAACAGGTGAGCTTTGTGTGGTTTGAAGTTGATGATAGTTTTTTAATAAATTGGCGATTTTTTTTTTTATCAGGCGCAACAAGTTGGTCTCATGACTGATGACTATCGTTACATCGTCGGTAATTTAGACTTCCAAACCATGGATTTGGAGCCGTTCCAACATGGTGACACAAACATAACTGGCATACGCTTGGTCTCGCCGGATGAGAAGCTCGTGCAGGATATTGCGAAAACCTTATACGAAACGGAAGAGCCTTTTCAAAATGGTAAGGAAATCATTTGTAAGGAATCGATTAAATGTTTCCCTGCCTTCATATAAGAGTTGGAATGCCTATCTAAACCCATAAATTGTCTTGTCGTAAATGTCAAAATGCGTGAATAATGCGTTTAGCTTTTTTCTGCTTAGAGAACATGTATTTATGATGTCGCATTCCAAAGAAAATGGTGGAATTAATTTTTTTGGCGTTCTGTTAAGAATATGGTCTTACCGCCCGATGACCCCACTACTCAAAAAGAAATGTCTCTCATATATTACATTTGCGTAGAAGGCTACTGTGATCATTTTAGTTTTGTTTTGGTTGCATAGCGGAATGTTCGCAGATTTTAGCTGTATGAAATATTTGATATGGTGAAGCTATCAACTATATAGATTGTGCATTTGCTCAATCAGAACAACTAGAGAGGCGATGAAACTTATTACCAACACGTTCATATTGTTCAAGCGAAATCCAAACGAGTTTCTGCATCTTTTCATGACTTTTTATGATATTTGAAGCCAGTGGTACATAGCAGATGCCAAAGAGCATTGAAAATAGTGGATCGAAGGACGAAAGCTTTAATGCTGATCACCACCGTTTTCTGGTGGTTTTCTGGGGATTCACAAGATACGATCTCGACCATCTGGGGAGGGAAAAAAGTCACAGAGCTTTACAATGCTTTGTTTGGCGCCATGACAGCACACCAACTTACATACACTCTGCCAAATTGGTCGCTTAGGCTACGAATATCTGCCGAAACTTCGAAAATCTGTCTGTTTTAGCAACAGTCGAGTTTATGTAACTGCAACCAACCTGGATTTTTATACGACCAAGGACTGCCAAACCGGCAGCATTCGCCATAATTACTTTAGAAATATTTTCCGCCGCTACAACAACAGTAAATTTCTGCGTGATCCACTGCATTCTCTGCAGTTTTGGCCCCATGCTACTTCCTGTTGCTTCGAAACTTGGAAAAGGGACTGGAATAACCGAAATTTGAGCAAAGGAGGAGATTACCGCCGTCACGGGAATATACGTGTAGAACTCCAGCAAACGTATTTTTTAGCAGAGTTTCCTTAACTTTTCAAGGAAAAAACACAGAATAAAAAATCAAATTTAACCTGGACTTTTTATTATAATACGAAAGAACATTCTTTGGCCGCGGCTGTGTCCCAGATGGTCCATCCGTTGAATTCGAATGTTGTCGAGATCTGGAGCTTCAATTTCAGGCATTGAATAATCGGTTATCAAGACGCGATTATGTCGCCATTGACGGCATTACATTTGAAGAAATATGGACCTATAATTCCAACGGGCCACAAATCACAGTAAACCGTTATTTTTTCTGAATGTAATGACAGCTCTTGCATCTCTTAAGGTTGTTCTTCGTCCCAAATGTGGCGATTTTACTTCTTTATGTACCCATTGAGCCAGAAATATCTGAACGTCGAAAACGTCGGATCTTTTTGAAATTTTTTAAGAGCCCATAGAGCGAAAGGATGTCACTTGGGAAAGTCGAGCGGCTTCAGTTCTTGCACAAGCTGTTTTTGATATGCTTTCAATTCATGGTCTCGACGTAAAATGCGCCAAATTGTTCCATGCGCCGAATCGACTATCACGCTTTTCGTGTACACTCTCAGCTACGGCTGTTATATTTCCTTTACTGCTTACTGGACGTGGTCTATTCGGTTGAATATTATTCAACAATAAATGCTGGATCTCAAGAAAGGCGGTTGTGTTGCGAATAGTGCGATACATTTTTTACAGAATGTGAATATTTGTAATAAAGTTGAACGATTTGTAAAGGTTTTTTAGCCGTAAGTCATTCTATGATGAAATGTTAAACAATACTAAACAAAAATAATATGACAGCTTGACCCGGCTCAGGCGTATTTTGTCTGAAAAAAAAGGGCTATTGAAAAAGGATCAGATATTTTCGAGATTTGTTGAGCTTATACTACAAATTTCTAGAACAGCATTCACATTTTTTCAGACATTCAAAGAAAATAATACGCCCAGCATAAATTCATAGCTTCATATTTATACTACCACATTTGCATAATTCATTCTTCGTGATGTTATCTCATAAATTTGTGAATTTCGCACAGCCGGAAGAAAAATCTATGATAAATGATGCTAAACTTTTGGCACACGATTGCACAACTATACAAATACACATACAAATATGTATATACATATACGAGTTTTCATAAACATACAAAAAATCAATCGCATATATGTAATTCGTAAAGGCTAAGCCAAGTTAAGAAGGAGTACTAGAGGCCATAGAAAATTACACTTACTTTATTTATGATTATTTAATTATGTGTCACCGCTGCTGCCACCATTATTAGATGCGCTCTAGCACTTTGGCCGCAATAAGTGGCGCACTTAGGAGAGATATCAAAGTTCCTCTTTCACGGAACACTTGAAATCACACACACACATATATACATATGCGTATACATACACACATAGCGAATATATTGCGACAAATGTGAACACAACAAATACATATACACAATTCCCACTTTGTTGTAGACACCTTCAACCATACTTATCCATTATACGTCTATATGTCGATATATTAAACTTGTATCTCTATGTCACTTATATTTGCAGTGTCGTGTCCTTTGACCACCAGCATGGCTTTGGTGTACGACGGTGTTCAGTTGCTGGCTGAGACATTCAAACATGTTATGTTCCGTGCGGTGCCATTAAGTTGTAACGACGCCAGCTCATGGGATAAGGGATACACGCTCGTCAACTACATGAAATCGGTGAGTTAATGGAGTGACAACTACTAACACGCACACACACGAACATGCATACATACATATCCAACATCACATTTACGGTTACTCGGGCACATGAGAAGTGTGTGTTCATCTTAAGCCTGAATTGGCTCAGCATAACACGCTGCTACTTCTACTTCTATTCTCTGTGATTTCCGCTTTCTTAGCAACTACTTTGCCCCTCTTCACTTGAAGCCTGAGCTTCATTTATGGTGCGGACGAGATCTGTTGTGTTTGGGTAATAGCCGGTCTGCGTCGGTGTGCTTCGTTAAATAGTTCTTCCATATGTATGTGTGTTTATGTTGTTGAATTAAAGTATACGGATTTAAGTGCCCGACGGAATGCTTGGGGTATAAGGATATATAAATGTCAGTTCCTCTATAGACATTTTGTGATCACATTAAGCAATCTTCCTTTGGCTGGAGTGTATTCGATCTTGTAGTAAAATTCTGCTCCACTATCAAGGCAAAAAATCTCAAAGCAGTGGCTTTAAAGCAATATTTTCGGTTTTATAGCTGCAGATGATTGGTCGTTTGTAAGTTCATATTTGAATTCATTGGACTAAAGTTGGTGACCAGGGTCGGAGAACAGCGTCTGTGGATTACCCTACAGAAATTTGGAGAGTCTCAAGAAATCTTTGGTTAGAACAGCGTCGTCAATACCCATATATGTACAATATAACGGCCTGAATTTGAAACAGATCTTATGGAAGGACTAAGTAGTTAAGATGAGGAAAATTACAACTTCTGAACGGTTCTTTAGGTATTATTTCAAGCAAGTGCTTTTGGGGATAACTTCTTCGATAATATTCGAAAGTAGTACTTCCCCACTAAGACTAGTAGACTTCGCTGATTAATTTGCGTTTATGAAAAATGAAAAGCACTGTCTTCCGTGTCAGTATATATGTAAGTACAGTCTCCCTTTTTATTTTACCGTCTAGTCCGCATGGAAAGCACAGGGTCTACCAAAAAGAACGGATTTATGTTAAAATAAACCACTTTGGTCAAAATGGGTTCTGAGTCCTTTGTTATGCAGCTAATTTCATGCAATTTATTATTTGAACAAAGAGACGGCGATCGTCACAACTCCGTTGACATATTTAAAGTACATCCAATGATCCAGTGCAACATTTCGGCTGAAATTTCGACAATACTATATCCGAGATCCTCGAAGATTTCCGATTGATTGGCATAAGCCCTTGAATTAACATTCCCTCAGAGAAAATAATATAAAGACGATAATTTCGAGAAATGATCCGAATTTCGAGAAATTAACGTCTTTATATTATTTTGGCTGCAATGTGTTATTTAGAAAGAAATAAGACCCGATATATCAAAATCCATACTAAACGATACATTCTTAAACCACACGAGAACTCACCCCACTATGGACAATTTTGTTTGTTGTCAAAGCCATTAAGTCAAAAATGAGCCGCATCTGAGAAAATGATTTTTCGTTGAGAAAAAAAACAGTAGTCACCGAAGTACGTGAATTTGCGTAATAATCATGGACATTTTCCCAACGTTGTACCAAAGTGCAACGTAACATGATTAAATGACAAACCTTGTTGAACACACCGACAATATAACACAGACATGTCCGCCAGTAGCTGACAATATCACGCCATCCATATTGTTGTTGTTGATTTAACGGTTATCTAGTCGCCGTTAGGGTGATAAGGTTCAGATAAGTTGTCGTCAAGGTCATCCAACGCTAGGCCCATGAAACGTGCTCTTTCGGCGGGGTCGGGAGAAAAGTGTAAGATGTGTAGGTTTAGCTGGGCATGCAAAAAGGTGTTTAAAGTCATGGGGGGCTCGTTGCATACTGGACATATGATTGATATGTCTATGTCGATTCTGTATAAGTAGGAGTTTAACCTGCTACCGTAGCCAGAACGATTCTGCTCAAGGGTCCCCCTGTCACCACTCACGGCAACAAACGCTCTTCGTGTGTAATGGGTGGTGGTTAGACTCTAAGTACGCTATTCACTTAGAGGCAGTCGGTGAAGGTGTTCATGGCTCACTGTGAATGGCAGTCAGTGTACGAGTACGCCTGAACTTACTTGCGTCCGAAGTCTGCTAGGCATATTGTCTTATGTTATCGGCTTGGTTGACGAAGGATGTCTTGAGGCCCCTAGGTCGCATCGAGGCACATTGGTGAGGCGTAGTTAAGGACTGGAGCTCCGTTTGCCTTATATTATATATTGCCAACAACTTGTACTTTTCTTAGTCTTTTCTCTATATGCTGCCGGCTAGCGAGTTCGTATCCTGGAATTAAAGACTTCACATCCCAATTTACAAAAATATATAAAAACCAAAATGTCGAAATGGACTTCCATTACCGAATCATGGACATAACAAGTTTATTTTCGAACTCGCCACTATCACAAACTATTTTCATTGCTACAGCTACCTTTTTATGTACACTTTTTTTATATACATGTACATATGTAAGTCTGTGTTTATATACACTTGTAAGCGCTTTAACGCTCACATTTTTTATACACTTTCAGCTGAGCTTAACTGGACTCACCGGTGAAGTAAAATTCGACTATGAAGGTTTGCGCACCGATTTCGTGCTGGACGTTATTGAGTTGACCATGTCGGGTATGCAGAAAATAGGCGAATGGAAGACGGAGGAAGGGTTCTTCGCTAATCGACCACCGCCAAAGATAGTGGAGGTGGATCAGCGTTCGTTGGTGAATAAGAGCTTCGTGGTTATCACAGCCATAGTAAGTGTTGCTTTCATAAGTTAACTTAGCATAAGCTTTGGAGACACACACACAAACTGTAGTATATACGAAGACGTGTATGTCTGTTTAACTGTTGCACACAATGATTACTTTTCGGTTGGTAGCTTAAGTTGCCTGGCAACTGGCTTAGTTAAAGTTGTAGCTTTACACATTTTGCCTTTCAAATTATTTTCTTTTACTATTACCTTTTTCTTATGTATAACTGTATACATTAATTCCCATTAAATTCGTTATTTTCGTTTCCCTACACTCAGAGTGAACCGTACGGCATGCTGAAGGAGACGCCTGCTAAATTGGAGGGCAATGATCAATTCGAAGGCTTCGGCATTGAGTTAATCGAGGAGCTGGGCAAGAAATTGGGTTTCACCTATACTTTCCGTCTGCAAGTGGACAACAAATACGGTTCGTTCAATCCGAAAACGGGCAAATATGACGGCATGATGCTGGAAATAATCGAAGGAGTGAGTAACCGTTGACACACGCTGTCGCAGTCGTCAGTCTGTAATATTGCATGCGATTTTATTTCATAATATTTGTATTTTTTTCGTTTTCTCTGTCAATCGCCGCTGACGAGTTGAGCGCATTTATTTAAGTAAACAATATCCGCACCGTTATATGTATATATACATATATATATATTTATACATATATCTGTATATAAAATCCACCAACAAATTGCTGCGATTTATATGATTTATTGCGTGTGTATTGGTTTGAAAGCCGACAGCTTACAGGCATAAATAACAAAAATTTATATCAATAAGTCTTCGCCTCAACTCTGTGGGCATAAAGCATACTTTTACCGTGATTTCAAGGGACCCCATTGTGTATGGCTGATATTGAAAATATTTAATGAGCAGATAAAGTTATCAATTCCTCTTTGGGAAATCAAATGACCGTCATTAACATAAATGGCTTCCGTTCATTCAAAATCATATACAGCAGTATATATTAATCTTCCCAGCGCTCACCGAGTAAGTCATTCAAATGGTGCGGCTTTTGACAAGCTTCTTATGTACACATACATATAAATGTTGCATTGGTATTAACTTGTATAGAAATAATACCCAATAGGAAAATCTAAAGGTTCTGCAGCCACAGTTCTTATGTACTTACGCATGAGGTTAAGACCGTCTAAATTGCTTAAAAGAGTCCCGTCATTGGCAATAATTTTGGAAGTAAAAAAAAAAATTAAATTAATTTTTTTAGAAATTTCTTTAAATTTTCTTACAAAATAGTGGTCAATCTTCGGTATCAGCTTTTTCAAGCGCGCCCCTATGGCGAAGCTGGGCATTCAAGTTATCCGAAACCAAAAGGGAAACATAATCTTAGTCTATAGGTCTCCAGAAAAACGCGTTTAAAGTTCAACTTGCTGAGCTTATGGACACGAGTCCTTCGTTGTTTCAGGGTTTGGAAGAGTGCACATTTTTTTATTTTTATATTTTTCTGAAACAGCTCAATAGACATATACGAAATAAGTCATCCAGCCCTTTTAAATGTCCTACACTTGGTCGAAAAGTCAAAGCATTCTCTCGATGATTCTTTTAATTGCCTGAGACACCTCATATCTTCTCTCGTTTTATCTTACTTTCAACATTAAAACTGCCGCTTGATGATGAGGCATATTAATGAGTAGAATTTCCTGCGGGGTATGTTCTCTAGTACGTTTAATGATATAAATATATGGTACGTGCCTGGCTGAAAATGTTGCTTGTTTGGTCAGCAAATCTTATCCTACATATATTTTACAAACATAATACTTCGTCTCCGCATTTCACGATGCAGCTCTGCGTAATTAATTCAACCACAATTGCGGTTGGCATTTATTTTCATTGTATTACCGAGATATTTAGTAAATGATGAATAGCTTATCCCCATAAATAACCGAATTTGTGTAGATACAGACAACATTCAGTGTTGGTGGGAGGTAACCAAGTAAGCCACAAATTCTGCCGAGGTAGTCTGTTTGATTGGTTTCTGAGAGTTGCTGTTATGGTATATTTTCAGAGTGAAGACCTTTTCATCAGAGTAGTTCCAGATTCTGAGCCACTTGAACTCGGATATTTGATTATCAGCAGTGAGTGGTCTAAGTCAGTTGAAGCTGCCAGTATTTTGCTCCATCAAAGGAGGAATTTCGTCTGAATTTCATTTAATATGAACGAGCTCAAAGAACTCCATGTTTTTACTTTCACATGACTTTTATACAGTTATAGAATGCACAGTATGAAAAACTTAGTAAACTAAAAATTTACTAAATTCAAGTTTCACCCAAAAAATAATGTGTGCTTTGAAGACCAATTATAAGATTTATATGTTGGAGAGAAAATGGTACCTCTGATTTTATTTTTCTAAGTCCAGAATCTATATACTTTTTCATTCTATTTGGTAGTTGCATTCTTGATTAAATATATTTTTTTTTAATTAAACTTTGCGAAGCTAGAAATTAGTTCTGTGTATCACTGGCTTCTTACGAATGAAGAGGTCTAACTATTCAAAGTAGCCGCCAAAGGATTTGTTGATTGAATTCATAATAAAAATTGTTATCTGGGAATGACATACACCATATACATATGTACATACCTACAAAAATAGTATACCTACATATGCCTTGGAAGTGACGCAAATTACTCACATTACTTATGTACCTACACATACCATATATTTATATATTCGGCTTACCAATGTCCAATCCCTTGCAAATAAATTGTAAATCCTACATAATGAAGTAAAACAATTCAAATACATCTACACTAATATTATAAAGGAAAGATTTGTACCTGTTTTTGTATGTTTGTATGTTTGTAATGAATAGGCTCAAAAAGTACTGGGCCGATCTTTTACCAATGGAATGCTACTTTCTTCCAATTTGACATAGGCTATATTTCATTTTGAAAAAAAAAAAAAAAAATAGGTATCCTTGGTAAAATTTGAACAATGTAACCGAAGGAGTAGCAAAATGTGTCTTAAAATGTCTTTCGTCGAATACGCTGCCGAAACTATTAGCGATATAACAAAATAATGTACAACAATATGTACTGAAAAACTCCGCGGTAGCTTATGTCCAACTATTGTAGTTATGTCACTACAACAACTTTTTTCATTTTAAACATTAATGAAAATGCTAACCAAATTCAAACCATGCTATTTATGTGTTTATATTAATCCTTATCCAAATAAATTATTTTGTGGTTAAGACCATTTAACTACCTATAAAATAGTTTTTAAATTGGAATTTCCATCCCAAAGATATTACGAATTAAAAAATTCAAAAAATAAACAAAACCGCCATAGCGCCGCGGCCGTTGTTTGCGATGCATTCTGAAAAGCGCGCCGGGCCAGAGAATGTAAAGTATAGAGAAGGTGCAAATTGAATTCTGCACTCGTATAATGTTCGATTTGGCGGCTAACAGAGCCGATAGAATCAAAGTAAGGAACTCGACGTTGTTGCTGCTATTTAGCAGAATTGAGCACGTGCAGTGGCAAAAATATATGTAAAACGACTGAATTCATTATTTATTACTGTTACTTTAATTTTTTGTTTATTATTATTTTTATTTTTTAATTTTTATTTTTTTGTAATTAGGGGCCATCCATAAATTACGTCACACCTTGAAGGGGGGGGAGGGTATCATTCAGAAGTGACATTGTGTGACAAGGGGCAGGGAGGGGTCAAAAGCTTTGTGACATCACATTTCAAAATTTAGAGCAATATTGTTCCCCGCTCAGCTGCGCTCCTGGGTGCTAGACGACTGGCAAACTCTGTTATGTTTGTGTGGCGTGGTTTTACCGCTGTGTATGCAAGGATACGAAGAAATCAGACAAGCAGACCAAACAACAACAAGCATGCATACGCAGCGGTAAAACCACGTCACCGCCGGCAGAACAGAGCAGCCAGTCGTCTAGCACAACATTACAATAGAGTTTGTGTGGCGTGGTTTTACCGCTGTGCGATGGCACTTGTCAGTCTTGCAACCAACAACAAGCATGCATACACAGCGGTAAAACCACGCCACACAAACATTACAACAGAGTTTGTGTGGCGTGGTTTTACCGCTGTGTATGCATGCTTTTTGTTGGTTGCAAGACTGACAAGTGCCATCGCACATGCTTCGCGATGCTTCTATTCGTTTCCATTGTTTACTTGACAATTGTCTTCTGCCGTATAACAGCCGCTGCGTATGCATGCTTGTTGTTGTTTCGTCTGCTTGTCTGATTTCTTCGTATCCGTGGTTATCCCGTTGTATTGTTTGTGTGGCGTGGTTTTACTGCTGCGTATGCATGCTTGTTGTTGGTTGCAAGACTGACAAGTGCCGTCGCACATGCTCCGCGACGCTTCTATTCGTTTCCATTGTTTACTTGACAATTGTCTTCTGCCGTGTAACAATCATAAATTTCGAAGTCATAGTATTCTGTAGTATTTTCAATTGGTTAAGTGCTTACAAAATGAACAAAAAAATTGATTTAGGTAACCTGTACCGAAGATTATTTGATGCCTACAGTGCAGCTTATGCTGATAAGAAAAAACAAATTATACAAGACGAGGTTAACATCTTATGGAAAAATTTAAAAAGTGGTGATAATATTGAAGATGAAACGGAAACAAAAATCAAAGAATTGCAAATAAAATTGACGAAAAAAAAAGCGACTCTCTTGAGTTTTTTTTCAAAAAATTCTTCGTCAAAATCATTGGTAGTAGTAAAGCCACAGGAAAGTAAAGTAAGTTTAAAATTTATTATTAAAATAACTAAACTCAATCAGTGTGACATGTACATATAACTTAGTTAGTTATAAATTAAACGATTACCACATCTTTTGTGTTTGTTTTTTCGAGGTCTTGTTCTTGGTTAATTTTTATGTATTGAGTAAAAACACGTCAAGGGGACCATTTTCCACTTGGTCATCGAAAAAATCAATGTTTATTGCAAAATACTGAAAAAAAATTTATGTTTTGAGGGAGAAGTCATTAAAATGTTCATTTGTTAATTTAAAAGTTAATAAAAATAATTAAAATTCATGCATATTTTCTGAAAATACAAGTATTGAACTATAACTCCTGAAAATTGTATCAAAAAATCATCAATAGTTTTTTTAATTGTTAATTTTTTAACTAAAAGCAGTAAAAATTTTCAAAAAAAAAAATTGTTGTTAAAATTAAAATTTAAAAAAACTGGGCGGGGGATTATTTGTTCATGGTGATTACTTTATGAAAAAATAATCACATTCAAATTCGATGACCAAATGGAAAATGGGGGGTCCACTTGACGTGTTTTTACTCATTATATGTTAACTTTTAATTTTAGGAGGTTATCGAAGAGAGTGAATCAGAAAAATCTAAAGATGTTATGGTTGAATTAAAAGGATGTCAATCTCTTCAAACAGTTTCTAAACCTACACCGAGTCAATATGCTTCTAAGAATAGGATTATTGTACTTGAATCTGAGCTTAATAGTTTAGTACTTGCACGCGATGCCGGTATAGGAACAGATGATGCTACGAAAAAAATAATGTCATTAAAAAAAGATATTGAAGCAGAAAAAACTGCATTGAAGAGAAAAATTGGTGCAGCGGAACGCCAAAAAAAAAGCCGTGATTCTAGAAAAGAAAAACTTTTAGAATTGAGTAAATGTAATCCTGAATTAGGAACTGCTTTAAAACTTCGAAATACTGTTGGTCGGCCTAGAGTAGAAGAAAATCAATCCGGTTTACTTGACGTAATAAAATCAATTGCACTCTTTGGTGGTGCAGCTGATGATCGACGTCGCACTGAAGTTATAAGATGTTGTAAAACACTAGATGACTTACAAGCTGAACTATCTAAGCAAGGTTATACTATTAGTCGGTCAGGATTATATTTGAGACTTCTTCCCAAGAGAGCTAATACAGAGGAAGATAAAAGACACGTCGTCACGGTTCCAGTCAAGTTGTGTAAGCCAGACTCTACACTGCACTCAAAGCATAAGGATGGAAAATTTTGTACAGCTACTATACGAAATCTCGAATCTGTGGCTTCAATTTTAGGTCCAGACCAAGTATTTTTTTTATCAATGGATGATAAGGCACGTGTACCTTTAGGCATTACAGCAGCAAATGCTCAAGCGCCAATATTAATGCACCTTGATTACCGTGTTCAATTGCCAGATCATGATTTTGTCGTCGCTGAAAAACATAAGCTTATTCCATCGGTGTATGCGGGAATTCTAATTAAAAAAGATGGTGAAGGGTCACCTGAAGCTGTAACATACTCGGGGCCTACATATGTAGCTATTCGTAGTGGAAAACATTCATCTTCCAATGCAGAGACTCATGCCACTGACGTTCACAAGCTTACTGAATTACCGATCTTTGAAAACATGATCCGAACTAGAGAAGGTTTTGTAAAACCGGTTTTTATTTTTACATGCGATGGTGGACCGGATGAAAATCCACGGTACGAGCGGGTTATAGTTTCAGCTTTACAACATTTTAAAGATTTTCATTTAGATGCAATTTATATAGCTACAAATGCCCCAGGAAGGAGTGCATTTAACAGAGTTGAACGACGCATGGCACCTCTCAGTCGCGAACTTACTGGTGTATTATTAAAACATGATGCTTTTGGGTCACATCTTGATTCAATTAATCGAACTACTGACTTAGATCTAGAAAAACGAAACTTCGAAAGTGCGGGCAATGTGTTGGCTGAGATTTGGAGCAAGTTGGTCATTGATAATTTTCCAGTCGTTGCTGAATATGTTGCACCAACTGTTACTAGACTGGATATTGAACAGGCTATGATGTTGAAAAATAATGCTACTTGGTATGCTAAACATGTACGTGAGTCACAATATTTTTTACAAATAGTTAAATGTGAAACTATTGCATGTTGCGGTGTAAGACGTTCTAGTCTTTGGAAATTATTAAAAGAAGGATTTTTACCACCACCTGTGTTAATTAAACAGACATCAGAAGGTTATGGAGTCACAGGGAGTGATGACAACGACGCTAAGTTTGCTCCATTATTACTACAGATGTTATTAAATCTCCAAGCATCATCCCATCTGAAACAAGTTCCATATGATAGTTATTGCCCTAGTGTCGAGTCATACTTATTTAAAAGATCGTGTAGCATATGTGGCATATATTTTTCTTCATATAAAGCCACCAATCAACACAAACAATCACATAAAAAACAAGAGCTGTTACCTATCGCGAAAATTCGTCCTCAAAGAATTGCGGCTAGACGTGCCCGAGAGATTCTCTGTTTAATAAATGATGACGATGCTTTATGGATGGAAGAAGACGATGTGGATGCGAAAGATATTCCTGACATCCAAATTCAAAACGAAAATGATGTGCCTGATTTACCAGTAGTAAATGATATAAAGGAGTGGATCAAAAGTCCATGGACACAATATGATTAAGTTTTGTATTTTTAATTAGCATAATTAAGTATCTTATTTCTTGACTAGTCATTCGTTGTCTCTATACTTTAATATTTAACTAAATGTTGATTTTATTAAAGATTATTCAATAAATATAATAATAAATAAAATAACCTGTTTTATTTTATTTAATTTTTTATTTTTATGATAAATCCATAAAATTGGAAAATGTGTGACGTCACGTCAGGGGGGGGGCGAGTTCAAAATGTGACAACTTGTGACAAGGAGGGGGGGAGGGGTTAAAAAGTCCTTAAATTCGTGTGACGTAATTTATGGATGGCCCCTTATTACTTTTACTTATAATATTTTTATACGCTAATTTTTAAAGAATATTATTATTATTATTATTTAATATATTTATTTAATAATTTATTATTTATTTATATGTAAAACGACTGAATTCATTATTTATTACTGATATTTTAATTTTTTGATTATTATTATTTTTATTTTTTAAATTTTCAAAAGTGCCCGCCACTTAAACCATCAAAGAAATTGAACATAAATAGACTTACATAAAAATATAACTATGGGATTTTTTTTTAATACAAATAAAAATATTTGTGAAAAAAGGTGTTTTATATCCAAATTTCCAAAAATAAATAATTGTCTAACCCGTACGATGCCGGGACGGGTTGCTACTAGTATTATATATGTATGTGTATGTATTATAAGACATTTCTCTAAAGCTTAAAACTTTCTCATTTATTTATTTTTTCATATTAGCGAGCTGACATGGGCATCACGGACTTGACCATGACATCCATACGTGAGGAAGGAGTAGATTTCACTATACCGTTTATGAACTTAGGTGATTTATGAAAATAGCAAAGAGAAAAACTTTAATCTTACAGCCTATCAGTCATAAACCATTATGTCGTGCATATTAATTATCATCAACACACAGCGTTACAAATATATATATTAACTTTATGAGTGAGGGTTTATAACCAAGTAGTTACTAGTTAGTGGAATTATGGTAAAGTTGATCACTTTTTAGACTCCATCAACAATTTGAAAAACAAAAAAAATCCTCCTGTTACAACTTTATTACTGTCGAACTTCTAAAACAGTTTCTTCGAATAAATATAGTAACAGTTACCAACATTTCTTTCTTAATCTTAAATACAGTGTTTGTCAGGAAAGTATAGAACTGAGACGATTTAAAAAAATTTATGGAACCAATCGTTACAATTCTTTAAAAACTTTCAAAATAGACTTCTTCTGCGTCGATGCAGTGCTGCCAGCGCGATTTCTAAGCATTGAAGGCGTCATGAAAGCCGAGGTGCATACTGCTTGAATCACCTCTGTCGGCTCAAAATGCTTGACTTTCATCGGCCTTTTCAGGCAAAGAAACAAAAAAGTCCTTTGTGTCACATCTGTGCTGTAGGACGGTTGCAGAAGCCTGGAGATGCCGGTCTTGGTTAAGTAGTTATTCACAAGAAAAGCGGTGTGAGCCGAGGCGTTGTCGCGGTGCAACTTCCAATCGGCTGTGATGTCTTTTCGGATCCGATTGACACTTCGTTTTAGTCCCTTGAGGATTTCCACGGAAAGCTTGACGGTTTGTCCAAGAGGGACAAATTAATGGTGGATGATTCCTTTGATGTCAACTTTGCGCATACGAGTCGCAGGTCTCCCAGCACGGACTTCATCAGCGACCTCTTCGAAAAAGGTCTGGTGTCAGCGAAACCGCGTACTTCTAATCGAACGAACGCTGCATTTTCGGCTTGCACCACTCACAGAAACATTTCGCGCGAAAATGTTTGTTCTGACTCTCCAAGTGCTTGGAGGCAACTGACTAGCTGATATTTCTTCAGATCCAGGAATCCAGTGGGTGCGCGTAAATTCCGAAGCACGGACGCGGCGGAAGAAAGTCAGTCCTATTACTTTCCGGACAAACCCATGTCAGCTTATTGGAAATTTGCTGAAGTTGTCAAGATTCAAAAGCCAGGAAAATGAAGATATGATGTATTTTCTTACGGACTCATATTACTTCTACTGATAATATCAAAGTACATAATGCAAGATTGCTACAATATGTTAACGAAGAAGTGGCCATTCTAACTTCTATAGATGGAAGAAGGACGACTCAAACGACTCAAGCCCAGCGATTAGTCAATACTCTTAGAGTAGTTTTGTAATTTTGTTATAACTATACGTTTAAATTGTATAGTTGCTTGATAGTCTTTATTTTGTCTGAAAAAAAATTTTTTTTGACTCCATTTTACTTATCGGTTGCACATGTATTAACATCTTCATATAAGCAAGAGCTCAAGATGGTTGTAAAAGTTGATCCAGCATACTTTCGAATAAATCATATTGCCTACCCCCGAAACGGACACAAGTTGCGTCCTTGAACTCAACAACTCATCTCTTAGCTCATCCATAAGTGACATTTAATTTTCTTGTCCAACAGGTATCGCCATTTTATTTCGCAAACCGATGAAGGAGCCACCGAAACTCTTCTCATTCATGTCACCATTTTCGGGCACGGTTTGGATGTGGCTGGGCATCGCCTACATGAGTGTCTCACTCACGCTCTTCATTTTGGGACGCATCTCACCGACCGAATGGGATAATCCGTATCCGTGCATTGAAGAGCCCACAGAATTGGAGAACCAATTTAGTTTCCCTAATTGCTTGTGGTTCTCCATCGGTGCACTGTTGCAACAGGGCTCTGAATTAGCGCCAAAGTGAGTACACACCCAACGGCTACTTGTATGTGCGCCTTAGTATGTAAGTAAGCATGTAGATAAGTGAGCGTTGAGCACACTTTGCCTCCATATACAAGTAGATTTATACAGATGGTACGTTGAGCAACCACAAACACACAAACACATTTGCATATTTGCACATTGCCGCTTTTCGCTTTCACCAAAGAGCCGGTGTACTTTTGCCGTCAAAGAAATTAATTTTGTTTCCAGAGCATACTCAACGCGCACTGTGGCCTCAATTTGGTGGTTTTTCACGTTGATTTTGGTCTCTTCGTACACCGCAAATTTGGCTGCTTTCCTGACGATAGAATCGCTCAGCAGCCCCATAGAGAATGCTGAGGACTTGGCTAACAACAAGGGTGACGTTAAATATGGCGCCAAAATGGGTGGCAGCACGTACACATTCTTTCAGGTGAGCTTCCTATAGTGTTTTTGCGTGTATATGTAAGTGTGTGTGTCTCTAACGTTAATGCGTGTTGCACATATTTACTGTTATAGGATGCTAAGTATCCAACGTATCAGAAAATGTATGAATTTATGCGCGACCATCCGGAATATATGACCTCAACCAATGCGGAAGGAGTGGATCGTGTGGAAAATGAGAATTACGCATTTTTAATGGAGTCAACCACCATTGAATATATCACCGAGCGCCGTTGCAGTTTGACGCAAGTCGGTTCACTGCTCGATGAGAAGGGTTATGGCATTGCAATGCGGAAGAGTAAGTAAAGAAATTGAACTTAAAGTTGAAAACAAAAACAAATATCATAAATTAAGTATTCTTTGAGAGAGTTATCACGGAACTAAGTAACAAAACAAAAGATGTCAATATCAAGGTCTGAATTTGGGAGTTACAGAAAGTAATCACCTAACTAAACTAGCTTTCTTCGCTTCACCGAGCGTCAGAGAATAGTGAATCGAAGACATTATTTTAGTTCTTCAAGTATTTTGGCGGTTATGAGAAAGAACCGCAGAAAGTACTTGGTTTGATGGTTCCGAAGATGGGATTAAGAGTGGTATATAGTATCTTTGGGATAAAGAAGCGGGTTACTATAATTAATTATGTTTGATGTTTTGAATTGGGGTTCAGTAAACTACAAAAGAGTGGTTGGATTTAGTGGAGGAATACTTTTTTCCAGCACAAAACAATTTTAAAGTCTGGTATTTGAACTATTCAAAATAGTTTTGTCTGAAATCTGTTAAACACCACTTAAGAACGCGAGTTGGAGTTGTATTCCCAACTTGTATCGAACTTCAAATCTGTAAGTTGTTTGAAAAATAAGCAGAATCCAAAGATACTGAATGGTGTAATGCTGATTTGAAAGCAGCTTTAATTGTAATTCCGTTGGAAATAGCTCTTTACTTCCTACTGGGATCGGAGTAGCTTAACACCGGAGATGGATTTTCGAAGGTCAATTAATATATATTAAAAACTTTGATTTGAAACTTGATTATAAGAAAGCTTTTAAAATTTTTAAGATCTAAGAATAGACATAGTAGATAGCTGATATAATTTTTCGTAGATCCATACATTGCTTATATGATTTTGTCAATATTTTCGATGTAGTTTAGATCTAACATCGTTCTTGATATATTTTAACCCAAAAGTATCTTTTAACAGGTAACAAAGACAGACTATCGACTTGAAAAACATTTTCTCACTAAAGCCTTTATGAAATAAAAAACAGACCAATTTTCTATTTGAGAAATTCTAGTGTCAGAAAATATAGATAACCTAACTAAGTTTTTCAACTAAGCGAAAAAAGAGTTAGAAACACCACAACAAATACTTAACCCTCCAAAAAAATCTTGCAACACATTACAGATTGGCCCTACCGTGATATACTCAGTCAGGCTGTGCTAGAACTGCAGGAGCAAGGCGTCCTTACCAAAATGAAAACGAAATGGTGGAAGGAGAAACGTGGTGGCGGTGCATGTTCGGTAAGTGTTCAGTTACCAAACTAATAAAGTGCCAGCTAAAATAAACTACGGCAAATAACCAAATATTGTGGCAAGCAAAATAAAGAGGCAATGCTAAAATGCTATTATTTCCGAAGGATACCAGCAAGGAGGGTGGCGCAGTGCCCTTAGAGCTAAGCAACTTAGGTGGCGTTTACTTGGTGTTGATTGTAGGCTCTTGCTTTGGTGTGTTGGTGGCATTCCTTGAAATGGTATTGGGTGTAAAGGAACGCTCCGATGAGAATAAGGTAGATAGACCGAAGAAAGCAGAAAATCGATATTTGAGAATTTATTATAAATATGCGCCAATGCTTTCAAGTCCTCCAAACAGCATTTATATACACTACTGGACGAATGCACACAAAGCAAGCATTTTCTCAGAGTTATTTGCATAGTGCTCTTTTAAGTAGCGTTCAAAGCTTTTACACTGCTCGTAGTAGACATAGTTTGTAGTAGATTTGTTGCTGTGGACCAGGCACAGCTTGTAGTGTGTTTTACTCCAAGCACTTGAAATAAATTCTGTTTTATAACATTTTTAGTCTTTATTTATTATTTTACTATATTTTTTTTATTTTTGATTTCACTCCACTTTGCACACTCTCATATTTCAATTTAAGTTTACTTTCGTTTTTCCACCATTTATTTACTGCTTTTTCCAACGCATTCTGGCGAATTTGGTTGAAAACAAATACGAACCATCAAACGATTTCCACTTCAATGCAATTGATGTATCGAAAATGTAATATAAATCCACAACATCAACAACGTTACCAAAAACGACACGCTTCCATTTTTCCTTTGCTCTGCCGTGGACACTCGATACGCACTCTCCGCTTGCGTTTACCAAACACCAATCTGCATACATACATATGTACACACCACAACAACCTTGTCTGGCTCGCCTACCATCGCCGCCATGCGATCGTCATCACTCGCATCCGTCCATGCAAACGCCATCACTGAACCATGCAACTAAATAATCAACCAACCAACCTGAACAACAACCAACAACAACCCAACCAATCGAACACGCGCCCACTTGGCGTTTTGCGTGCGTTTGCAGAAAGAGGGCGAGAAAGACGGCGCCGAGGAGTTGGGTATCGCCAATTTGGGTGGCGTGTTTTTTGTTTTATGTGTTGGGAGTGTGTTCGCCAGCGTCTGGGGTCTGTTGGAGTGGCTTCGTCATGTTTACGGAACAGCGCGTCGCAACAAGGTACACGTGTGGCAATACCTATACCTGACATCTGTGTAACGTAAGGTTGCTTGAGAAGACTTCGATTTGTGTTTCCTACTAATTCTTCGGATTAGCGCAGGCTGTCTGCATTTTTTTTTACTCTTTGCTTAGTGTTAATAAACAAGGCTAATTAAGTTGAATGGAGTTTTATACTTTAGCAACATGTTGCACAAGAGTATAAATGTTAGTTTCGTTTCCCTAACGTTTGTTTGTGGCACTTAAATTAAACTTCGTTCAAGACTTATATACAAAATATTAAAGAAAATGTTTATATTTAATTTTGTAGCATTTTGCTCTAGACTTAGCGCGCGAGATTATTTACAGCACAAAAAAATTTTTAGTATTCAATTAGTGCCAATATACATGTCGGTACAATTTTTTTAAGATTCACTGAACTTAAGTGGAACACTTAGTATGACAGCCCAAAACAAATGCGGTTGTCGATTAGATCAAAAAATTTGTAGATCCGAAATAAGCAGAGAAAATTGAAGGCGATGGGATAATTTTAGAAAAAGGTCTATAAGAATAAACTTACGAAGAATATTGAATATTGCTTTATTTCTAGGTTTCCTACTTTTTTAAAGAAAAAACTTCAAATTTATTGAGGAAATGTTATTATCATTCGAAAGGATATTCTTTCGCATTTCTTTTTTGAAGAATATCTCTTTCAAATGTTTGCCGCGGCTACGCCTCAGATGGTCCTTCTGTTGAGTCCGATTTTCGATGACTCATTCGAACCATCCTTCGACTGGTAACCATTCGTCAGTGATGATTTGCTCCAAGGCCTGAATCGAAGCGGAATCTTTCGCATAGACTTTAGAGTTTACACATCCCCATAGGAAAAAGTCTAAAGGTGTGGTATCACGCAATCTTGGTAGCCAACTGACCGGGCCAAAACGTGAAATTATCTGCTCACCGAAGTGGAATGGCAGCTCTTGAATCTTTTGAGATTGCCCTTCGTTTCAAATGCGGCAATTTCGTTTGTTTACATACCCATTGAACTAGGAATAAGCTTCATCGCTAAACAAAATTTGGCTTGAAAACGCCGCAACTTCTTGGAACTTTTCAAGAGCCCATAGAGCGGATCGAAGTCGCTTGAGAAGTTCAAGTTCTGGCACAAGCTAAATTTGTACGTTTTTGATATCTCGACGTAAAATGCACGAAGTCTTTCCATGCGTCAGTCCGAGTTGCTGCGAACGGCGCTGAATCGACTTTCCACTATCTTCGTGCATACCCTCAGTTACGGCTGCTATATTTTATACACTGCGTGCTGGACTTGGTCGATTCGGTTGGGAATAATGTGCTCAGTTGACCGATTATGTAAGTTGAGCCCCGAAACCCGGCGGAATTGTCTCACAGGAAATCTGTCAAAAAAAAAAAAGATATTGAAAAAAGTACCTCTACGTGGATCACTCGTAAAGTGGCTACATTTAGAAGGCTATATGTCAACAACTATTTGAGATATCGATTTTAAGGAAAATCGAATTTTATTCGTTTCCTAGGTCTTGCTGCCCCTTAGTAGGACGGAAGTGCAACACTTCTAGAAGTGCTTTTCAGATTTATTATAAAGGATTGATAAGGATTTTGGCTAAACTTTTCAAGCAACCACCATGCATGCCTATATGTGTGCTAACTTGTGGTATTAATGGCAACTTTGGCGAAGTAAAATAATAATTTTTCTGGCTTTGTTGTCGTCGATGGTGTATTCTTTAAATTTGTTTAACTATTATACTTTGCAATGCAGGTTTACTTAACAGTTATGTCCGTGTATATGTGAGTAAATAAATAAATATAGCATGACACCGCATATTCACATGCATATCAGCCTTAAGACCCCGCTTTCACTACCACCCTACCACACTCACCCACGCACTCACTCTGTCTCGCGCTAAGCACACGACCCCTCCTTCACTTAGCTTGCACCCACCGAGTATGTGTGTACATATATATTTGTGCTTATATAATATAATGTAAGCTGTATTAGACATAATCTAATGATTTCTTCCATTTATTTCTTTCCGTCGGCCTTACTACGCGCAGGTGTCCTTCAAGACCGAACTCATCGAGGAGTTCCGCTTCGTTATGCAATGCTCCGGTAACACAAGACCCGTAAAATATCCAAAGAATTCGAGTCGCAGCCGCAGCCGCAGCTCTCGTTCCCGTTCACATTCTCGTTCCAGTTCGAAGAGTTCTACATTGTCCGTGGATTCTTTGCCGATGGATGAGAGTAAATTACATCACATTAGCGAGCACACCAAGCACGCCAAGTAAGTGCACGGTGCACGGCAAGCGGCTAAAGTGAAAGTTTTAGCGTCGCGTCTTTAAATGATTTGTTGGATATTTATTCTTATTCGTATTTTACCGTTAAGTATGCTGTTTATTGTATTCGTTGCGCGGCATTTACTTTAAGCTGCTGTGCCATAATATCACTTTAAGGGACAGAGTTTGTTGCCGTTGTTCACTTGTATGTTTTTTTAAGAATAAATTAAAGCAATGACTGAGTAAAAACTCTGTTAAAAATTTAAATGGAGATTGAGTTTTAAATTGTTTTTGTAGCTAGTCAGTCAGTTATCTTAACTCAATTGAAAGTTGGATTTATGAGAGACCAGTTCGGTGAACAAATAATTTCACGTTTTGGGCCGCTCGATTGGCTACCAAAATCTTGTGATATCACACCTTTAGACTTTTTCGCTTCAATTCGCGCCTTGAAGCAAAACATAATGTGTGTCATTCGCCCATTATCAGTCAAAATGCTCCAACGAGTCATCGTAAAATGAACCCAACGGATGGACTATCTGAGATGTAGCCGCTGCCAACATTTGAAAGAGATAATCTTCAAAAAATAAATGCCTAATAATGTTGTTCCGAATGATAATAAACATTTTTCACTAAATTTGAAGTTTCTGTGTTTTTTCTATAAAAAAATGTAGGAAACCTGTAAATAGTTTATCTTTTAAATAGATAGAACATTATCCAAATTTAAGTGATCGGATTTCTATGTTGCCCTGATACGAAAAACCTGATTTATAAGGAGCATTAAAAACAATTGAAAATTTTAAAATATTATTTTTACCAAATTTGCATAAATTCCAAATATTTTCTTGCTTTTGAGACACTCTGTATTGTGATGACTTTATAAATTTCCTTCCATAGATGTCTCACAATGCTTAGCAGAGCCATTGAATACATTTTCCGTCAAAGCTTTCCATTTAGCTTATGAAACTTATTAAGCAGAAAAGCTTTCAAAAGCCACAGAAGCACAACATAGACTAAGAAGTAAAAGCTTATTTTTTAAAAAGCTCCAAAATATTAAAATTCTGTAATTAAAAAAGTTATATATGTATACTTATATATAACAGAAGGGAGGATATATATATACATATGTATATCATAGAGAACTATGTTAGTGTCCTAGAAATGAAAGTAGTGTTAGCCACCTAACTCATTCCAAATCATTTGAGTGGTTATATCCACTTGTGAACTTCTAAAAATGGATTCCATTGTTTAAACAGTGAAATCTCTTTTAAACGAATTCTATATTAAGCGGACATGTCAATTAACCATGCACATTGACCGGTACCAACATTGTTTTATGTTTATTAAGGACAATCTATAAAGCAGACAACACTTTTCATCGGATATTAGAAATTGGAAGAAAGGCTATTTCTGCCAGTATCCGCTTGTGGAAGATTTTACTGTATACCAAATGTACATACATATATTGGAGAATATCTTCTAAGGTGTATTCGCCTGATTAAGAGTGGTCGAAAATATATATTTGCTAAAACGTTGACATTGACGTTGGCGGCAATTGTATAGTTGCGTAGAGTGTTCCAAGGTGCAGTGAAGCTGGGTATATGAAGAAGCCCGAACAAGGATACGTCGAAATTGTCTTCCCTCTAACTGAAGCCTTGCTTCACTGCGTCGCAGAATGCAATCGTGGCGGCTTCTTCTCTGCTAACATACCGACGAGGGATATGTGGATCGTGCATGAACCTTTTCATAGGATATAAGTATCCTTCAATTCTAGCCTTAGACTCCCAGACCACTGTATTTGTTTTCCAGACAAAGCTGGCTGTTATCCAGGTGGTGGTAGATGTACTGCTATGAACTTCAGTTTCTTTCAAGGAAGTGAGCATTCACTCCGAAAGTAGGGCGGCAACACTAGCTCTAGGTTCGCTAAATGTGTGTTCAAAGTAGCTCAAGGAGTATCTGTCCTCACTAAAAATTGCATCTTGCTACTTCATCATCAGACTCGTATGGGTGTCTAGAACGCTAGTTGTCATAGTTACTCGGATGAGGGTGAGGTGGACATATCTACGCATTTTCTCTTTTGTCGTCCAACTTTGAATTAATTCTGGATATGTACGTTATTTTTATTTATTTAATGATTATTTATGAAATGCGTAATTAAAAAAAAATCATATGAACTCTCTTTATGTACCCTGAACAGGGTATACTAAGTTTGTCACAAAGTTTGTAACACCCAGAAGGAAGCGTCGGAGACCCTATAAAGTATATATGTATACACGTATAGTTTAAATGATCTGTATGTTGAGCTGAGTCGATTTAGCCATGTCCGTGTGCCTGTCTGCCCGTCTGTCTGTATATATACGAACTAGTCTCTCAGTTTTTAAGATGTCATTTTGAAATTTTGCAAACGTCATTTTCTCTTCAAGAAGCTGCTCATTTGTCGGAACTGCCGTTATATATATTAATCTGAGAATAGCTGTCATACAAACTGAACGATCGGAATCAAGTTCTTGTATGAAAAACTTTCACATTCGACAATGTATTCTCACAAAAATTGGCACAGGTTATTTTCTAAGATAACAATGTAATATGCGAAGAAATTGTTTAGATCGGCTTACTATAGCATATGGCTGCCATACAAACTGAACACATAGTTACAAAAACAAATGCACCTGTGAAGGATATATTAGCTTCGGTGCAGCCGAAGTTAATGTTATTTTCTTGTACTGACTTGTAAATGTAACCTTAAACTAAAGTGGCTAGTATTAACAGGGTGAAAATAAATCAAAACACTCACCTCATACTTACGGCCACTGTAGTTTGGTTACTCAATCCGTGAATAAAGCGGTATAAATGAAATGCTTTTTCAACGTTTTTAGTAATTTTTATTAGTTTCATCCAAATATGCACATTCAGTTAGACACTTAGAAATGGAAAAGGTATTTATTTCACGCTCACAAAGTTTTGCTTCAAATATCAGTTACAGTAAGATTTCACTTTCATATTTATACGCTAGTTTTATGTCATATTTGTTTGATTAGCTTCTCAATACATACATATATATATATATATATATATATATATTTATAGTTATTTGTTAATATATTTATTTAATTATTTGTGTTGTTTTGTTTTTACTTTGTAAACTTTAATTCGCTTTTTTGTTTTGTTTTCTCAAAGAAAAAAATATTTGTAGATTCCAGTTTTTGTTCGCTAAGTTGTTTATCCTGTAGAAAGAACTATTGTATTGTGTGTAGAGCCTTTAAGTTTCGTTTGGTGGGTTTAGTTTTTGATAGAGTATGTGTAATATTATTAGTCGAGTGTTGCCATGTTCTTTTAGAAAGTATTACATTAAGTCAGTAGAGAAACATAGCTACATATATAACTAGATGGGTATGTAAGTGTTTTTTTTTTCCAAAAGTCCCTATTTTGAGTTGTCATAGTTCTAGATATATACTTTTATCGTGTGTATATGTATATAGATATATTTATGTTCATATAAATGTATATATGTTTATTATTTGTACGAGTTCTTATAAAAATTGTTAAGTAACGAAGACTTGTGTTGGCATATAGGAAATTAAATCATAATCACATTTAGGTGTTTTTTTTTTGGTTTTGGTTTTGATTTTGATTTCGGTTTTAGTGTAACATGTTCTTTAGTTTATCGTAAAAAGCTCTAAATTCAAAGCTATTAATCCATATTCACTTTTTTAAAGCAATCTTAAACTGTTATTGATTTTAGTTATCTTAAGCAACTAACTATACTAAGCAAAAATAATAACTATATGCTTTATTGATATTTAAAATAATGTGTCGAAAACTTTTGAAATATTTCGGTTAATGAATGCTTTTAGTTTTGAAAATTTTTTCATTTTTTCTGAAAGAGGAGCTGTTATGAAACCTCGCTATTTAAATTAATAGTTTTTTTAAATTACAATTAGTCCACTCTTTTCGGAATGGGATCAAGGAGACAATAACACTTTTCGCAAAAAAAATATGTATGTATGTATATATGCCATACTTCTTCTTCTTTATAGGTGTAGACATTGCTTACGCGGTTATTGCCGGGTATATATGTACCATACTATATGCTATTAATCGCTATTCTGCTTTGAAGGAGAAGTGTACGTAGGTTGCTATATATATTTCTGGACTAGGCAACACAAAGTCTTGCCAGGTGCAATCTGACATTTCCATTGGAGAGTTTGACATTTTTTAGCATAACATCACTCAGAACGTTTTGTCATTTAATCGTGAATTGTTTTATTTACAGGGAATTAAAAAATTCATCTCGGCTAAAAAATGGAATTAACTCGTGAACATTTTCGTGCGATCATTTTTCACAACTTTTGACGTGGATTATCACGACAAGAGTGCATCGATGAACTAAAATCTTTGTATGGCTATGAAGCACCATTTTATAGCACTGTGAAAAACTGGTACAACGAATTCAATTGTGGCCGACCCTCGCACAAAGACGAATTCCCTGAAAGTCGTCCAAAAACAGCCGTTGTACCAGAAAACATCGATGCCGTACGTTAACTGATAATGCAAGACCGTCATGTAACATACCTTCAGATAAAGGCATGCCCATGCATTTCTCCCATCAGCATACATTCGATATTGCATGAACACCTGGCCGTAAAAAAGGTTTGTTCTCGTTGGATCCCGCACAATTTGACAATCGCTCAAAAAAAGGCTCGTGTGGATTGGTGTAAAGAAATGCTGAAAAAATACGATCGCGGTGCTTCAAAAGACGTTTATAAGATCGTCACAGGTGACAAATCATGGATCTATGTGTATGAGCCCGAAGCAAAACACCAATAAACCGTGTTGGTCTTCCAAGACGAGCCAAATCCAACGAAAAAAAAAACCATTTTCGTTGATAAATATGCCTATTTTCATTATTAAGCCAGAAATATATATAGCAGCCCTCGTATAACCCAAATTATATGATATATGTAGTGGAATACTCTTATTTAACTCACATTATTTGATTTTCTTCACCTCCTCAAAGTATTGACATTAATTTTTGTCGGAAAGTATAAAGTACTTTTAAGAAAGTAGCTCCTCGCTTTCAACATAGAATCGGGTATTTTTGAAAGCAACGATCATGTTGGAATAAACTCAGATAAGCCTCTAACAAAACCAATAAGAAATTGCAATAAATTGAAGAGTATTTATACGAGCTTTAAGCACAAATCTCTTAGAGAGTGGTAGAATGCGGTGCTACCTTGATTAATACTGTTTTGTTAACGCTATTTAAAAAATTGAATATAATACTTGCAAGTTCCTATATCTCTTGCAATTTTTTAAATATTAATTAACTGAAATTACAAATCCATAACTAATATGTAACCAATATATAACCACTTCATAACCGAAACTCAATTTTGAAAAAGTTTGAATTTTGGTTATGAAGTGGTTATATAATGGTTATATGATCAAATTTTTTGAAAAGTGAGTTTTGGGTATGAAGTGGTTATAAAATAGTTATAAAACTAATATGTAACCAATATATAACCACTTCATAACCGAAACTCAATTTTGAAAAAGTTTGAATTTTGGTTATGAAGTGGTTATATAATGGTTATATGATCAAATTTTTTGAAAAGTGAGTTTTGGGTATGAAGTGGTTATATAATAGTTATAAAACTAATATGTAACCAATATATAACCACTTCATAACCGAAACTCAATTTTGAAAAAGTTTGAATTTTGGTTATGAAGTGGTTATATAATGGTTATATGATCAAATTTTTTGAAAAGTGAGTTTTGGGTATGAAGTGGTTATAAAATAGTTATAAAACTAATATGTAACCAATATATAACCACTTCATAACCGAAACTCAATTTTGAAAAAGTTTGAATTTTGGTTATGAAGTGGTTATATAATGGTTATATGATCAAATTTTTTGAAAAGTGAGTTTTGGGTATGAAGTGGTTATAAAATAGTTATAAAACTAATATGTAACCAATATATAACCACTTCATAACCGAAACTCAATTTTGAAAAAGTTTGAATTTTGGTTATGAAGTGGTTATATAATGGTTATATGATAAAATTTTTTGAAAAGTGAGTTTTGGGTATGAAGTGGTTATATAATAGTTATAAAATGGTTATATATTGGTTAGATCTGACAACGAAAGCTGAAAATTGTATGTTACATATGTATTTAATATGATCTAGAGAATCGAAAGCAGTAAAAAACTCAATTTCGAATTCTCTGATGTTACTCTGTTATGCATGTTAAGTGATTAAATGAAAAAAATTAAAATTTACGAAAATTAGTTGATAGCGCATTTTCTAGTAATAATGATATGAAAAGTTCCGTAGGACTTTAAAAACTAAAGCACACATATAATCTAACTGCAGTTTCTTGTTAATATAATTTATTTTGGTTAATTTATAGGTTATGCATATGCTAGTTTTGCTAAATTAACCTACAAACTTTAATACTTTATCAATTGCTTTATATATTTAATAGTTTTATATTTTTTCTTATTTTAATTCTTGTTTGAAAATTTATTGCATGCAACATATGCGTACGTTTAATTTTGCTAATATTTTTTTTAATACATAATTTGTGTTTTGACTAATACTTTGTTGTTTGATTTCTATTTTGTTTCTATGCAAAATCACGACATATCAAAACTCTGCGTTTCTTTCAAGTAAGCGTATAATTTGAATATTTTTTCATATTTTCCAATATTTATTTTCTATTTTGTTTGCGAAATTGTAATTTCTCTATTACGCTTTCTATTTTGCTTTTATTTTTTCTGCTTCATTTTGATTATATATATTTTTTTTTGATAACTTCTTGTTTCGAGTAAGCACATATTTTCTGTCTTCTTATAAATATTTATGTATTTGTGGTATAAATAAATATTTTTGTACAAATTTACCATACAAATGTACCATTATACTATATATATGCCCATGAATATCTATGCATTTACTTACTGTTATGCGTATTTTAGTTTAGTTATTCAGTTTTTCTTTAAATTTTAGCTAGTTAATAGTATTGTATATTTTCCAATAATTTTTGATTTTTTCTTAGTAAGAACGCTACAAATCTTATTTGATTATTACGAGTGAGCGTAACGCTTGCCACAAAAACAAAATTTCATGAGATATTTATTAAAGCGTATTTTGTAAAAAAATTATTTAAAAAATCTAGAAACCTAAGGTGGACTTTAATGGGACTCTCAGCAGCTTTCTGCAAACAATTTCGTAATTTCCTAACATGTTGTGTCATCGTTAGTGTCACTAAATAATAATTTTCTATTAAAAATTTAGACGTGTTGATAGAGAAGCGAACAATATATAAGTTACAATATTTATTTTAAAATTATTGATGCATATCCACTGTATACACTGAACGAAGTGTAGTATAACTGTCGAAGTTTTTGAAAATTTAACACCGCAGGCAAAATTAGAACTTTAATTCTCAAAGAGTGCTGCATATCAGTTTCAAAGGATGAGCTGAAAAGAGTGTACACGAAGACTGTAAAGTGTCGATTCGGCGCGATTCGCAGCAACTCGGACTGACTTCGAAATGTTAAGGGTGTATTCTAGTCTAGAAATTAAAAAAAAAACGGAAGTTTTTTATATTTTCAAAGTTTAACTATTCAAGAATATGTGTACAAGAGGATTTTTTAAAATTCAAATTATTTTCAAAGATATAGGCATTTTTCTGACCCGGCATCCAAACTGGTTCGGGCGGAACGCGAAACTTTAAACGCGTTTTTCTCAAAACTGACTTTTTCGGAACGATACCCACGATTTCTCAGGTTCTACTAAAATTTTTATGGAATCTTCTTTATAGGCTTGTATATGGTTGGAACTAGCCCCATCCCAAAATTTTTATTTTTATTATTTTAAAAAAAATAGTCAGAAAAAGTGATAAAAATTTTTTTTTTTAGGCAGTCGCAATTTTGTGAAAAAAAATTGTTTCCCACTTTTTCGTAGTTCCGACCATTGCGACATTATTCTAGATTAATAATCTTTTTTTTTTTTTTTGGTTTCAGCTAACTAGGAGGGTTGAAATAATGGATATGGGCACGTGGAAATTTTTAGAGACCCCCCACTTCGTCAGCTCATAATTTTTGAAATTTTTTACTTTTTTTAACTTTTAATTTCTTTCTCTACTCTTCTAAAATTAACAAATAACTAATAAAAAAATTGATGGTAAAAATATTAATTGCCTTTTTTTATGACACTTTAAAAATTACCTGAAATTCATGCTTCTAGACTAGAATACCCTCTTAAACTAAAAGCGTACAAAATACAGCTTGTGCAAGAACTAAAGCCGCTCGACCTTCCATAGCGTCATGGCTTAACTCTATGAACTTTTGAAAATTTCCAAGAAGATCGGACGTTTCCAAAGCAAATTTTGTTCAGCAATGAAGCCCATTTCAGGCTCAGTTGCAATGTCAACAAGCAAAATTTGCGCAATTGGGACGAAGAGCAACCTGAAGAGATTCAAGAGCTGTCATTTCAGCCGGAATAATCTTCGGTTTGATGTGGTTTGTGTACCGGTGGATTCATCCGGCCATATTTCTTCAACAATGATGCTGTTGAGAACATAACCGTCAAAGGCCACCGTTATCGCGCCATGATAACCGATTGTTTGATGTCTGAAATTCAAGCTCAAGATCTCGGCGGCATTTGGCTTCAACAAGACGGTGCCATTTCCCTCACATCGTATCAATCAATGGATTCTTTGAGAGAACACTTCGGTGAGCAGATGGTTTCATGATTCGGGTCGTTTAATTGGCCATATCATGTGATATCACTTCGTTAGACTTTTTCCTGCGGATGTATGTAAAGTCTATGTGGATTGTCGCTTCGATTACGACCTTGGAGCAAAATATCACGATTGTCAGTCGCCAGTAGCAGTCGAAATGCTCGAAAGAGTCATTGGAAGTTGAACTCAACGGATGGACCATCTGAGACGCAGCTAGGACCCAATATTTGAAAGAAATAATTTTCAGAAAATAAAATCTTGCGAATGCTAATAAACATTTTCTCTTTAACAAATGTAGGGAACCTCGAAGTAGAACACCCTTTACATATGTACTTGAAAATATCAAGTAAATCGTGAATAAAATTATTCGAAACTCGCCTCTTGGTTTGTTGGACTACTGAACAGATGACAATCAAAACCAGGAAGTAGCACCAAGAATCCCACAGAAATAAACTATGAAAGGAGTGGGCGATTTGTAAGATCAAAGTTTAAGTGAATTTTACGTATGTTAAGGAGCCTTAATTAAACTTATGTTTAGGTTATTTAAAACATGTAAATGTTTTGAAATATTAAAATATTTTCTTACACTGAACTTTAAAAAATAATTTTGAAAATCTTTTGTGTTTAAAATATATCATATGTAAGTATAAATGGGCCCAAAGAAAATATCCAGCTTCTGAAACTAATTTTAACTCTACTTTTCCGTGGAATGGAAACCAAAAAATACCCACGAAATACAATAAAAATCTCAGAACTCATTTCGTTACTCACTAACACCACTGTCAATTGTTATATAAAATGTGAGCTTTGACAGCACTCTCTCGAATCAAAACGTTTCGTACTATGTTATCTAAGCTTTCAGTTCGAACCATCGCTATAATTGGCCTGATGAAACATAGACAGTTAATACATGACACTAAGCTGTGAAGATGAAAGGTTTTAAATAAAAACTTACTAAATTAAATTTAAATAAAGACTTACTAAATTAAATTTAAATAAAAACTTACTAAATTAAATTTAAACTTTAAATTTTAAATTTACTCTGTTAAGCAAATATATTTTGCCTAATTCTTTTTTTTTAGTTTTTTCGGAAGCAATTCCCGCATATTGTCTAACTATAGTTAATGATATATATTTACCATATGTATATAGCTTTCATATTCATATTACATTTGTGTACATACTTTGAATATATTTATCTAAAACATCTATGTTTGTATGTTTGTGTGTTTCAGTGTATAATCACTCTAAATAGTTTGTTTTCAGGCTCAAAGTATAGAAATTATTTGTTCGGTTTATTATTCTTGTTGTTTGTATATTTTGTTAGTATATTTTGTATTATTATTTTTTTGTTTTATTTTCCACATTAATTTACGCTTTAACGCGTTTTCCGTTTACTTTTTTGTCGACTGTAAGATATGTACATTCTTAAGTTGCTAAGTTCGTGTTGTTGTTGCAGCAATTTTGACTATAAAAAGCGTGTTTTCTCTGTTTTATGTTTTGAATTTATGTTGTTTGTTGTTTTGAGTTATCGTGAATTTGTAAAATAACGGTACAAATTTAATTGTTGCTACATATTCGCGCACATCTAAGTTTCTAGCTATAAAATGCTTAATGTGTTGTATATATGTATATGTTTGTATGTATATGTGTATATGTGTGTATGTATGTGTGTGTATATATGTGTATGTACATATATGTATATGTGTGATAGCTAGAAGCCAGTTGTGATACTTAGCAATTTTGTTGTTGTTGGTATTGTAGGCGATGCATTTTGTTGTAAATTCTTAAGAAAGCAATTTAAGCGCACATTTATAGTTGCAAAAGTGTCTGTTGATATTTACTGTTTGTATTTTATAGCTGCGACATGCCATCGCAAGGTTTATACGTGCATGTATGTGTGTGTTTGTGTGCTTGTATGTAATTGGTGGTGTCCTGTTTGCTGTAGTTCTTAGTTCGGTGGTATAATTTGTTGGTACTTGGAAGTAGTTACCTTTAGTGCTCAACTTATACACACACATATATTTTTACTAAGTTTTTTGTTTGAGTCTATGTGTGTGTATGCATGCTTGTGTTTGTAATGTGTTTGCGAAAATGCCTGTCCTTGGCACAACAATTTATCGAATGCTCGAATTCTTGGCATTTTGCTTGGTAAATAACGTTGTGGCCAGCTTCGGGTGATATTTTTGCTTTAAAGGCAATAATTGTGCTCACACACATATGTACATATGTATTTACACATATAGTTATATGCGTATATATGAGTTTATGAACTTTGTATGTATGTATTTTTCATAAGCTTATGTTGTCTTGTGTGTGCGCATGTGTGTTCAGTTTGTTTGTCTTCCATTTATGTGTGTGTGTATGTAGGTACAAGTGAAAATAGTTTAAATTCTTGTTTGGTAAGTTGTTTTTGCTTGTTGATTTGTTTGTATATAAATTGTTACATTTTAAGTACTTATGTTGGCTAGTGAACTGCTTTATAAAGCCATTTAATGTAATTTAATACTTGTTTCATTTATTTATTAATTTAACTTAAAGTCTAAGCCTTACGTACCGCTTTAAACGCTGAAGTTTATGAAATTTAGTTACACACATACATACACATGCATCTACGTGTATTTGCCTTACTAATTCCATTTATTACTTGGCTATTTGCTTTGGCTTTAGTTTCGCATAAAAATTGTATCTAAATATTCTGTTTTTCTTGTTTTCTTGTATTTTGCTACATATTTTTCCTCTTCAGTGTATGTGTGCACCCACTTATAGGCTTCAGCTGACATTTTACATGCAATAGCTATCATAGCTTTACTTTTTGTTTATTTCATCTATCCTCTTCTAATACGCCATTCAGTTGTTGATTTCATGACAAACTTCCATGTAGTCCGGATCGTGCATGATGCCTTTGATCATATCTTTGAGCATTGTGTAACGCGGGAAAATCGGATACATTTTGGAGCTGCCATAATCTTCCTGCAAATAGATGAAATGCGCAATCTTTATTTGACTTATTTGTTTAATTTATTGCTATAAAGAACTTCCTTAAAACCTCTTTAAATAAAGGCTAGAAACATAACGTAAAATTCACAAAAAAAAAAAATCTGATCTCACAAATAATCCAATCTAATTTTGAGAAATTCTTAATAATAGTTGTTGTTTTGCTTGTCATCTGTTCAGTGGACCATGACCTTTTAGTGCTACTTCAAGCCAAAAGAGAAGTTTCGGATAATATTACTCATAGTCTATAGCTCCAGGGTGGGCCATATAAAATTTTAAATAAGAAGTCAATAAAAAAAACGGCTTAATATTTTTCAAAAATCTAACATTTATTTAAAAGTTTGTTTTATGAAATTAATTTGTGGAAAACAATTTCGGACAAATGACCACCATGGCTGAGTTTACAGCTTATCCGATCCACCCAATTTTGGAGTACTTTCTCGATGGTTTCAGGCCTTATGGCAGCTACAGCAGCTTGAATCCCGTACTTTAGATCTTGAATTGTTTCTGGATGGTTGGCGTAGCATTTATCTTTAACAGCTCCCCACAGAAAATAGTCCAACAGAGTTAAATCGCAGCTTTTGGGAGGCCAATTCACATCACCTCTTTTGCTGATTATGCGCTTTTCGAAGATAGGGCGTAAAAGATTGAGTGTCGCGTTTGCTGTATGGCACGTAGCGCCGTTCTGCTGGAACCAAATGTTGTCCAAGTCTGCCTCTTCAATTTGCTTGAAGAAAACCTCGGTTAACATTGCGCGATATCGCTCACCATTTATGGCTACGGCGGTTCCTTCTTAATTTTCGATGAAAAATGGGCTGATGATTCCACCACACCAGACCAAAATCCGCACCATGCAGTGACTCGTGCTGGGTGCATTGGCTTCTCGACGATTACGTGCGGCTTTTCTGTGCCTCAAATGCGACAATTCTGCTTGTTAACGTAACCATCGAGGTGGAAATGAGCTTCGTCTGAAAAGATGATTTTTCGGTAAAATTGATCATCCTCGGTCAAACGAACTTTGGAAAAAAGTTTTCAATATTTCCTTGTTTTTTTCTAGTGAATAGCGACCCATTTCGTAAATTTAAGACTTTTTACTGAATATCTGTCACTTTCCGAATAATATTTGATATTTCCAATGTCGAAATATAGATAATTCAAATTTAAAACGTTAGATGGCCCACCCGTTATGATCTATCAGATCACTGATCAAGAATCGTCTCTTGGAAAAGAAAAATTTTACGACAATTCAATTTTTTGGAGCCATTTTGTAAATATTTTTAATTTTTCCCAACCGTTGGCCATCGTACGGACACCATCTTTTAGCAGCGACTTTTCTAATTGCAGGAGTATAACTTGAAAAATATATCACATTTTCATCAAATATATTATTGTTATGCGTGTGAAGCAATCAATAGGGGCTGATCCTGCTTTACAACGCTGGATCAGAAGCCTCTTGACCTCTTAAAAAAATAATAGCAAAAGGGAATGACTCTAGAATGACGAAGGAAGTCTATAGAGGTACTCCTCAAGATAAAGTGCTATCTCATGGACAGCAAAGTCCTTAAGATAGTGGCATATGCAGACGACATTGACATCTTAATAATGGGCAGGTGTCTACAGACCATTAACAGTATCATGACCACCACTCTCAATACAAACTTGACATCGCAAGCGTTTCTAGGGTTGAGCCCGGAGAAAACGGGAATAGCTCGGTGGGTAATGGCGGTTTGGCAAACACCGACTACATGATCCCACTTTTCAACCTGCTTTTTTCGACTGCATTATATTTCAAGCTGAGGCCTTTGCTATTGGGAAAGCCGCGGAGCTAGCATCTACTATACCTGTAGTCAACATCAACGTAGAAAGCCAAGCAGCAATCAAGGCAGTAACCTCGTATCACATGTCAGTCAGAAGTGCCTTGAAAAGCAGAGTAGCAATGGAAAGTGTCTCAAGAAACATGCGACTTCATTTCTATTGGGTGCCAGACGAAAAAGGCATTGAGCGCAATGAAATAATGGATGCAATTGCCAAGAATGGTGTGCAGCTAATATTAAAAACGTGATAAACTTTGGGAAACCCATGCATTGTCTATACGACAAACTCGACAGAAACATGGTAAAGAAAATCAAAATTCGATGAAACGAGCTACCTGGGTGCAAAACTGCAAAATTCATGTGCAAAACGGTAAATCGGAAGTACACACAATTCCTATTGACACTCGATAGAAGGGACTGCCGGCAAATGCTACTAAGTGGTCACTGTCTGGTGGTGGCACACGTCACCAGGTACCACGAAAACAGTGGAGCATCTCTTGTAAGCGTCTAGGGGTCTCCACGGTATGATACATAAAGTCGATAGTAAGGTCGTATAGTCTGTCGAAATTCGCGACAGGCGCAGGCATCCTCTTGGACCTAGCAACTGAACTCCATCTGGTATCGCAAAGGACTTAAAGGGTCTATGCGTGGCTTATTCACCCTCCAGACTAATCAAATCTTTAAAGGGCTTTATTAACCTATTGGCAAAGAGAACTCCAAATTTTGTTGTCTAAATATTATCTCTAAATTCAGATTGCCTGAAAAGTATTGAAAAATAGATTTGATAATGTTTGGTTAGATTAGGTTATACTGGCCGACTGTCACACCACACATAAACCTATTGGTCCTTATTAATGCCAGATGCAGACTAAGCTTAATGCGCAGGTGATGGGTGGGTTGTGACCAGTCGTTAGGCCCATAAACGTCCTGCAGTTCTTTAGAGACCATATGAATAAGAGGTACGCGAGTTTTCAGAAATTGAATTTTGTACCATTTTTAACGACTTCCGTATTTCCTGCACTTGTTCAGTAGCAAGACGGTTGGCAATTTTGACAATTTCATCTGCTATTTCGTTTCCCTGAATTCTTTTGTGGCCAAGAACTCAGTTTATCACAGCAACGCTATAACTACTGTCTCCTTGCTTCTAAGTACATTATTTTAAAATATATGTGTATATACATATATATATATATATGTATAAATTCCACTGTCGAGGCTATAGATAAAAGTAAAATACATAAATTTGTTTTAATCAAATGTACTTTCCAAGATATTTCGAGCAGAAAATGGCCTCTGTACAAACAAATGAATGCCTTCTCCGACAAAACAAAAAATAAACCAAATTTTTGCCACGACCTTATTCCGAATAAAAAAGTTACGCAAGTCTTATTCGAAAATTTTTGTATATTCAAAATACTCAAAAATATTAATTTAAAGTAAAATTTCTGGAGCATAACAACAACGACTTATGAATATATGTAAATATTTGAAAATTAATGGCGTTAATCGACAAGCACTTGAACTCTACCAAATTATGTATTATACTAAAAGTTGTTGTTGTAATTTCACACGTTTCAATAAATATTTATCGCTTCCACTCACCTTGAGCACTCTGATTAAATGCCGCAGACCCAAGTATTTTTTCAGCAGTCGATATAAATCATTTATGAGTTGTGTGTTCTCGTGTTCGATTTGTGCGGTGGTCATAACTGTAAACAACGCGCTTTTCATTACAAACACAAAATACATCAAAAACAACGCACTCACCTTCCAAACGCTCCATGCGTTCGCGCTTCTCCGCTGCCTCCTCGGCCAATTTGGCTGAAGTCTTCACACCTTCACCGGATTTCTGTGTCTTCTCCATAATCGCACAAGCACGCATCACATATGAGGGCACGGTCTCTTGTTTCTCCTGCCTGGGTATGTCGATCAGCGTCCAATATTGTGTCTCTAAGCGTATAACGTCCTGGAAAATTAAGAAAAAAAATTGTTTAAAAGCAAATTCAACTTTTTTTTTTTTTTTTTTGCAAAAAAAAAAAAAAAAAAAAAAACAAATTTTTTCAAAATATGGCGGAATCTTTGTTTTTGAATTATACACGTTTCTACTCACTTTTATCATCAACTTCAGCATTGGATAACGCTGGAACACATTGCGTTGACTCTTCGAATCGCCATATTTATTCATGAGCGTTATAAGCGCTTTCTTAGCTGTTTCATATGACTCTTCCAGCCGCAAGCGTAGTGCTCTTAAACGTTCATTCGTATCGATTACCTCGTCGCGTGTCATGCCACCTGCAAGTATTCAAAATTTAAACAAAAAATTGTGTCTAATGTTATTTTTTTTTTTACTTGGCGCTCCCTCGTCCTTGACATCTTGTACAATGCGACGGACACTCTGCGTGAATTTCCCCACAAAATTTGTGGTTGCTAAAAATATAAGAAGAAAATTGCGTTTTTTTTTATATACACATATAAGCCTTAAAATTTTATTATTTATATAAATTATTTTTATGACAAATTAAATTTGATACATTTCTTAATCCATTGAGGGGTTCCAAGGGTTAACGCGCTTTAAAAAATCGAATAAGACAGTAATTATTAAATTCTAAAATACCTTTAGAATATTGTCCAAACTTTTCAAGTTGATCCAATTCATAGTTTCGGAGATACAGTCTTTAGAACTTGTGCGTTAGAAGCTAGCTAGGCTAAGTGCGCCGCAGTTAAACACGTTTTTCTCGTGAATGTGTTTTTGAAGTCGGTAGGCGGGATTTCTCGAGAACTACTCCACTGATCTTCATGAAATTTTACATAGGCCTTTGAGATACAATACTTAAAGACTTCAAAGAGGGACTTTTTTCGATTGCAACTATTTAAAAAAAATATATATTGCGAATTTTTCACTTAAACTTTTATTTTTTTTTGTAAAAATATCTGCCAAAAGTCCAGTTTTTTTCCTTCGTCCAAGTTTTAAGTAAAGTTTTTACTAAAACAAGTATTTTTTATACTTAAGATGATCCTCCTGTAAGGCTCCTCCACACACTCTTTTTTTTGAGAGGTCGCCGGAAATGGCATCGCAATGGCCGAGTTAAAAATATATATTTTTTTAAATTTTAGAATTTTTTTTTTTACCCGAGGAAACTCATGTAAGCCCTTAATTTACAATAGTTCAAGGAGTGTAGAGATCAAACCATCACGATTTATCAAAATAACAAAAACAACTGTACAATTTTTGAACTGAAATTTGTAATCATAGCACCTCAAAGACTTCACCCTAGAGACCTCTTAGGATATTAGTCGCAAAATTTTGCCTTCACATATTATATTGTGTTACTATTACTGTATTTTTGTTATTTTTAAAAGTCGAAATATTTTGGTATATTGAGATTAATTAAAAATAAATGTTGGGAAATTCTCATAACACTATCATTTATGAACTAAATGTAGCAGCAGAGAGAATGACTCTAAATTTTTATCTACGATCTATGTGGAAATGAACCAGCCATGGACGGACTTCAATGAAATCCAGTTGGTACATTATGCCAATATAAATCACATTCCTTTTCTTCTATTTCTACTTCATTAAATTTCACCGCCGGTATCATCGTATTCTTTTATTCTTATATAAAAACTTTCTCTTTAATTTAATCTTAACAAATTACAAACATTGACTCTGCTGGCAATCGAACCTTTGGCGCCAAAATACCTTTGTACTTTTTCAAGCACCTTAGCATGCTTAGCTAACAAGTAGCCTTAGCAAATGCTCTTACATGCAGTTATGAACGTGTCCGGGAGAGAGTAAAAGCAGCTGTTTATGTTGCCGCTCTTTGCTGATAATCAAACATAGATGGCGCTCAAAGCGTTTGCCTCTTGAACATATGCTTATAATTAATGAGCGCATAAACGGCATATAAAAAAAGATTCAGAGAGGGTCTTAATAATAACTAGAATAGCACTCTGCAACTCCTACATTTATGTTAAGCTAGAGAATGTTCATTAACAAACTCTGGCATTGACTTTTGTAGATTAAATATGTACATATGTAAGCATGGATATAGCTAAGCCAATCATAGGCGTGCTCATAATTGATGGGATTTTTATTGTTTTTTTTTTTTGTTTTTTAATAGATGTAATTAATGCTTGGGCGTCACATCAAATTTCATTTATCAACACAATTTTAATTTTCGAGTGTATCTGTGCTGAAACTGTTATTTTTAATTCATATTGTTGGATATTTCATGGAATTTTTTAACAGTATAGAAGCATTGAGCACACTTTAAATAGTTAATTTTTTGCCTTTTGAATAAACTAGCAATGCTACACATATACATACATACATACATATGTATATATCGTCACAGAATATGCAAAACAACGTATCATTAAAAATAGTGATTAATAATAAAAATAAAATTCAATATCGATGTTAGATATAATAGCCAAAATATAACCTTTTTATACTCAAAATAAAAATTGTTTCAATTTGAGTGGTTTCTATTATATCGTTTTTCCTTCGCCTGCAAACTCATGAAAAGTGATAAATCATATCTTAAATCATACTCATTGCGATTTTTCGAAAAATTTTTATTTTTTCAAATGATTCGATTAATTATGTCCTATACTCATCTACTAACCGATAAAATTAGATTCTTTGATCTTAGATGATTCCTGCGTCTGTTAGGCTGGCCACCACGAGAAGATGTTTTTGAACGAAGTCTCCGCCCGGCCCCAAAACTCAGATCAAATATACCACATTTTGAAGGCATTTCGCTATTATGCTATTTCGATATCTTCGTTAATGCTTGTCTTATCTGTTAAAAAGTGCGGAAACCTAAAGGAATCGATATTATATTCACATTTGCTCAGATTATTGATTGTTATAGTTTAAATTTAATGTTTGTTGTAGTTTAGTATTAATGTTTAAAACACCGATGTCCCTCCATACTCTGAGGATCAACATTAAATTTTAAGTTTTTTTTTTCGATTAACAACATTTTGTTGGCGTAGTAACGATTCGTTTTATCTATTTGTAGTGCCAATTTACGACTGGCGCGCTGTTGTTGACTCGGCTATAATCGCGTAAGCGGTGTCTACGCCAGTAAAGAAGAAGTGCCAATTTCCAAAAAGTGTAAAGTAGGATGAGTATTCGAACAGACAAGTAGACGTTCGTTAGTTAATTCGGTTCGCCATCTTTATGCTTCTACATTTACTTCGCTTAGTCTTATGTGTTACAAAAAACCGTTCAAAGAACAAGTTTTAAATTGCGTAAAATGGTTGCTATCATTGACTAATGTAAGTATATTCATAAACATTCCCTGATGAGGCAAATGTGATAACAGCATTTAAATAAAAATTCAAATAACTGCACAATGTTACAAATACTTATACATTTATGTAACATATTATATCAATTTATGCGTTGACTCAACTTGCGGTGTAATATTTTTATATTTAAAACATCGCGCTTGAACTTTGCTCGCCCTCAAGTATAATCTTGTAGTTTTTTCGTTCATTTAAATTTTTAACCAGGCAATCCCACATGTTATTGACTCATACGCCGAACATAATGACTTTACAAGCAAGATGTAAAAACGCATGCGCAAACGCACGCTTGTTTGAATTCATATACTGCTGTATTGAGAAGAAGGAGATATTGAGATTTGACTCATCAAGTAAATAAAAGTTTTGGGTAATTTAAATATACATTTACATTTGACTGTGGGTATATGCTTAAATATATTATATATTGTAGCCATCTATGTAGGCGTTCAAAAGCTTAACATATACATATGTATAAGATTGTTTCGTTTATTTTAAAGAAAATAAAAAAAAAGTTTTGATTAGGCAAGTTTGCTTATCAGTGAGCGGTTTAAAAATATCTTTTGGGGAATTTCGGGTTGCTTAAAGAATAAATAAATATTAGGGTCATCCAAAACTTTTTAAACTTTAAGTGGTCCCTATTAAAGGCGCCAACCGAGGTGCATACTACTTGGATCCGCTCTTTCGTCTCAAAATACTTGTCTTTCATCGTCATTTTCAGGTAAGGAGAGAAAAAAAGTCCCGGGGCCACATCTGGGCTGCAGGGCGGCTGCGGCGGTACTTGGCTGTAGGCCTTGGTTAGATAGCTGTTCACAAGAAAGGCCGTGTAAGGACCCGATTGACCCTTCATTTGAGTCTCTTGAGGACTTCGATGTAAAACTTGGCGTTGACGGTTTGTCCAGGAGGAACAAATTCATGGTAGACGATGCCTGTGATGTCAAAAAAGACATTCCCAGCCCTCCAAAAAGGCCTGGTGCGACCCAAACACACCAATTCTTGCTAAAGTAATATCTGAGTAAGAATGCTTGATCATATCAAACGTCTCTGTGGCAGATTTACCGAGTTTCACACAGAATTTAATCGCGTGCCTCTGCTCTAACTCTGCATTTTAGGCTTGCACCACTCAGAGAAACACGTCACGCAAAAATATTTTTCTGACTTTCCAGGTGTTCGGAGGCAACCCGCTCGTTTGTTAGCTAGGAACGCCCTTTACTGAATCCAGTCGGTGCGCCCAAGCTCTGAAGTACAGTCGGGGAGGAAGAAAATCATTCCTATTACTTCCCGGCAAACCCCTATATATTATTAAAGAAGATTTTTTGATTTTTATTGCGCTCTAAAGTAAAGTCGTTCACAAGAAATGTAATCTGCTACAAAGAAGTGAGATATAAATGAGTTAATATTCCAGCAGAATCCAAATTTTATGCTGGAAATGTGTTCGCGATGTAGACGCATTATCTTTGCAAGTCAAAGACCACGGAACTAAATTCGTTCCTACAAGATATCTACAAGAAATTTGCCATATATTACCGTATCTATAGTGTATTCTCCGAAGAAATTGATGAAATCGAGTCACTATAGCATATAGCTGCCGGACAAACTGTACCATCAAATTCAAGTTCTTGTGAGGATTTTTTAGTTTTTGTGAAGGATATTATAGCTCCGGTGCAACCAAAGTAAGTGTGTTAATTTCAGTTTTCATCCTCAATTAAACTAACGGTTATTTGTGATATTAAACCTATCAACCGTTATTGAATTAATAATTAAAAACAAATAGAACCAACAAATTTTGTGCCAAATTGTTAACGCTTGAAACAGCTTACGAGTATAAGCGTGGCAACCCGTTAACTACCTAAAACCCACCGATCTTCCCAAACAGGTTGGGGCGCTCATCAATGGCCAGACGACGTGCAAATAAATGAGAGAACGCAGATATTCAACAAAAAAGCCACTTTGCCTGTTGTGCCAAGCATAAAAATGTGAGAAAGAATTCGCGTGTCATGATCCAAACGGTGAGCGCTGCGAGCAGTGCGAAAAGGTAAGACGAAGCGTTAACAACGCCACACGAAAGCGCGCAAACGAAATACCAAAAATCATAACGAATAAATATACATAATTGTGTATGGGTGTGTGTGTGTAGAGGGCGCGGTAAATTTCGGCAAGAAAAAAAGTTCAAGTGTTAAAAAAGAAATCCGTCAATTATCACTCGGCGCACTGTGCAAAAGTGTTTGCTGTAGAAGCTCCTCGTTGCAGCTCGTCGGCGTGCTGAAAGCAAAGTGAAATAACGTAACGCACGAAACCTAATAAATACAAAAATTATAAAATTTCTTTGTGTGATTTTGCGCGAGTTGAAAATACAAAACACTCGTATCAGCGTAATTTATAGCGGTTTTTCCGAGAACTACTTGAAATACAGCATCCGACTTTAATTGATGCTGCATCGTAAACAGCGACAGCAAAGGTGGGTACAGAGACGAGTAGAACACGAGTGTTTTTCATCATTCCTCAAACAGCGATCGTGCAGAAAAGTATCTTTTATCTGCAATATCTGCCGTGGCGTACATCTGTAAGCCGTTGTGGGTGTGTTTGTACGGCTGTATATACATATTTATTGTTGTCTTGCGTCGAATAAAAGTCAAATATTTATTTATGCTCAGACGCTGAGTGACACAGGCGAGCGTGAGCACTGCTGATTTTACATCTCATGCGCTGCTCACCTAACTTTAACATGAATCTGGTACATCACATAACTTAGCACACGCCTCAGTAGAAATATCAGCGGGAGAGTACAGTAACTCAGCGTTATTTCAGAAGAGCATTATGCGAGCGATTGGCTGCACTGTATAACACAATTTTGCTTACACTTCTTAATGAAACTTAAAATTAACGAAAAAATATCTCTTAGAAAGTAGTTATGAAAGAATTTTTGGCATAACTTTGTAAAATTCCAAAATTTTTTTTTAATTTTTTAACAATTTTTCTTCTGATTGGGACGAATTTTTTCGTGATTTTAGACAGATGTTGCGGAAAAATGACCTGATCCTGAATCTGTATGATTTTTGGAGACATATTTTACATTTTTATGACACCCAAGCAGTATTCCTTGTTGATATTTTGAAACTTTAAGCGTAACCTTGATTTTTGACTAACTTTGACGTGGTTTTCGGCTTTGGCTCACTTTTGCCACGATATTCGGCCGATTAACCGTCTGTTTTGTCGTAAGCAAAGATCTAAGACTTATCACCAGTGATAATACGTTTAATGGTCAACCTGATAGTCGGAAAGCATTGACTCACAGATGTTAAAGTGACACTGTTTTTCGAAAAAATTTAGTGATGTTGGAGTCAATTGTGCTGTCACTTTTGTTAAGCCCACATGATCTTTCAAAATGGTCTTCACTGATCCTTTGGATATTCCAACAATGCCCGTAAGATCTCTGAATCTTAATCGTCGATTCTCAATCACCAATCCCTAATTTGAAGTGACAGTTAGCACAGCTGTCACTGAGAGTCATACTAACCTAGGAAAGAAGTATTTCCTCGAATAAGTTTTCGCGCGAAAAAAATGAATTTAATTAATTTTTAGACAAACTTGAAGTAACTGAGAATTTTTTACTAATTTTTTTATTTGAAATTTTTTACGGTAAATTCTATGAATTCTGTTTACATTAGCCAACAGTTTCACATTCTAAGAAATATTCAATCATTCCAAAAATATCTGACTCTCCTATCGGTATTTGGCATTCACTAGCTCTCATTGGCACAGGAGATCGTAAAAAATTATCAGCATTTTAATGAATTCAATCTGTTTCGAATCAATAAATTCGCTGCAAACAGTTATGACAACTCAATGCATGCTTGCAATCGGCCATAACTGAAAAAATTGGCGCTCATTGCTTTCATCTGTGGCGCATAAATGCTCGTACAATGATCTTGCCTTATATAATTTATCTGTGTTCTACTGCAACAAACGAGGTTGCCGATAAATCTACGTCCATATATATTGCTAATTGCTATCTAGTTGTATACTGATGTCGGTACATATCAACACTTATAAGCGCATATACTGCAGCCACTTGTCGATCGATGGCCTGTGCAGTCAAGAATTATTTTGGAACGAGGTCATAGAAGAGGTGTTCTTTAGAAAAAAAAAAAATAATATAAATACATGTATGAATATTTATTTGTATATATGATATATATGTTATATTTGAGGTTTCTTAATTTATGTTTTTCAATTTTTCCAGCGCGGACAAAAATCCATAAAGCATAAACCAAAAAAAAAAAAAATTGAAAAAGAATTTTTTCGAATTTCGAATTTTTTTTTTAATAATTATAGAATTACTTCTTGTTTTAGCAATTAAATTTGTCAGTAATTCCACGGATCGGCAATTTCAGTTAGGGAAACAAGCAAAAATCACACGGAACGTTTTGGCTTTAAATTCGATCACAATCGTGGCTCAATGCGATGGCACATTATGATCGTGTAAAATCCATGAGTCCGGCCGTTTTCGAGCTGTTTACGGTGCAATTTTTGAAAAAAAAAAAATCAGCTTTGTCAGGACGCGTTTAGCAGCACGCGTTTCATACCTAAGATATCCACCAAAACCATTCGAACGGACTCGCGAGATATGTCGAGCTCTCGTGCTCAACACTATCCTGACGACTTTCTATTTGAGTTGAAAAGGTCGAAGGTCGTCCAGAATGAGACATGTTTTCTTGCTGGTTGTTAAAAGAAAAATGTAGAGTGCTAATCATTTAGACAGCTAAGGATATAATTTAAGCTTCAGCCGCTTGATTGAGAATATTTTTCGATGATACAAGCATTTAAAGTTTACAGAATTAAGCACTTCTGCTGTAATGTGAACATAGCATAAGTTTTTTGCCTTGTGGTGGCATGGTATACAAAGTAAGTGAGCTGATTCTATATACATTTTACACATATATGTATAGCATAGTACATACAAATGTATATAATTTTAGTGTTTTATTGATATCGAAATTCGCATTGCCAGCATAATGAATTCTTTGCCTGCTTTAAGTTCGCAACAAATTCTGCTTCCACTCAATAAGGCAGCAAACCAAATTTGTTATACTGACTAAAAATTGGTATACATATATAGCCACATACATTTGTATGTATGTATGTACGCATACGATATCGCGCTTTTTATTTTGCTCATTCTTTTACAGTTTTGCAATTTGGCCATTGACACTCTGTTTCACATAAAATATACACACATACCACACCCACATAAAGCTGCGTACAGCGCTAATAAAATCGTAAAAAATCTTTAAATACAAATTTATCAGGAAATATGGTACGTATTCAAAAATTCGTAGAACTTTGAAAAAAGCTGGATACGATAGTCAAGTAGCCCGTAAGAAACCTTATATTTTGGAGGTGAATAGGCAGAAATGGATGGATTTCCCGAATGAATATGTTTCAAAGCACCCAGAGTTTTTGAATAGAGCTAATTTCAGGGCCGAGAGCAAATTGTGCATCTCCGGAATTGGGGCTGTATGGCTGCCAATGGTTGACTACATAATGGAATAGAAATTATTTATAAAAATTTCGAAAGATAATCAAACTGCAAAGTGCTCAGCAACTATGGTTGAAACTGAGTTTTTTGTTCGACGAAAATAACAACCACAAACATACCGTACAAAATGTAAAGCCGTAGCTTTTGTATAACGTAAAAAAATCAATTGCGAACCCGTTCTCAACCTCGAGATCTAAACCCCATTGAGCATTTATGGAAGTTGTTCGAGTGTAGAATCCGAAAACAGGTTAAAACAGCAAGAAGTTTGCTCAAGGTTATTATAAGGGAAGAAATGGCAAAAATTACGGCAGAAGATATAGCGAAACTTGTGGATTCAATGCCTAGATGTCTTATAGAAGTACTCAAAAGAAAAAAGATATGCCACTAGATTATTCTTTATTATACTTTTCTTTAATAATAGTTGTCTGTACACAGACTTATGGAGCTAAGTGTATACTATCTATATATATAATATTTACATATAAGTCCAGACGATATATGCATACCATATATACTATATGTACATATATACTATATATGCACAAATTGTTTGTAGACTTTTCAAAATATGTTGTAGTTGCGTATGGAGGTCAAAATAATTCATTATTGTTGTTAACTCCGTGAGAGAATTTATGTGGTTTAATTTAAGAGAAATAATTACTTTTTTCGGATATTTTTTTGCTTCTTAGAGCCTAGTATTTCATTCGAACTTTAGAAGTGATTGAAAAGTTCAACGTTCTCTGGTTTTTCTGCGAAGTTTATCAAAACGAGTTAAGCAAATAAACCGCAGATATGAAACTTGTAGGGTGGACTCTGTGGTTTACATGAAAGCGAAAGATTTTTCAGAAGATTGTACTTTGTTTCGAAGTTTTAGAACATTTCAGTAATTTTTTTCGAAATCCATCCGCTTTTAGTTCTTTATAATTTTTACAATGATTTACGATAAATCTCATCTTAGCACTACAACCTAAATGCCAAAAACGGGTTTCTATCTTCAAAACACCAAAATGAGCAATAAAATACTCTTTACATGTGGTAAATCGTATATAGTTTGCTATCAATTTCAGTATATGAGGTGTGCTCATAAAGTATCGCGAATTTTGTGTTTTTTTTCAAAAATTATTTATTTATTCATGAATATCTATTTTGTCCCCTTCAAAGTAATCCCCATGAGATATTATACACTTGTGCCAACGGGTTTTCCAATCTTCGAAGCACTTCAAAAAATCATTTTTTTATCTTCTTCAGCTCCTCCTTCGATGCCGTCTTTATCTCGTCAAGAGAAGCGTAACGTCGTCCTTTCATGGGCCTCTTCAATTTAGGGAACAAGAAAAAGTCACAGGGGGCCAGATCTGGGAAATACGGTGGCTGTGGCATCATTAGTGTGTTGTTTTTGGCCAAAAAGTCGCGCACAAGCAACGATGTGTGTGAGCAGGGGCGTTATCGTGGTGCAAAAGCCAATTTTTGTTCTTTCACAAATCCGGGCGTTTCTGGCGGATTGCTTAGCGCAAATTGCGCATAACTTGCAGGCAATATTCCTTATTGACCGTTCTTCCCTGTGGCAAGAACTCATGATGCACCACGCCCCTGCAATCGAAGAAAACTGTCAGTTACGATTCGCGATACTTTTTGAACACACCTCGTATAAGCAAATTTCCCTCAATGTTTACATTTCATAATTCCAGCTTAAATTTCCTACTGGGTATGCCTAGCATATGCTAAATAAGTAAATATCGTGTTAATTGTGACAGATTTATGGTATTAATTAATAATTACAATTTATTAAGGAGCTTGTGGCTTCACATATATAATTAAATATAAATATAATTGTATATAAGTAGTAATTATACTCTCCATGGGCAGTAGAGATTAACAAGTATTTGTAAAGTAATAAAATTCGGAATTCAAAGTAATAACATTAAATTATACTTAAATAATGATTGTTATTAGTTGGAATGCCCAAAAACAAATCTGTGTTTAAATAAATTGAGCATTTGATTGAATCGCTAAAAAATATCATAAACATGGTTTCTGTTTGTAAACAAGTATTTTGTTAGTTTATTTAAAAATAATGGGTTATTTTTGTTGCTCAAATTGAAAGCTTGAAAAATTCTTTTTATTAACTAAAAATTGAGAGATTCACAGCAGGTTCTTGAATTTATGAGTTGTTATTGAATCTCGAAATGTTTGCTCGTAATTTGTTTATCACTACCCTTCCATACAATTGCGGTAAAATAAGCAAAAAATTTCAGTGTTTATGCTTTTATTTAAAAACGCTGCAATTCAAGGTCAATATTTGAAGAAGACATAACACACGATTTTCATTTGTATTGTGGTTTTAATAAATTACTCACCTGGTCACTAAATGGCATAATGAAAAAAAAGACTTAAAAATACAAACAAAATTTTTTCCATAAACAATAATAACCTCAAATTTTAAAACCATATGTTTTTAGTTCCAAAACATTAAAGGCCACTGTCAAAAAACTGATTGGATCTTCTCAGTGTGACTGAAGACCTGGAAAATCTACAATCGACCAGATTTTCACCACCCGCCCATTCTTGGAAAGGACCAGTGGAAGGAAGATCGACACACACCACCTCTCCGTTGATTTAAAAGTTGTCTTCGACGAAAAAGGAACTGTCTGAACTTCGTCGTTCGATTCGAGATTTCAGACAAGGGGACTCGCTATTGCGTGACTTCTTCACCCTAGAGCTGGAGAAAATAATACGAGCTATAAAAATAAATAGAGAAGGTACAATCTTCTGTAAAAGTGTACAACTGTTGGAGTACGCCCATGCAATTGATATCCTCCTTCATTTCTAACAATTGCGCCCTTAGTTCTTCTGTCTTCGGGCTGGTCTGGTTGTGAACGAGGAGAAGACGAAATATCTTCTGTCCATAAACAAACAATCATCGCATTCGCGTCTTGGCTCCCACACACTGTTGACAGTCATTACTTTGAAGTCTATTTGAACAACTATACAACCACTGAAATCTAACGCAGAATCACTCTTGGCATTAGGTGCTACTTTGGACTGAGTAAGCAATTGAAAAGTAAAGTGCTCTCCCGAAGTTCAAACTGTACAAGTTGGTCACCATACCCGTTCTGCTATATGGAGTGGAGGTATGAGTAATGATATCGTCTGAGGAGTCGGTCTTGGGAGTGTTTGAGAGAAAATTTTTGGGGAGATTTATGGTACTTTGCCCATTGCCGACAACGAGTACCGCAGTCATGTTGTCCACAGTCATATTGTCCGCAGTCATGTTGTCCGGATGGAAAAAATTAGCAAAATTAATATCTCGCTTCCAACTCTACAAAATGGTCTTTTACGATTTTTTCGTAAACCTAGCCACTTAAAAATATTAACTGCTGAAGGTTAATGCGCCATTTTTATCGAGCAAAAGATTTATAAAATTATTATTTCATCTATGAGTTATAAAATTAATTTTTGTAACATAAGAAATCTGGCTTCATGACCAGTTAAGTATATTTCTTCACAAAAAATTATTTCCTCATTCACATTTTGAAGTAAAATATTTTATATACAAATAACAATGCCTGCGCATTTTGACATTCAGCTTGACAGTTGACAACATTTTTGACAATCTACAACAGCAGGGTGCCAACGCATTTAGTTAATATAAACTCGAAGAAACGAGTGGCGCGCTGTTGTTGACTCGGCTAAATCGCGCGGTGCCTACCCCAGTAAAGAAGAAGAAGAAACAATGAAGTTTAAATTTGCAAGGTTTAAGAAATAAATCTCAAAGCGAAGCAGCCCGGAAGATCAGTGTCACCTACTCTTTCAACTTTCCAGCGTTGTTATCTTAAGTCTACATATACCCACATGAAAATGCTTGTACGAAAAAGATACAATTTAATTGTGCTAATGAGCACTTACACCTCCCATACATTATTGCGATTCATTGCGTGCTTAGTTTTATAAACAAATAATTAACTGAGAACGCAGCAGCGGCTAAAAAATTAAACAAATACTATAAACACAGGAAGTATGGATATATGCATGTAAATAATAAAGGAAATAACATAAAATACCTGCAATGAAGTAGCAATTATTTATTATATAGTGAAGTTAATAGAGGAAGAGCTGCTTAACTCAGCACAACTTAGAACAATAAAAATTTGGCGGTGAGAAAATATTGTAATTATATCACACCATGCGGCATTAGGGTGTTCACAAATGACGACAACTTACTAAAATCACAACACATATTCAGTATCTGCGCGACCAATGTTGACCAAATTTGGTACATAACATTCTTCTAGCCTTTATATAGTATAGAATCATTCGATGCAAAAATGAACGAAATTGGTCTGAAACCACGCGCACTTCCCACATACCACAATTTCATTTGATTCTTTCACTTTCCGGTAGGCAAATAAAAAAAAAAAATTATTTAACGGGATAAAACCTTGCACGATTAATCCCTTAAGAATATTCCATCTTATGTCCAAAAATTGTTCAAACCCCCAGGTACCTAGTATTTGGACCTCGGTAAATATAATTCACTTTTTATTGCAAATATCGGTCAATGTGTGGGATTGTACGTATAATTAAAATTCGGGGTTAATTTTTTCCTCACAATGGCATGTCTCCGTGTCAAAAATGGGCTGAACCATGCCAATACTCCTCTTAGCTCCGATATACCTAATAAAATAATATACAATAAAAAAAAGATTTCGAACTTTCAGATAACTTTATATTGTTTATGTCGGCCAACATGTGAGTTTTCTGTATGAAAATGGTAGAGCTTATTTCACTAATAAACTTGACTTAGCTCCGATATAACAAACATAAAACGTACGGCTGTTTTTTTTTTGCTATTTGAGAGGTGATGGTACCTTAATGAACCTCTAGGAATATTTATATTTGTATGTGGCATAATAAGGGGTTACCTGGTTTTCTCGAGCAATAAACAGTTTTTTTCAATTTTTTTTCATATAAAAAATGCAACATTTTATTAGAATTTACACTACATACACTATTAACAAAGGAATTCGGAAATTTTTCAAAAGAAAATATTTAAAACTCGACCATTGCGACGCCATTTCCGGTGACCCCTCGGAAAAAAGATACACAGGCGTGGGTGGGACAACTCCTTGCAGGGTCATCTGAAGTGAAAAATACCTTAACTTAGAACGTAGACGAAGGAAAACAAATCTGAAAATTGGGTTTCTGGCAGACATTTTTAATGAAAATTTCTAGCTGGCCTTGAGCGTACAAGTTCTCAAGATTGTATCTCCGAAACTATAATAATACTCGGATCAACTTGAAAATGTAGGACAATATTCCAGAAGTGTTGTAGAATTTAATAAAACAATAAAAAAATTAGATTTTTTTGAAACCCGTAAGCCCATGTAACCCCTTAATAGCATTTAGTAGTGGCGTAAAATAGATTGAACCTGATCGATGCTACATTCCATCTTTCGTACACCTATACTACTATGTATAATGATTTTCGTGTCAAAATTCTGTAACTAGAAGTTTTCCATAACTTGAACTCTTGAATTGGCATTAGAAATCACATTTCTTTCTTTAATTCATTCCATAACTGTAAGTTTCTCTTACGCGCAGTTCGTTTGTGAATTAAGCTGATTCGAGTAAGGGAAGTCCAACTGAATATATAATTCTTTGGATTCCGATCCTCTGGGTTGACGGTTTGCGTTAAAGGAACTTCTTTGACTTTGATTATTGCAAGGTGCTAGGGTTTAAAATGTTCGGATCCACCGGAACTTGGCTCTTTCTTACATGCTTCATTTACGTTATTTATTTTTTTACTCTATGTTGACATAATATCGCAAAGAACCTTAATTTTCAATAGAAAATAATATCAGACTTTTTTAACAAAGCCTGTATGCATTTTCTCTTTATTGAGATTTCAACTTTCATTTATCATTAATATATACATATACACTTTTATGCATAAATATGTATATGCGTTACTATGGGAATGTTTTTCAGAAAATGTATAGGCATACCTCTCTAAACAGTTGCTACTACGAATTGAAAAGTACATATATAGATGAAATAAGACAAAAAATGCATTCTCTCTCTTCCCTACCGCGGAAAGCTGATAATTTTTTTTTCTTTTTTTAGAATCATTTTTTGCTTCCTTTTGAATAAGGATCATCCTATTATTTTTTTGCTTCCCAAGGTTATCTGCAATAAAAATTCATGGTATTTTTTTTTTTGAATTTGGAACAGAAATTTTTGCTTTTTTGTTTAAAAAAATTAATAAATTTTTAAATTACATATTATATATATCCTTCTACGTTTTGTAAGTATACCTTTAATGCTTCGGATATATTGTGTAGTCGAAAAAGTGTTTTCGTATTTCTAATCAAAGTTTAACCTATTTTTTTATATTATAAAAACAAATAAATAAACAAATATTTACCATTTTAGTTGACTACTTCAATATTAATTTCATGCAAAATAATTTTCATCCAAATATCACATTCAGTTTAAATTTTCCATTTTCTAACTTTTCAAAAGGAAAACATTTCCCTGCATTGTTTTGGAAACAAACACACGCAAATACATATTTCTTGCAAACTGTCTGAATATTGGATTTGTTTCGAATTTCAGCAAGTTTTATTGTTTCTTGTTATTGCTGAAGATATTGTTTTAAGCGCCGCAGACATTTACAAGCACTCAAATAGCTCTTCGGTAATATTTTATATTTAATTTTCGTATATTTTTTGCAACCGCTTTCGTATTTTTTATAACTCTTTGGATTTTATTTACTATATTATATTCTTGTTGTATTAAACAAGAACTTAATAGCTGAATTTTTTGAGTTGTTTGGGTGCCAAAATCTGACGTAGTCTAATTAACATTTTTAATTATTCTGCGGTTTCTTATATATTTACTATATATGTACATACGAATATATAAAACAAAATAAAATATAAAAAGAGAGAAGGGAATTTGGTGAAGCCGGTACAACAAGTAAAACATGTTGCTTAGAACTGAAAAGCAATTCTTTTTGACAGTGAAATTGAGTTAATTTAAAAAGTGGTATTTATATAGATGTTTGACTACTTTTTTGTAGCTGAAGATGGGTTTTTTGGAAATTGACTTCTTAATAATAGGCTTTTAGTGTTGAGAATATGATATATTACTTTCATTGAATTGTAAAGTTTAGTACTAAACCGGTGCTTATGTGAAAAAGCACTAGACTAGATGACAGAAGGAACATCAGTTTTTATTGAAGCAAAGGAGATCCAAAAGTAAGACAATCCAAGCAATCAATTTCCAATATACATAAGTTGATTGCTGCTTCTATTTGAAAACGTACAAACCACTTACGAGTTTAAGAGAGACAGAAAGCGAGAGTGAGAAATTTTCCCAACAAAATTGAATCATCGGCGTAACCTCCAAACGAATTAGGAAAATTAGCGAACCGCTGCAAATTTATGCTAAAACTGCTACATACATACATATGTATATGAATGTACATAACAATGTGATAAACATGTATAGAACAAGCAGACTGGCCGTTGCCAAAACCCACTCGACCTTGTGACTATTGTCGGAACAGTAATGCTGAGGTGACGTATAAACAAATCATCGGGGAGTGCGTTGTGCAGAGCAATGCTTTTTGCTGTTGTTCTTGCTTTAATAATAGTTTTCGAAAATGCAAAGCAAACATCAGTGAGCGAAGCACCCAACCGAGACGAATGAAATCTGTGTGTTTTTGATTTTTGTTCGTTTTTTTTTTTGTTTAATTTTCGGCTTTGAGCGTGAATTCCAAGCAAGCTACACTAAACTTTCCGGCTTTTTTGATATCTTGCTTGTTTTTGTTTTTAGTGCTTGTTCTTGTTTTTTATGTCTTCTTTTTGAGCTGTTGTGTAGCACGGACAGACAAAACACATGAAACTACTCAAACGCTTGCAATGTGTGTGTGCGGGGTCAGGGGAGTTCGCGCAGCACGCTCACACATATACACATATACAAACACAAGTCTATGTTGGCCACTTGCATTTTCAGCTTGTTGTTTTCAAGTAATTTTTCTCTAAAGAATTTACTTGCATGCAGCTACACTTTTGTGCTTGTACGTGGCTTGGGTGTTGGTGCTTTGGAGCGACATGTGGCTACGTTATTGGACCAATGGCTTTTTCATTTTGCATAGTTGCTTTGTTTTTAGTTTTTTTTGTGTTTTCTTTGTTTTTTTTTTTGTTTTTGTTTTTTTGGTAACAGCAATTGCATTTTAACGCCAACGTGACACAGTTTGAAGGCACTTCAAGTTGCTATCAATTGTTGGTATGTTCTATATATGGTACATACTGGTATATATGTATATTTCCTCTGAAGTTTGTTTTAGAGAACGCAGTCAAGACGCATACAGACATACAAACATCTTGCTCCATTTAAAATACTACGCACAAGCAATCTTGTAAAATCTCAATCTGGAAGTGGCATCTGTTTTTTAAATACTTGTTTTTTGCAATCATCGCATGTAGGCATACCATAATTGCAAAATTTTGCATTTGAAAAAATTTATATTTTTTTTTACCTTGTGAAAGCGTTTTTTTTCGCTCAGCCTTGAGATTGCTGACTAATTGTTATGTGTTTGGCACGAAAAGGTTTCTAAATCTATTTTTAACAGATTTTCCTACTCTTCGAAATTCAGTGCTGATGAAAGGACAAGTTTTGTATTCTAAATAAATTCTTGTTTTGGCAATGCAACCTTTTTGTGGGTAAAATTTATTGTAACCACTTATATAATGTCTGCAGAAGAATTTACATACAAAACTTTCAGGCATAGCTCGTTGGGTAACGGTGATTGGGCAAACACCGACTTCATCTCGACTTGATCTTACCTTTCAACTGGGAAAAAAGGTTTTAAGAAAACACAGAAAAAGATGGCTGGCGTAAAGGTATGTCACTATGCGCAACACTCTAAACATCTAAGCGGATAACTCGAATATATACGATGGAGTTGGTGTGGAAATAGACTGTCCAGAGTTAGGCGTCCGTGTGAATGGGGTCAGCATTAGATATGTGACACAAGTCAAATATCTGGGGTTGACCATGAGTGAAAGGATATGTTTTAGTCCACATAAGGAGCGACTGCAGGCAATCATAGGCAAAATATGACGGATTTTGAGGAGCGATTGGGGTCTCGGGCGTCGGGCTGTCCGCACCATATATCATGGCTTGTTTGTGGCCTGTGTCACATATGAAGCCCCTTTATGGTGGGACTGGCTCGGGATCTCAAAAACTCCTCTCAATCCAGCGTTGTATGATGCTTGCTTGTGTGCCTGTATGTCGTACCGTTTCTACAGATGCGATGCAGGTTTTATTAGGTGCACCTTCTCTTGACCTGATTGTCATACAGCGTGCTGTTGCTGGATTTCCGACGGTGATGTGGGGAGGGAGGGATATCTAGGGAGCAAGAGGCTTCTAGATGAAAGTTGGGACAATAGTCCTAACGGCCGAGTGACCTACCAGTACATTCGGGACGTAAGGTTCGTTGAGGATAACCCAGACTTCAGATTTTGTCTGAGTCTGAGTTTTCTGCTTACGGGACATGGGCCTCTGAATGCATTTTTGCATCAGAGGCACCTATCGGATACGTCGGGATGTTTTTGTGGGGCGGGGTGGGAAGATTGGTCGCATTTAATTACGGAGTGCTCGATGTACTCGGACATTAGGGATCTGGGTGGTATGGGGAATAGCTGGACCGATGGACGATTAGATGTTTGTGGTGTGATCTCCACTAGTCGGTCATCATCCTAGACCTAGTAACTGAACTCCATCTGGTATCGCAAAGGACCAAAACTGGTTTATGCGGGGCTTATTGGCCTACCAGAAGCTACGATTGCATTACTCTCTAATAGCTGCAGTTTTATCCATAAAATATAAATATCTTCAGGTTCCGTTCCAGGCAACTATTTTCTCGTTCCCAGGCTCCTCGCGAGCAATTAAGCTGTCAAAGCTTCTCATTATGCAATTTGTATTGAAATGTTGACCACTGCTAAAAAACTCATTATTCAATGGATATTTTTTGGAGGAATACCACTCATTAAAAAGAAGCTTTTCTTCATGGTTAGGCCAACAACTTTTCAGTACATGTTTTCCATGTATGCAATTAATTCATTTATTTACGAGAGACTTGTTTGCCATTTAGTAATTATTGCCATTTATAGAATGCGTTTTTTCATTTTTATTTGCTTTGACGTTAAACGCCCCTAGGCGTCGCTGGTCATTTAATGTACGTCAGTGGGTTTGTTGCGGTTACTGCTGATTATGCCGGCATGCGACTATTGGCGCACACACGCTCATAGATACTTACTTACATATCAGTTACACAATTAGTCATATGTAGTTAGATACAAGTACTTGTATATTAACATTTATTACTTACATACACATGGCATACATTACGGTAGCATTTATAGTTTTTATTGATCGAAGGTAGGTTAATTATAAACTCAAACAAGTTAGAGTTATTAGTTTTTTTAAAAGTGCACTATGCTAAGAATGTGGGTATCATATTTTTTATTTTCGTATTAACAAATTTTATATGAAAGGTAAATTGATCTAAGAGTGCCACAAAGTGCTCGGTTCTAATTCTAGAAGAAATGTTAATCGATGCAGAAAAGATTCATTTTGCTGGTATAAAGTAATAATAATCTACTTATCGCACTAAGAAAATTGTAATTACCTTAATCTCAAATAATAATGGTGAATTGAACTACCCTGGTGTGGAAAAACTTTGAGATGGCGGTTTTATTTTCCTCAGTTTTAATGGAAATCTGGCAATTTTCAAGCGCAAAAGAGTTAGCAGTGATCTAAGCGTTTCGTAATCTCAGAATATACTAAGTCTATTTAGTCAAGCATACTTTAACAACTCTGTTATTCGGAGTACACTACCCACAATGTAGTTAAGTCAAGTTACGATGAGAGTGAGGTTTTTCCAATAATATCCAAAAACAGGAAAAAAGTGTTAACTTGTACTGCATCAAAGCTATATTGCTCAATATTTTGTACAATAAAAAGATTCCCATGCAAGAACTAGATTTTGAACGTACAGTTTGTATGACAGCTAAAAGCAACATATAGTGATCCGATATCGGCAGTTTAGACAAACGAAAAGCTTCCTACAGAAAAACGGAGCCCAGATCGATATCTCAAAATCTGAAATACTAGTTCGCATACATACAGACAGACTGACGGATCAAGACTATGCAAACTTCATTGAACAATTTTTCTCAATTAATAGCAATAGTTTAATAGCGGTCTTCGACTCGTCAAGTGTTACTTTCTAACGAATCGAACAACATACCCCAGATGTCTAAACGAACGAAGAGCAATTGTGGTGCAATCTTGTGGCAACATGTCTTCTGACGCAACCGTAATAGTGTTATGATTTTTTTCTTAACGGATAAACTCTTTATTTGCGTTAAGTGGTTACATGGGCTTACGGATTTCAAAAATCGGTTTTTTTATTGCCTTATTAAACTCTACAATACCGCTAGAATATTGTTCTGAATTTTCAAGTTGATCTCAGTAATATCTTCAGAGATAAAGCCTTGAGAACTTGTTCGCTCGAAGCTGGCTAGGCTAAGTGCGTGGTCGTTAAGCTCGTTTTTCTCGAAACTGTGTTTTTGAAGTCCGTTTGCCAGATTTCTCGAGAACCCATCAACTGATCTTCATGATTTTTTTTTTTTTTTTGATATAGAATTCTCAAAAATCTCGATGAATGACTTTTTTTTCGATTACAACTATTAAAAAAAAAAAATGTTGCGAAATTTTCACTGAAATTTTTTTTGTAAAAATGTCTGTCAAAAATCCAATCTTTAGTTCTTTTCCTTTTGTCCAAGTCCTAAATGCAGGTTTTCACTTTAGTGATCTTGTAAGGAATCACCCTACGGGCGCATATTTTTTCCGAAGTGTCTCTGCAAATGGCCGAGTTTAAAATATTTTTTTTTTTTAAACTTTCCGAATTTTTTTGCTAATGTATGTGTATATTTGTAAAAAAAAAAATTTTCCACAAAATTTATCATTTTTTATATAAAAAAAAAACAAAACTTTTTAAAAAATTTACAGCGAAAAAATTTCTAGCAAAAAATAATACTGAACATTATTAAATTTTATGTAACAATATGCATACACATATGTATGTATGTTTGTGGATGAATTCCCAAAAATCTGTTTTCTCACTTAATTTTATGAGCGCACGTAAAATTTCGCTGCATCTTCTCACAGATAAGCCACGAAATATAAATATTCATTTTATTACTTTCACTACCGTGCTATTTTTATGTGTTCTTATCGCCCCGCTAATAATATCTTACACGCTTGCTGCTTTACGCAAGCACTTTCCCGATAGAAAATACTTTTTGTTCGCGGTTCAGCATTTCTGTAAGGTTGATAAATAATATAGTATGTAGCTAGAAGCAAAATCTATTTGTCAAACTGTCAGTTATTTATTTTTGGCGAACTGCCCGCATTGGCTGAAGCTTAAGCTAAAAAAAAAAACGATTAAAAGCGCTTTGTTCTCGGAAAATTTTTTTATAATTTTTTTAACGTACAAATTTAGCGCCAATAAAATGAGTAATATTTTGACGAACTTAATAAATTTTTAACGTATGTGTATGCGTGTGTATATCTAAGGCAATGTCTCATTGTGTCAGCAACTTTGACACTTGTCATTCGTCAAAATTTCACCTTTTGACAGCTGCAGTGTGCAGTTATTTATGATTCTTCTGTACACGCGATGTTCGTTTATTTGTATGTGAGCTTTGAAGTCAATATCAATGGAATGCATTGATCGCTTGCTAAATTATTGAAGCTGACGGGTTTTAATTTATTTGTATATTATTATTATACAGTCTTAAGTTAATTATGTGAGCAATGCAAGTCTACACGCCCCTATTGTCTGGGTCGAGCCTTTATCAACAAATACATTAGTGAATCTGCTGAACTCCGCATTAAATTGCTTTGGTCAATGGGAAAACCGAAAAGTTGCAAGCCGTTGCGAGCCTTATAAGCTATGCAATAGTTGTTGTGAAATAGTCTGTAATAAAACCATATGGCTGATTAAAAGTTCTACTCATATAAGCTATTTTTACATCGTGAATATGATAAGTATGTCTACTTACGAGTATTTACAATTGGTCTCGTGCTTTCCCGCCCTCGAAAATATTAATTGCTCATTTATTATCGCATTTTTTATTTTAATGTGCATAATTGTTCCCATAAAGCTGGCAATTAATTAAAGTTTGAATGTAATGCGGCTTCGTAACTAATTAGTTTCACAGCAAAAACCATAATTCATGCAGGCAGGAAAAAAACTATTCCCAGTGGATAATAGAGTGGGTCAAGTTAGCTACATTTCAGATAAAATATATGGTAGTCTAAAAAGTTTTTTCGCATTTCTAACCAAACTTCATATTAAATTTTTTAGATATATAATAATAAAAAATAAGCAAATATGTATCATTTTGGTCGACAATTTTTTGCCATTTTTCCGCTAGAGACATTATTCCATCAGTGTAGAACCTTCATCAGTCTAAATCGAAAATCTATTTCGAAATTTCCAGAACGGAAACGAGCGAACCATTATTGTGCTACACGAACTGATAAAGTATCATCTCCGTAAGCTTCACAAATTTCATTGGTAGCTTGTGTAGCATTCTTCCCTTTTTTATACAAAAATTTCAAAATTTCTTCATTATTTTCAGTCATTTTTGAACAGTTGTAACTTTTTTTTAAACTTCACCGAATTTAATTTTTTTTGGTCTAGTGAAGCTTAAAATCTCGCCTTTCCAACTCTATTTGGTATAACACAATATAATATAATGGTAGCCCTGGAGATATGAGGTTTTCATATATCGTCACCAAACCATTTAAAATTATCTGCAGAAGGCTGGGTACACAAAAAAGCAAGATGTTTGGGTGCCGCATGATTTGACGTAAAAAACTTTCTGGACTGAATGAACGCCTGCAATATGCTGTTGATACGGAACGAACTCGACCTATTTATGAAGCGGATGGTGTCGGTGAATCGTCCAAACAGTGACCCAGCCTGGATTGACGGCCAGGAAGATTTTGCTGTACATTTGGTGAGATTAGAAGGGAATCATCTACTATGAGCTGCTCCCATATGGCCAGACGCCTAATTCTACCATCTACCCGAACACCCGGATCGCTAGAAACAGGCGTCCAGAATTGGTCAACAGGAAGGTTGTAGTGTTCCACCAGGACAACGTCAGACCACACACGTCGTTAATGACTCGTCAGAAGCTACAGGAGCTTGGATGGGAGGTTTTATTGCATGCACCGTATAGCCCGGATATAGCGCCAAGTGATTACTACTTGTTCCTGTCCATGGTGAACGTCCTTGTTGGTGGAAAGTTCAATTCGAAAGAGGCTTGTGAAAAGTGGCTGTCCGAGTTCTTCGCAAATAAGGAAAGAGGCTTCTACGAGGGGGGTATTATGAAGTCGCCGTTTAGATGGAAACAGATTATTAAACGAAACGGCGCATATTTGAAGTAAATCCCATCACTGTAACATTTTTCATAGAACATTGAATAAAGAGCAAAAAAATGGAAGGTAAGTATGTGACAACCAAATATATGACTGCAATGGCTTCTATTGACAAAATACGAAAATACTTTTTCGACTGCCCAATGTTTCAAAATGTAGGACTTCATGACATCGGAATACTCCTTGAAGTAATTTTGTAACTACTTTTTAATTATTTTGAAACTTCAAAACCACCGAAGTACTAAGGAAATGAACTGTCAAACATTCATTGTAATTGTAAATAACGGGTGATTTTTTTGAGGTTAGGATTTTCATGCATTAGTATTTGACAGATTACGTGGGATTTCAGACATGGTGTCAAAGAGAAAGATGCTCAGTATGCTTTGACATTTCATCATGAATAGACTTACTAACGAGCAACGCTTGCAAATCATTGAATTTTATTACCAAAATCAGTGTTCGGTTCGAAATGTGTTTCGCGCTTTACGTCCGATTTATGGTGAGGCTCATTTCTGGTTGAATGGCTACGTAAATAAGCAAAATTGCCGCATTTGGGGTGAAGAGCAACCAGAAGCCGTTCAAGAACTGCCCATGCATCCCGAAAAATGCACTGTTTGGTGTGGTTTGTACGCTGGTGGAATCATTGGACCGTATTTTTTCAAAGATGCTGTTGGACGCAACGTTACGGTGAATGGCGATCGCTATCGTTCGATGCTAACAAACTTTTTGTTGCCAAAAATGGAAGAACTGAACTTGGTTGACATGTGGTTTCAACAAGATGGCGCTACATGCCACACAGCTCGTGATTCTATTGCCATTTTGAGGGAAAACTTCGGACAACAATTCATCTCAAGAAATGGACCCGTAAGTTGGCCACCAAGATCATGCGATTTAACGCCTTTAGACTATTTTTTGTGGGGCTACGTCAAGTCTAAAGTCTACAGAAATAAGCCAGCAACTATTCCAGCTTTGGAAGACAACATTTCCGAAGAAATTCGGGCTATTCCGGCCGAAATGCTCGAAAAAGTTGCCCAAAATTGGACTTTCCGAATGGACCACCTAAGACGCAGCCGCGGTCAACATTTAAATGAAATTATCTTCAAAAAGTAAATGTCATGAACCAATCTAACGTTTCAAATAAAGAACCGATGAGATTTTGCAAATTTTATGCGTTTTTTTTTTAAAAAAAGTTATCAAGCTCTTAAAAAATCACCCTTTAAAACTTTCCCCTTCTTGTCATTAGCTAATGTATTTTTCTGTCAAATCCACTCCACAATAAGTAACGAAACACAATTGTCGTAAAACATTATTTCAGTCATTCTACACTTTCCGATCTTATGAGATACACTACCACCAGATCAATTGAGAATCTCACACTGACAACGATCGTTACAACACGAGCAATGATCGTGTAGCAATAAGCTGGTATAGAGTTGACCCCCACTGCCTTTTTGTAGAGTACTCCAATAGCATGCAACTGCTGCACATTGTCCCACAATGAATGCACGATTTTTGTTTAATTTTCCCTTAGAAATATAAACCCAGTGTTTAATACATAAAATTAATGATTAAGTATGTGTGTGTAAGCAAACACGTGGAGCTGTAAATTTCAACGCGGCGTGTTGTTTAGCTAAATTGTTGAATGAATAACTTAATTGTTTAAGAATGATTATAGTTTTTGCAGTATCATAAGACAAAAAAAAAAAATCATACGTTAACGATCAAAGGGTTTTAGTGCTATTTTTGATGAGATCATTTAGAGCAAATGCAGCTTACAGTCATTCATTAAAATGGGTTCAAATGTGTTACACGAGACGTGACAAAGTGCATTACATTGCAGCTTCACATAAAATATTTCCTGGGAAGTGTTTAAAGAGTGCAATCCCAGCGCAACCGTGACGCATGAGTTCATCGATCAATCAGCATTTCTGCGCCTGAGAAGAACTTCAATTGATAAACATATGTATTAGTAATTGGTTTTTAAATGTTGAGTAGTGACTGACTTATAATATGAAATGATTGACTGATATTTTTAAACCGTAAATTGTAGGTGTTTATTTTTGCTGTGTTATCACTTTATCATCGTGAATTTGCACATTTAATTTTCATTAATCATCTTCATAATTCTTAAATAATTGATTTCTGTATTGCTATAGGAAGGATTAAAGAAAATGTGAAAAAAAGAGGAAAAACGGAGTTAATCCTTCCTCCTAATTAAAAAGAAGAGAAAACGAGTTGAAAAGGATTTTTTATTTACCATTTCTTTGATTTGTACAGGGAGGGGGTGGCTGGTTCGGTGGTCTACATAATGAAATTTTCAGCTGGGTTGCAGCCACATAGTTAAATAGAAGTCGAGAAAGAAATTCGGCTAAATCAAGTTTAAATTAAACTCTTTTACCTTCAGAAGTAATAGTAAATATCAGAAAGCTATAGTATAATTAATCTAGATGACATGACAAAGATATATAATATTTTAGTCCAAAAAAATGAACTTATCAAAAAAAAAAAACATTTAATTATTATTATTGTCCTCGGAAATTTTTCTTTTGAGTCAATACTCAGTAGATCTCCACTGCAACCTCTTGGCATAGTAATGATTTTTATGTCCTCAATACACCCTCGGGTTGCTTCGCAAAGCAAATTATGGAAAATTATCAAATAAGATTATCTTCTTCTTCTTTACTGGCGTAGACACCGCTTACGTGATTATAGCCGAGTTAACAACAGCGCGCCAGTCGTTTCTTCTTTTCGCTACGTGGCGCTAATTGGATATTCCAAGCGAAGCCAGGTCCTTCTCCACTTGGTCCTTCCAACGGAGTGGAGGTCTTCCTCTTCCTCTGCTTCCCCCGGCGGGTACTGTGTCGAATACTTTCAGAGCTGGAGTTTTTTTCGTCCATCCGGACAGCATGACTTAGCCAGCGTAGCCGCTGTCTTTTAACTCGCTGAACTACAGTGTCGGACAAAACTCATTGGACTAACTCGAGTCTCACACATATTCCGTCATAACTTTTTACATAGATGCATTAGAAGAATAATTTTTTTTGCAAAAGAAAGATCACATATTCTATATTAACAAACAATGCAATTTTATTATCCAAATTTTATGTAAAATTTATAAATGATAACAGAAGGGAAAAAAGTAAAAAATTCGTGCGACATAACTCATTGGACTAACGCTTTGGACATCGAAATAACCACTTCCAATGAATTAATCTACAGTTATATGGCGAGAAAAGAATTTTGCAGGTACTTATAATGGTTAATCGTAGATCACACTTATTCGAATTGTTTATTTTAATGGGAACGGGTGTGTTGGGAAATTTATAAACTTTTCCCAGATAATGCTACTAAAAAATTATTTTAGAAAATAATTTTAGGCAAAATATGTTCAAATGAACTTAAATTATTAATTACAAGCGAATTCACAAAATATGTGAGGCAAAGGAGCTTTGCACAAATTATTCTCTAGGAAAATCAGCTGTTTCTGCTATTTTACGCAAGAACAAAGCTGAAGGAATCGTTAAAAAACTTAATATTGGAAGACACCATAGAGTCAATTCGATAAAAGATGACTTGCGAATAATGCGGGAGTTAAAAAAATATCTAGAGATATCATCAAAATAAAGTTGTAGGTAGCTTACAACTAAGAGTGAGTACGCGTACAGTACAACAACGCGTCGTTGATGCTGGTCTCTTTAGGTTCCGTGCTGTGAAAAAACCATATATTTTCAAAACAAAAAAAAAAAAAAAAATAGGATAGCACGTTTGGAACTTCTGATACTGCATATTAATTGGTCTGTAGAGCAACGGAAGTCGACATTGTTTTAGATGAGTCCAAGTTTAATTTGCAGAACACAGATGAATATCAGGTGTACGAAGTAGCAGAAAAGCGTTTAGACCGTCGATATTTGCAGGGTGCAGTAAAGCATGGTGGGGTAACATAATGGTGTGGGGATGCTTTTCTGGTCAAGGAGTAGGACCTATTTACAGAATAGAAGAGAACATGGATGGGTTCCAATATAAAAATATACTGCAAACCCAAATGTTACCTCACGCTATCCAAAAAAATGCATCCTGATTGGCAGTTTCAACATGACAATGACCGCAGACACACCCTCAAAGTTGAGAAGGATTGGTTTTTGGAATAACAAGTTTATATTGCAGATGGTCCGACCAGTCTGCTGACATGAATCCGATAGAGAACTTATAGGAAACTGTCAACAGGCAAGTTAACAAGGAACAGGTTCACGGTTATAAAAACCAGCTATTATTGCCTTAAAAAAAAGCCTGGAATGGAATAAATGGCACACATATTAGTAATTTGATTTCATCTGTGCCTAAAAGATGTGTTGCAAGTAAAAATAATAATGGCTACTCAGTAAAATATTAATTTAAAACTAATTTGTTTTCATATTTTCCTAAAGTCCAATGAGTTATGTCGCACGAATTTTTTACTTTTTTCCTTTCTGTTATCATTTATAAATCTTACATAAAAGTTGGATAATAAAATTGCATTGTTTGTTAATATAGAATATGTGATCTTTCTTTTGCAAAAAAAATTATTTTTCTAATGCATCTATGTAAAAAGTTATGACGGAATATGTGTGAGACTCGAGTTAGTCCAATGAGTTTTGTCCGACACTGTATGTCAATGTCGTCGTATATCTCGTACAGCTCATCGTTCCATCAAACGCGATATTCGAGGTGGCCAATGCGCAAAGGACCATAAATCTTTCGCAGAACCTTTCTCTCGAAAACCCGTAACGTCGGCTCATCGGTTGTTGTCATCGTCCAAAACTCTGCACCATATAGCGGGACGGGAATTATGAGTGACTTATAGAGTTTGGCTTTTGTTCGTCGAGAGAGGACTTTACTTTTCAATTGCCTACTCAGTCCGAAATAGCACCTGCTGGCAAGAGTAATCCTGCGTAGGGCTTCCAGGCTGACATAGTTGGTGGTGTTAATACTGGTTCCTAAATACACAAAATTATCTACAACTTCAAAGTTTTGACTGTCAACAGTGACGTGGGAGCCAAGTCGCGGGTGCGACGATTGTTTGTTTGATGACAGGAGATATTTCGTCTTGCCCTCGTTCACAGAACTAACGACGCGGGTGTCGAGGCCGATGATATCAATATCATCGGCATACGCCAGCAGCTGTACACTCTTATAAAAGATTGTACCTGCTCGATTAAGTTCTGCAGCTCGAACTACTTTCTCCAGCTGCAGATTGAAGAAGTCGCACGATAGGGAGCCGCCTTGTCTGAAACCTCGTTTGGTATCGAACGGCTCGGAGAGGTCCTTCCCGATCCTGACGGAGCTTTCGGTTATTGTTGTTGTTGTAGCGGTAGAATTCTGCCGAGTTGACAGTCCTTGGCCGGATAAAAATCCGGGTCCGTTCCGGTTACGTAGACCCGACTGTCGTGGGAACGGCTTTCGGTGCTGCTCAACGTCAGTTTACACAGCCGTATTAGTTTTGCGGAGATACCAAATTCAGACATCGCGGCATAAAGGCAACTCCTTTTCGTGCTGTCGAAAGCAGCTTTGAAATCGACGAAGAGGTGGTGCGTGTCGCATCTCCTTTCACGGATCTTTTCCAAGACTTGGCGCATGGTGAATATCTGGTCGGTTGTTGATTTGCCGAGTCTAAAGCCACACTGATAAGGTCCAATCAGTTTGTTGACGGTGGGCTTTAATCTTTCACACAATACGCTCGATAGAACCTTATATGCGATGTGAAGGAGGTTAATCTCACGGTAGTTGGCGCAGATTGTGGGGTCTCCTTTTTTATGGATTGGGCATAACACACTTAAATTCCCATCGTTGGGCATGCTTTCGTCCGACCATATTTTACAAAGAAGCTGATGCATGCTCCTTATCAGTTTTTCGCCGCCGTGTTTGAATAGCTCGGCCGGCAATCCATCGACCTCTGCCGCTTTGTTGTTCTTCAGGCGGGTAATTGCTATTCGAACTTCTTCATGGGCGGGCACTGGAACGTCTGCTCCATCGTCTTCGATTGGAGAATCGGGTTCGCCTTCTCCTGGCGTTATACATTCACTGCCATTCAGCAGGCTGGAGAAGTGTTCCCCCCATAATTTAAGTATGCTTTGGACATCGTTGACTAGATCACCTTTGGGGGTTCTATTCAAATAAGATTATCAGTGATTTATATTTTGCGTCGTTATAGCGATATCTATTGACTCTCCTTCATGCTAACTATGGAGATCGCTTTGTCTGAGTTCACGTCCATGCAGTTCGTACCCGTGTATAGAACCGATGGTGTGAGACTTTACTACATAGATTCTTATTATCATTAGAAGAGTTAAATCGATGATTCGCATGAGGCAAACTTGCTGCGATCTCAAGCGAAACGAATGGTTTTTCCAACCTTTAAATGAGTTTTCGATCAATTTTCTTTTCAAGCTTCCAAAAGAAACTTTTTATAAGCTAAGTACATATCTTTCCCTTCCTTCCTTTCAAGTTCATGACTTCGCTCTGGTTCTCATTCAGCTCTATCAACGCTATCATACATACATATATTACTATATGTAAATATAAAAACTATTACAAAGACCTTAGTGATTTTAATTATAGATAATTTTTTCTTGTATTTATTGTTTTCAATGCTATCAATTTCAAGTTTTTTAGATTAAGTGCTCTACTTCTAAGTATTTATGTATAAACAAACAGTATCTGCAGTAATGCTTATCACTACGCTTCAATCAATCTGTTCAGAGCACAATCATTCACCAGGCATGGAGGCCCGTCGCTGAGACTCAAAAGCAATTTTTTATGCATATTTACACATACATATGTATATTTATTATCGTATTTATAGCGCTTACTGGGGTGCAGTAAAATTCTTTAAGTGAGCACGAAATTCCAAGTCCATCAAATTGATTTGTTAAGCTTGAAGTGTTAATTGTGTATCTTAATGTTTTATTGATATTTATTGAAACAATTTTGAAGCAATTCTGCCACATTTAGGTAGCAACAATAAATTGCAATTATTCGCAAATTCAAAGGCAGTTTTTTGTTGAAGAATAAAACTAATTGATTTTTTACTGTTTTTTACACTAATTCTTTCAAATCGCCGCCAAAAAATTTAGAGCAATTTAGGTTTTTCGGAGAAACCCGCAAGCGTAAGCGGCTCTTCTTTCCAGTTTGGTTTGGCTTTGCAATTGTCTTAACATTACTGTTTTCTTGCATCAATTGCTAGTAATGGAGCTGCGCTGTTGAAAGAGTGACACAAGCATGCAAATTATGCTTCTTCTTATTGTTTCATAATTACGCTGTCTCTTGGATTTTCCCATTCAGCAAATGGCATGATTTTCGTGATTTGTGATTGGGGACTGCTGCGCAACAGAGCGAGCAAAATAAGCGAATAAATTTTGCAATAATGTCACAGATTAATATTTATTAATTTAAATAAGCATGATGCTTTCAACATGTGTTTCAATCTGCAACCAGATGACGAATATGTGTCACCCACTTGTGGGTGGCTTAAGGAATTCCACTTTAATGGAAATATTTATGAATATTTTATTTCACAATACAATTTTTCCCATCACGTTTCTATGTGTAATCAACGCCTTTATGCGCTTAAATAGAAAATAGGTGCGTTTGACTTCGCAAACTCATAAACATATTTTTATTTGCATGACAACTATTGATGATCTCACTCAAGCCAGGGTTAAACAGAGTTCATTGCGGTGTGGTTCTCGATTTCCTTTTTTAGCTAAGCTTGAGCTCGCATTGTCATTAAAGTATTGTGTTTAATGCAGAAAAATTTGATTGCTTCTGCTTTGTACTTTATGTCATTTTGATAGACGAGAAGTTGCTAAAGAATCTCATTAATTAATTCTCGTTTTCATCAAAATATCATAATGAAGTATCTATTGTTGAAATGGATACTTTAAGAAATCATCAGCAAACATTCTAATTATGGTTATGACACATTTATGATGCCTTAACGAGACTATTAGTTGCATAGTGCTTTATTTCCCGATTGTAGGAATCTGTTGACCATGACTAAAAATTAACGATACAAAAAATTCTTCACTTTAGGATATGGTGCTTTGTTATTATCAAACCGTCTTCTACCTATAATTCCACTTTAATCCCACATCCCACAAAGACCCGTTTATGCACGCTACTGCTTTCGTTATGGGAAAAGCTTTTGCTGCTAGTTGAAATTGGGTTCGATCATGAGTTTTATATGGCGGAAGTGAGAAGTTCTAAGCACAGTGGCCGTATCTGATCAAAAAATAACTTTTTCGTTTTGACTTTGAAATCAAGTAGACTTTTGACAGCAGGGGATATCTTAGAGCATTTTTATGAGAATGATCAATCTTTTTCATGAATTAAATCACTTCTCCTATATTTTTTGCTGCTTTGTCTTCGATTTAAATAAAAAAAAAATACTAATTGAAATCTGAGAAGAAAAAAGTCTTTCTCCTGGATGTCTATTATTCCATACTTCAGACAAAGTTTTGGATTATGTGTATTTTGAGAAGTTATAATAAATTTAGAAGGCTGTTTTTAATTCTAATAAATTATTTCCGTCAACATTGGCGGTATTTTGGATATAGTTTAGAGATGAAGGTTTTGATTTTTATATGTATGTTATATAAAAGAGTAATTTTTTAGATGCGTAGTTTTCGAAAAGAATCAAAACGCATATAATTTATTGCTATGGTCAAAAATTTAGCTTTATTTTAAACACAAGATACACTAGCAGCTATCCAAAAGACTAACTCCGAACCAAATATTATCTCATCAAAAACCACACTTTACTACAAAACACCGGTTATAGGAAAAAAATCAAAAAAATATATTTACGTTTGTATCTTTCTATAATTTTTATTTTTTTATTTGCAGGTAATATAACAGTCTATTGGAGTTAAAAAAAAAAAAAGCATTAAACATTTTTAAGGTTTGTTCTATACATAATTAAGTTTAGTCCATGATTACTAATATTTTTCGCGCCGAAATCTAGGCAACACTTTGATAACTAATTATTTATATTTTTAATCATTTAAAAACTGTTTATTTTATTATTTTTCACAAAAAAAGATGTTGCCTACTTTTAGGATTGCATCAAATTGTACTATATAATGGCTAAGTGTATTATCTACACTAATATTATAAAGAGAAAAGATTTGTACCTATTTTCTTGTATGTTTCTAATGAATAGGCTCAAAAAGTACTAGGCCGATTTAAAAAATTCTTTCACCAATAGAATGCCACATTCTTCCATTTTGACATAGGCTATATTTCATTGTGAAAAAAAAAATAAAAAATAGGTATCCTTGGTAAAATTTGAACAATGTAACCGAAGGAGTAGCAAAATGTGTCTTAAAATGTCTTTCGTCGAATGCGCTGCCGAAACTATTAGCGATAGCACAAAATAATCTACAACAATATTGAAGAACATCATAATGTCTTGAAAAACTCCGCGGTAGCATATGTCCAACTATTGTAGTTATGTCACTCCAACAACTTTTTTCATTTTAAACATTAATGAAAATGCTAACCTAATTGAAACCATGCTATTTATGTGTTTATATTAATCCTTATCCAAATAAATTATTTTATGGTCAAGACCATTTAACTACTTATAAAATAGTTTTTAGATTGGACTTTCCATTATAATATTTTTATACGCTAAGTTTTAAAGAATATTATTATTATTATTATTTAATATATTTATTTAATAATTTATTATTTAGTTATATGTTAAACGACTGAATTCATTATTTATTACTGTTATTTTATTTGTTTGATTATTATTATTTTTATTTTTTAATTTTTCAAAAGTGCCCGCCACTTAAACCATCAAAGAAATTGAACATAAATAGTCTTACATACAAATATAATTGTGGGATTTTTTTTTAATACAAATAAAAATATTTGTGAAAACAAGTGTTTTATATCCAAATTTCCAAAAATGAATAATTGTCTATCCCGTGCGATGACGGTTCTAGTATTATATGAAGTGGTCAGCAGACGTAATTATATCCATATAAAATACTGTGTTAACTAATCTTTCATAAATAATAGAGCTTACTTATAAGATGCTTATTTTAAGATATTCGCATTCTCTACTTGAAGAGCAATATCCAAAAAAAAAAGCTTCAATAACAAGCAAAAGAAAGGGTTTGAACTAAAAACAAAAATCATCAATATCAAGTTTTATTATCTCATTATCTCGTTATTTATGACCGCACTACAGTAATACTTGTAAAGACCGAGTATGAGTTGAAACAAAGTTAGCTATTATTATGTAAAACACGTTTCAGTACTTACAACAAAAACTGTTGTAATTGCCAAGTACTCCAAATCTTCAAAATGAAAAAAAAAAAAAAAAAAAAAAAAAAAAAAAAAAAAAAAAAAAAACATTGACTAATTTACACAAATAATCGCTCAACATTGAAATCAACTACTACATATTCATGTTTCTGACAAGTAGTGCACACACATACACCTTTGAGGGCCAATATTTCGTCAACTCGCAAAATACAATTGAGTGCCAAAAACAAAAAAAAAAAAAAAAAAAAAAAATGGAAGAGAAACAGTTAAGCAACAAGTTACAACAACAAATATTATTTCACTGTAATCATAAGCGGCGACCATTTAGCTTTACGCCAAACGTGCGACCGTCGAATATGATTTATTGCCGCCGAACATGCTTTGAGTAGCAAATAAGTTGGTAAACAATACCATTGAAGTTGTCAATTCAGCTTTAAATGACAAAGGCGGCTAATGACAAAAGCAAACACGCACATACCGAAAACCGAAGTAAAAAAAAAAAATTAAGGCGCTCAAGCAAAAAAAAATTCTCTCATAAAATTAAAAAAAGAAATGAAAAAAACAAACACAAAAACAAAACGAGTGCGAATGACAGAGTAAAAACATCACTCATCGGCTTAGAGAGTTTCAACAAATTCACTAATTAACAAAAAATACGCAAATAATTTGTGGCGTGAGATTTTAATTGCATGCGAGCGAATATTCTCACACATAAAACAATTCATTTTTAATGCTCCGATATATACTAACTATATATTTATATAAGTATATATATTAGATTTATGGTATTTTATTATGTTTTGAGTAGTGTATAGTATGTACTGTAAACGCCATATGTACCCAAAAGTGAAACCAACGGGTTATCTTCATCTACTTCACAACTGGTTTAGCCAGAAATCTAACTAATCAACGGATTATATTTTTAACCGAAAAATAACTGGTATTCTTTATATGGTGATTTTCTACGAGACGTTAATCCTCATAATTTATAGAAAAATTAAAAGTCTTATAATAATTCAAATATATTAAGGGGTTATATTAATTTCCTCAGTAAAAACTGCCTTTGTCAACAATTTTTTCTCATACAAAATTGAAATATTTTATTGGAATTTTTTATTGTTAAAAACATACACTATTAACAAGAAAATTCTTAAATTTTTGGAAAAAATACTCTAAACTCGGTAATTGCGACGGCATTTCCGATGATTCCTCGTAAAAAAGACGCTCTCGTGTTGGCAGAATAACTGCTTACAGGATCATCTAACGTGAAACAAGTACTTGGTTTAGTTCAAACTTTAACTTAGAACTTGAACAAAAGAAAAAAACTCAAAATTCGGTTTTCGGCACACATTTTTGCAATAAAATTAAAATTTCGCGAAATTTTTTTTCAAATAGTTGTAATAGAAAAAAATCCTTCGTCCAAGTTTTAAAAATTGTATCTCAAAAGACTTGTGTAAAATTTCATGAAGATCGATTGAGTAGTTCTCGAGAAATCTTGCCAACCGTCTTCAAAAACAGAGTTTCGAGAAAAAGGCGCCTAAAGACGGCGCACTTAGCTTAGCTAGCTTCGAGCGCACAAGTTCTCAAAGCTGTATCTCCGAAACTATTACTTGGATCAACTTGAAAATTTAGGAAAGGTGAGAAGAGATAATTTAGAATTTAAAAAGACAATAAAACAAACAGACTTTTTGTAACCCGTAAATCCATGTAACGCCTTAAAGAAAACACTATAATTTTCCAAAAAAAAACACGATTTTACAAACGTTTTAAGTTTTCGATATCATTTCTGTAGTACCCAAAAGCCAACTTTGCTCTTGAATTTTGTGACGCTATTAACTGACAAATTTTCTCGTCTCCTCGATTACCATTCTTTTCTAAAAGTTACTTTAAGGCTACTGTCCGTTCTGTTGCGGTCTGCTTGAGAAAATTGTTAGTTGCGAATTTGAACATAGTTCTTTAGTCTCGAAACTAAGTCTATTCATATATTCAAGGCCTTATGACAAAATATTTCGCTCCAATGTGTTTGGCATTCAATTTTTTTTATAGAGTTATAGGTATTCGAAACTTGAAACTACATGTTCAATATTTTCTTTTGATATCTTTAGAATCTTTCGATATATTTAGAAGCTTATCCAGCCTAATTTCATTTCTACTACTCTCTCATACACTTCGAAAATATTTTTTCTGAGGTTTCTGTAGGTAACAGCTTCGTAACACCGCATTTAGTACCTTCGGTTGCCATTTGATCTGAACAAAACTCATCTGGTGGAGATCAAAAATAATACTTCATAAATCTCTAGATTGATTATCTATATGGTATATGGAATTAGTTTTTTCAATCGAACACTATATCTCTGATATCAACGGTCCAATACTTGTCAGAACGAAAACGTTGAAACCATCGTTGTGCGGTGGAAATGGAAACTGTATCGGGTCCATAAACTGCACAAATTTTATTGGCGGCTTGAGATGCATTTTTGCCTTTATCGTAGTAGTACTGTAAAATATGCCATATTTTCTCTTTAATTTGCTCCATGTTTGCGACGCTATAACTCACGAACGACTTAAAAGAAACGACAATCAATCAAACACGTGTTAGCGCGTGAATGAGCTTTCCAAAAAGGTATAGCATGGCCCAATGCGACAAACTACGCGCTTTCAGCGCCAACTAGCGAAAATACCGCAAGACTTTTTTGACAACCCAATAAATGCCATTGCCATGAGCATATGACCGAAGGAGTACTCTACTTTACTTCTAACGCTCTTCGGAGTGCGTAAAGTTCTGCAGCGATCAAGAACAAAGAAAAAATCTATCAACTGGCGCGGACACACCCATCCACTTCCCAGCAAAGCAAATATAAAGGAATTATTCTTGCGCGAGTATGCATATATAAAAGTATTTATATAAACAAACAATTTACCTGCATTAAATTGAAACCACGGAAAAATGCAGCGTTATACTCGTAGGCAGGCTCTTTCAATTTGTTTATTCATACATATAGTATGTATGTGAATGTATATTCCGACATATAAACGCGAGTTCATTAAAACTGTTTACTAATTTCGTTTTTATAACCCTGCCAACATATAGTAATTTTATATATATACACATAAATATGTATATAATATATATGTATAGCTGTGAATCTTCAATATTTTTATTTATCCACAGAAAATAAATTATCTGCTTCGATTCAGTTGAAATGGGATTAAGGAACACACTTTTTAACATATTTTGCGTCACGAGAGCGTGAGTTCAGGTATATCTTTGGGTTTCGCTAAATATTATGAAAATTTCAATATTTTTATTTTTGCTACTTTTTTTTTAAAAAACTCAACGTAATCGGCGTGTGACTAACACCCAGCTTGTGGTGTGGGCATAGCACGGCGTTGCAAGCCCATAAAAGCTACAGCCGAAAATGGCAGTGGTTCATGTCAAAATTTTTAAAAATTCCAATATTTAAATAAAATTTATGGAATTATTTTTGTAAAATGGAATTTTTTTTTTGGTTCTGTTTTTTAGCAAATAGTTGATGAATGTGCCACGAATGTGAAAATTTAACCGATTTAGTGAATAGTTTTGGGTTGTTTATAAATATAAAATAAAATACACGGTTGAACTAAAGCAGAAAAATTAAAAAGTTGCCATTGGTTTTAAAATTTTGAAGGTAGTCCATTAGTAAACACTGGTAATATTTTATACTTCAAACTAGGGTTGTCTCAAATAAGTTTGTAATAGCAAATATTTTTTAACAATTTAAAATTTCTATTTAAAATAACCACCCAATAAATTTTGATGAGCGCAGTATTGTATTATAGTGTTATACTAAATATTTTAAGAAATGTTTTAATTTGGGTAGTGTTGCCATCTGTGTAGCATTTATAATCAATTCAATTTGATAAATAGATCACCATATGACCATTTAAAAGGAGGGCTTTGAAAATATTTTTGGGGAAGATACTATCTAGAGAGGGTGCCACGTGTTTCGAAAATGTAGTTCAAACACGAAACACTTTTCATTTATCCTAAACATTGGTTGCACCGAAGCTGGAATACCCTTACAAGTAACGAAGTTTCCATACAATAACTCGATAATTCGGCTCGTATGACAGCTGTACGATATAGTGGTCCGATATGATAAATTTCTTTAAATATTCAAGCGGTGTCATAGAAAATAATCTAGGTCGAAATTTGTGCAGATGTCTTTTCAAATTTAAAACATTTCCATACAAGGACTTCATTCTAATTGCTCAGTTTGTATGGGAGCTACATACTTAGTATCCGTTTCGAAGAATGAGAAGCCGCTTGGTGTGAAAAGTATGGGTGTAAAATTTCTGATTGATATCTCAAACATCGTGCGACTACTTCGCGTATATACAGACAAACAGATGAAATTAACTCAGCTTCAATTACATATATTTTTTATAAGGTCTTTCACTTTTTTTCTGGGTGTTACAAACCTCGTGTCAAACTTAATATAACCTGTTCAGGGTATACATACGAGTATTTTTTAATCTCTATTCTCTTTAGTATTTTTCCAAAAATTTCCCTTAATTTATAGTAGAAGTTTTCTGTAAAATACATGATCTCATTTGAGAGGCTTAAATCAAACACAGATTCGTAAGATCATTTCCAGGAAGTCGCAATAAAAACGCAAAATTCTTGAACTACTCGAAAGCCTTTTGAAATTTCAGCTGAAATTCCTAGAACTGAACACACTATGGATTGCACAATCGGTTCATATGAATTTATTTAAAATTAAGCAATGAAATGTGAATCAAATCAATCAAATGTGAAATCATATTTTCTGTCAAGAACAGCAAATGTAGTTCAAAATATCAAAAAGCTGTGTGTTAAATTATACACAAAGGTTATTTGTTGCTGTGACCTATGAGATGAGTGTACCCTCTTGTATCACATTTCTAAATTCATAAAGAAATATGATATAGCGGATCGAGTATAATTTCACAGAATTCCAATACCAAGTGCATAATTTTGTTGAAAATTTGAATAATACTCGTATATTTTTGGAGAAATTCTAATTTAATTTTTCAGCTTAAATTATTTTCGAAAATCTTTGACGTTCAAACCAATTCTTAAGAAATATCACTTATAGTACATTAGTATTAATTTTCAATTAACTTTGTTTGACGTCACATCAATCGGATAAATTATGAATAATTGACTACAATAAAATTTTTTTTACCTACATATGAACATATACTCAATCAGCACATGAGTATTTCAAAATTAAGTATATTATATATAACGTATAAAGGGTTATTAGAATTAAGTCATATAGTTTATAAAATATTATCTCAATCGTTCTCTTCTAATCATCTTTCTTATCTTAACTAGTCCTTCAGTTTTTAAAATATTCACCTAATACATAGGTTGCTATATGTATTTCTGGACTAAGCAAAACTAAGTGTTGCCAGGTGCAATCTGGCATTTCCATTGGAAAGTTTGACATTTTTTAGCATAACATCACTCAGAACGTTTTGTAATTTAATCGTGAATTGTTTTATTTACAGGGAATTAAAAAATTCATCTCGGCCAAAAAATGGAAGTAACTCGTGAACATTTTCGTGCGATCATTTTTCATAACTTTCGACGTGGATTATCACGACAAGTGCATCGCTGAATTAAAATCTTTGTATGGCTATGAAGCAACATCCTATAGCACTGTGAAAAACTGGTACAACGAATTCAATCGTGGCCGACGCTCGCTCAAAGACGAGTTCCGTGAAGGTCGTCCAAAAACAGCCGTTGTGCCAGAAAACATCGATGCTGTACGTGAACTGATAATGCAAGACCGTCATGTAACTTACCTTCAGATAGAGGCATGCCTATGCATTTCTCCCATTAGCATACATTCGATATTGCATGAACCTGACCGTAAAAAAAGATTTGTTCTCGTTGGATCTCGCACAATTTGACAATCGCTCAAAAAAAAGGCTCGTGTGGATTGGTGTAAAGAAATGTTGAAAAAATATGATCGCGGTGCTTTAAAAGACGTTTATAAGATCGTCACAGGTGACGAATCATGGATCTATGCGTATGAGCCCGAAACAAAGCAGCAATCGACCGTGTGGGTCTTCCAAGACGAGCCAAATCCAACGAAAAAAAAAACAATCTTCGTTGATAAATATGCCTATTTTCATTATTAGGCCAGAAATATATATAGCAGCCCTCGTATTTTACACCCGTCCTTTTTATAGGTTTCTAATTTGTTGAAATGACCCAAATCAGACTCCTATAGCATATAGCTGCGATATAGATGAAAAAGTACTTGATTATATGTGTATAAAATATTTTCAATTTTTTATTTTCGAAATATCGAAATCAGGCATGAGTTATTGCCTGAGTTAGTGTTGCGATCTTTGAATAAATGGTTCAGATCGAGTCACTGTAGCATGTAGCTGCCATATAAATTGACCGATCGAAGTTCTGATAAGCTCTTGTATAGGTGCAGCGTGTTATAACTTCAGTACAACCGAACTTTACTGCTTTTGTTTTTGTTTTTACAAACAGTTTACAGCTTCTTATTTCGGTGAAAAATTTCACATTTTTATACACGTGTGCAATTTTTTGAAATTTTAATACAACACTAAAAACTACGCATTTTACTAGAGAGTCTTATCTGAAACTCGCTATATCTACTTGTAGAAATATATTTGAAAAAGTTTTTCTCGAAGATTGTAGCTGTCATTTTCCATCAAAATATCAATATATAACAAAAAAAAAAAAATTCTTTCAACACTCAGATAAGCCTAAATTCTCTATAAGAGCCACAGAGTGGGCAAAGGCCACAGTATTGATGATTGCTTATTCAGTTCTAATTTTAAGAGCACTAGAGTGTGCTGACACCTCAGGAGTGATGAACCAGTAATGGTAAAATCATATATAGATATTAATTTTAAATGTAACAGTTACTTAGAAGGCTTCTGAAAAACAATTTTTCATAAAAATTTTACCTCCACAATTTGGTTGAAATTTTGAAAACTTTTCTTTGATGCTTTTTTTTTTTTGTTTGTATTCAATATAAAAATATTAATTGCTTCGTATTTTTCGTCCATATAGGTTAATTAAAAAATATAAATATACTTTTGGCAGAAACATCAAAGCGGTGAAATCAACTCAATTTACCTGTGGGCCATTCAATATTTTTCCAAATTCAAACATACAAAGAAACGCGTGCGTTCGTATGCTTGTTTTGGGGTAAAAGGATATTTCAGCAGGTAACCGCATTTTTGCGTTTGCATTTCAGGTTTCATTTCTGTATCTACAAATGGGTTATGATATATCACATTTAATATAACAGCAAAAATTCACAAATGAAAATTCGTCTATCAGCAGACATAAATACGCCACCAGGCGTCCTGCTTGCATATTCAACTAGAGTTCGCAGTGAAACAAAAAAAAAATGAATTTATTAAATAAATAAATTTTTGAATAGACTCGGGCAAAGTAGAGTATTTGAAAAAAAAAACAGCATAATAAATGCATTTGGAAAAACTATTGTAATCATAGAAATATAAATATACATATGTATATAGACGCATAAATGTATGAATCCTCACATATTTTATTCATGTTTGTATGTGCATAGAAATGTTAGAGCTAATACTAACACTATAAAATAATAAGTGATGAATAAAGTCTTAAACAAATATTTATATGAGCGGCAATTATTAGCAAAAGAGCATAGCAATAATAACAGGATTTATGCTAGTTGATGGGATTATGTTGCGAAAGGCAGCTAATATATTGGATTCGTAAAACAAACTTTACACAAAAACGAGTCGGCATTAATTGCTGTCCACAAAGTGGTAATCGGTAACCGCAAAGGTGTGCCCAATGAAATTCCACAGTAAATGCTTCGATTAAATTGCTAAAGCGATTTAGTTCTCATTGAATGTCAACCGAGATTAAATTCGAAATTTACGTTTTCTACTTAATGTAAGTTCCAGATAAAAGAAATCCAACATTTTTGCAGCAATTTGAGGGTTTTATTTAGCATAGTTAGAATTATGCGATTTAGATCAAATATACATCGTTTTATACGATAATTTGCTGTTATTTTGGAAATAAAGTGATAATGCTTTTCTCAAAGAAACCATCGTCCTTAATGACAGATTTTCACAAACGTCTCTGGAGACGATTTTTTCAACAAAGAACTCATCCGCTTTAGGCAGAAACAGGTATGAAAGACTTAGTGCCAGGTTCGGACTATTAGTTGGATGCATAAGGGTCTTCCAATCAAGTTTTCGGCACTTCTGACGAGTAACTATCGATAGATTTGTCCTAACATTGCGCTGATGAAACACAATTTCTCGACTGTTGGTCGAAGTTGAATAATTTTGGGCGATTGCCTTCTTCTGACCGTCCAAAAGTTGACAGTACATGTCTAAATAGAAGAGCAGCTCATGGTAGATAATTACCTGCCAACCATAATAAACATATAGCAAACCTTTCCTCATCAGCGATTTAAACACGATCGTTTCGCGTAGCCGTCTACTTAAGAGTCTACTTTTCATCATCAGTTGCAGAAATTGATAATTTTTTTTCGAAATTCGGTTCGTAAGATTTCTTGTATTAACTCGTAGGACAACCATTAATCGAGTGAGCTACTTTTTATACTCAGGCTTTTTTAAACGCCTCGAAACGGGTTTTCTGCACATTTAACTAATGAGCAATCGAATCAGTGCTGAGCTGGGTCGGGTCGTGCTGGAGGATTTCATTGTACAATTGGTCCTCTAGAGTTTGATTTGTCTGTGCCACAAGATTATTAAATCGACATCGTCGAAACCAAAATTGCGTACAATATTTTGATTCATTGCTACAGTAACATGACCATAAGCCTTATTCACTATTCAGCCTGTTCGCTTAGTTTTTCGTCTTTATTTCAGAAAAACTGTAAAATATGCCATATTGTCCCTTTTCTGGTGTCCATAGCTAGCTTACTACTTTGATTTGTTTTTTTTTTGACACAAGTTATGTTATGTCTAAATTTATTATGAACAAGTAAATAATAAAATGAAAAATTGAAAGCAATTATAGCTATGTTCAATAATTTCTGCGTATGAATCAATTTCAGTGCTAATAACACCACATGTTCATAAATTGACAATGTACATACCTTCAAATGCTTATAACTTCTTTGCCATATAAAAGTTTCTATTTACCACAATTCCACATAGACACAGCGGCACAAAGCCTTAGCATCGCTGGCAGTACACCAGTGCGTATGAGTGACATGTGAGTTGCGTTCTCTGCTCTTGAACGGAAATGCCACCATTACGACGATTCGATCGTTTTACAACTTCCTGCCACAGTTATGGCGGCGCCGCCAATAGATTTGCAAGCGCTTTTCAGGCCAAACGTTTGTCAATATGACGGCGCTTTCCTCTTTTTGCCAAGCAAAGCAAATCATTCCCTGCGCCTAACATACATACACGCCAAGAAGTGTTTGATTGCGTGTCTTTGTGCGTTTATTTGGATTTGCAAGTTCGCATTGCTTGCCTAGCTAAGGGTAAATACTGTCAGCGTGTCAACGTCACAGTCGACTTGTAATTATTTCCTTTTTACATGCGTGTACATGAGTACAAATAGCTGAGTACGACTGCGTGTGTGTGTGTGAGTGCAAAACATGTGTTTCAGGTGCACTTAGTTCTTTGCCTGAATTTGTTGTTAACCGCAATATACAATTAGAGTGCTGGCATAATAATATCCATAGTCCGCTCCTTCACTTTGATGCCCAGCCATCAGCTGCACTAGCTCAACTCACTTGCGGTTGGCTTGACTGCGACGAGTATTTGATTTCCTTTTGTAATTGCCATAATTGTGTCTACAACAGTTGACCTTTAAAGTGTATCTCTGTGCTTATGTGTATAGATGTTGGCGTGCAAACTCTAGGAATTTATTGATTTCTTCGACTATCTATTGACTTCAATAACAGAGAATATGCTGAGAATATAACTGATTGGTAATAACATTAGACATATTGTCAACGATGATGACCTGCAGAGGAAATGTTGAACAGATGTTTTCAGTAGCCAACGAGTGGCTCAATTAGACTTTTCTGGTGTCGCCTAGAGGTTTTGGTCGTTTTAATTTTCACTGACCAGCATAAGGCATCGATTTTAGAGTTCTTTGTCTGCCCTTTTATTGGCCACATTTCCGATATTTTGAAACTATTTGCCATATTTTGTACATAATTCTCCTAATTTTTAGAGGCTTCAAGATGACAGGCAAGCAAGATGACAGTTTACTATGAGATTTTATGTCTCAAGTCCCAAAGATACCTAGATGTATCCCATAGGCTAAGAATGCAACAGGAATATATATTTTCTGTCATCTTCTACGCAATACATTTTTGTAATGTTCCTGAGTAGGCTTTCAGCATGGCTACATACTTTAAATTGGAGATGACAGCTACGAGTTGAGCCAGTTTTTTCAACGTCAACTGTCATCTTATCATAGAGGTAGAGAGAGTTTTCTGCTTTTGAAATCAACGATTAAATGTCTTCTTTATTATGTTTGCTATTCTTTTGGTCAACCCTTTTTGTATTTCTCAATAATTACAGAATACTTCCTGCTTAACTTAACCTGAAAAATTTTCAAAGGAGAACGCAGTCTGCCTCACAGAACCACTGCAAAGATTGACTAATTTTCCAAGAAGCTAAAAAGTTGCTGTCTTTAACTTAGCAGTTTTTCTCCTCACACACCCACCGCCTCCAACATGGACACCAACAAATTATCGGTTTCGCGCTTACGTTGACTAACTGTTGCTTCATTTCCGTTTAGTAATGAAGCACGAAATTGTGTGACCCACGCGCCCATTTTTGCGGCATCGATTACATTGAACTCTTTAACCTTTTGTTGTTGTTTCAAATTGTTCGGCAGCACTCCTGCTTGAATATTGATTTCGTGTTACGTGTGCCAGCGCAACAAATTTATGGTCAATGTCATGGGTGTGGCTTGCTAATGAGATGCTAATGAGCTAGATAAAATTTCGAATTCGAAAATTAAACTGACATTCCTTTCAGCATTCCTTGCGCGCTAAGGAAATTTATGGCACACTAATTGCGTCGAAAGACTAATTAATTTTGTAGAAAGGGATAAGTTGAGAAAATGCTGTGAAAAGTATGCGGTGGTTTCGTGGATAGCTGCCTGGACAACAGTGGAAATGGTGAGTAATTCATCATTATCGTACATGATGACATTAATGCAAATATTTTGTTGACAGGAAATTGTACTTTGTGAGGTTTGTAGGGGTGAGTGTTGATGGCATGATACATTATAAATGTAATTATACATACTTATACATATACAAAGTATGTCATGATAGTTAATGTTGTTATTTTTACAAGCCGAAGTACTTTTAAAGACATTTTTGCTTACAATTTAAGAAGAAAATTTCAAATTCGTAATTCTTAAAGGAGTTGAATTGAAAATTTGTATAATGTTTTTATACTTTTGTAACCTGTTGCTACAGAGTATAATTTTTTTTCCGTTTTCGGCACTGAGAAGTATCGTCTGTTTAAGTGTGATTCGGACTGTCAAAAAATCATTTTTTCCGCTACTTATTTTAAAAATATAATCGAATCCTGATTACTGGTTTCGAAACAGCAATTTTCGATACACTTGTTATAAGCCTTGGCAGGGATGATCTTCACTGCCTTCAGCTGATTTCAGTTTTTTCGGTTTCGTTTAATTTTGGAATGACATTGGCTGGATTGTTAGACAGTTGCGACGTCTCGTTAGCAGTAATGATGTGTTTGATGAATTTGTGGTTCTTAACTTCACTTTCAAGTCCCTACTAGACACAGTTTTTATAAAAAAAATCAGTTATTTTGTATATACTCTTCATACCCAAAGCTTAAACTAAGTGTTTAGAATCAATGCTTAAAATATGTTGAGAGCTTCTGGTATCTCTTTGCTGCCAATACGACGACTTTCAAGCACTGTTTCTTCAATTTCTACAATGTTATCGTCATTAACAGAGGTGGATGACCCATATGAGACAAGTTTTTGATGACTTCACCAACACTTTACTTTGTCCTTCAAAATCTATGACGCTCCCCTGAAAGTAATCCCCCAAAGTAGTTTCAAAATTGATGTTTACTGTTGATGGCTGGCGAATAAATACACAAAACTTTAAATAAAAAGCTGTAAACTTTCATAAGTTATCTTTTATTGGTTCTAAGTTTCAAGTCTATGTTTTAAAGTTCCAATTTTTAGGAATCGTTTCCGCCATGAAGTATCTCTTTCAATTTAGATGGTCTTTCGAGTAGCATTTTGGCTTTTTTTTTATTAATACAAGCATTTTTTATGGTAATGGTAAAAGTATACTAAATGAGATCTTCTTTAGGTTTGTCCAGAGATATAAATTTCAAAGAGCAACATGTAACGGGTGATTTTTTTGAGGTTAGGATTTTCATGCATTAGTATTTGACAGATCACGTGGGATTTCAGACATGGTGTCAAAGAGAAAGATGCTCAGTATGCTGTGACATTTCATCATGAATAGACTTGCTAACGAGCAACGCTTGCAAATCATTGAATTTTATTACCAAAATCAGTGTTCGGTTCGAAATGTGTTTCGCGCTTTACGTCCGATGAGCGATGAGGCTCATTTCTGGTTGAATGGCTACGTAAATAAGCAAAATTGCCGCATTTGGGGTGAAGAGCAACCAGAAGCCGTTCAAGAACTGCCCATGCATCCCGAAAAATGCACTGTTTGGTGTGGTTTGTACGCTGGTGGAATCATTGGACCGTATTTTTTCAAAGATGCTGTTGGACGCAACGTTACGGTGAATGGCGATCGCTATCGTTCGATGCTAACAAACTTTTTGTTGCCAAAAATGGAAGAACTGAACTTGGTTGACATGTGGTTTCAACAAGATGGCGCTACATGCCACACAGCTCGCGATTCTATGGCCATTTTGAGGGAAAACTTCGGACAACAATTCATCTCAAGAAATGGACCCGTAAGTTGGCCACCAAGATCATGCGATTTAACGCCTTTAGACTATTTTTTGTGGGGCTACGTCAAGTCTAAAGTCTACAGAAATAAGCCAGCAACTATTCCAGCTTTGGAAGACAACATTTCCGAAGAAATTCGGGCTATTCCGGCCGAAATGCTCGAAAAAGTTGCCCAAAATTGGACTTTCCGAATGGACCACCTAAGACGCAGCCGCGGTCAACATTTAAATGAAATTATCTTCAAAAAGTAAATGTCATGAACCAATCTAACGTTTCAAATAAAGAACCGATGAGATTTTGCAAATTTTATGCGTTTTTTTTAAAAAAAAAAGTTATCAAGCTCTTAAAAAATCACCCTTTACTACTGTGCCCAAAAAATAAGGTGTATTTATTTTGAAAATTCTTTATTTATTATTCCAAATCAATTTCATCCCTTTCAAAGAAATCCCCTCCCGATATAATGCACTTATGCCAACGGATTTTCCAATCTTCGAAACACTGGTGGTAGTCACTTTCCAGGATGGCCTTCATTTACGTCTTCGCTGCGACTTGAACCTCCTCTATCGTATAAAAACGGTGTCCTCGGAGCGGTCTTTTGAGCTTGGTGAACAGCCAGAAGTCGCACGGCGCCAGATCAGGTGAATACGGTGGTTGCGGAACGATATGGGATGTGTTTTTGATGAAATGATCACGAATGACGAGGGAAGTATGGGATGGTGCATTATCGTGGTCTAAGAACCAAGAATTGTCTTTCCACAATTCCGCCCTTTTTAGGCTAATAGAGTTACGCAAATGACGCATAACGTTCAAATAATATTTCTTGTTGACTATTTGACCGGTTGGAAGGAATTCATAATGCACAACACCACGATAATCGAAGAAAACTGTCAACATGACCTTGATTTTTGAGCGACTTTTGCGCGATTTTTTTGTTTTCGGCTCTCTTTTGGCACGATATTCGCTCGATTGATCGGTTGTTTCGGGGTCGCAAGCATAGATCCAAGTCTCATCGCCAGTTATAATGCATTTCATGAGACCCTGGTAGTCGGAAAGCATTGTTTCACACACTTCAACTCGACGCCTTTTTTCCAAAAAAATCCAATGTTTTCGGTACCAGTCGAGATTTGACCCGCTTGAGGCCCAAAACATCCGTAAAAATCGTACTGGCTGAGCCTTTCGATATGGCAACTTCATCAGCAATGTTTTTAATTGTTAATTTTTTTTCAACATTAAATCTTTGATTTATTGAACGTGAGCTTCGTCGGTTGAGGTTGATGCTCGCCCTGGACGCTCTTCGTTTTCGACATGTTCACGGCCGGCTTGGAACTCACTATACCACTTGTAGGAATTTTTTTAGACATAGCCTCATCATGGGGCTTTCTGCCCCATCCTCAATGTATCCGCAGCAGAAAATTAATTCCATTAAGAAAATGTAATGCAAATTCTTTGCTCAACAAATTTCGACATCGCAAAAAACGAAAAACTCACTTTTAGCAACTCACAAAACCACACGTAACTCAAACACTAATGAATATTTTGACAAGAAATTTGACATAAATGTGACTGACAGTACTACCAATCTAAAAACAAAAAAAATAATTCTCCAAATCCTTCGACGCGCGCAGTTTAAACTCAAATGGGCACCCTAGTATATTACTACAGCCGCTATCACTGCAGTTGGTGACCACTATTTAGTGACTTCGATTACGTACTGAAAATTTTAAGATGATTATAGCTGTGACCCTTCAATTGTTGAGTTCAGCACCAAGAAAGTTGCAAAATTAAAGTTAGTAATAATTTTTCACCACAAATGGAGTCATAATTTGATCTGTGCGAAATACTCGTAAAGTTTGTTCCAATTACCAGATAAATTTCACAAAGTTTTCTTTCAACATGCAAAGTATGCGGAGACAATGGGCATACAATTTCAGCTTAAATTTTTCTGCAGAAAAATCATTGCTTAAGCCCTTTAAGTACTAGTTTTTGAAGCAAATTTCTAAATATGTGTCCTCTTGAAGAGATTTAATAATTATTTGCTAACGAGATTTCAAGCAGTAAACAGCTATTGCTGCCGAAAATTTTAAAGACCAACTTTTATATACACTTTGGTAAGTGCAATTACTCCAACTCTCGCATCTTATCTAACACAGACCTGCTGCTGACACTTATTTGCCCTTAACTTGTCCAGTGACAAATTCATTAATTTACTTTTCGACACTTTTCCCTCTCTAACAAGAAGCAGCACACACAATTTTCAGTGTAAATTTAAATTTACTGAATTTATTAAAATAGCTGGCAGCGTGCAAATTAAATTCATCTAAATGAAATATCAGATAGAGAGAGCGGAGAACAAATAAATATTTCCCCAGGGCATAAACACTTGACATTCGTGCGTCGGTTCAATGGTTTAAATAAATGAGCAATTCCTTGAGCAGCGTTTGTATTTGCAATTTCCAATCTGCTTAGCTGCGTCGCACAGCCACAGTCAATGCATATATAAACAGATAACTTTACGGATGATTGTGTAGCGTTAGCGTAGAATTGAAGCCAACTGGAAGAGGAAGCATATTATGAAATTCATTTCATATTTCCACAAATAACAATGAGCCAACAAGTGCATGGTAACACACGTACATATGTGTATATTTATATTTATATGTGTATGTATATGTATGTAGGTTAGTGTGAATGTATGTGAGCATGTGTGCATGCATGTATGGGCATAACTGTCTAGATAAATACATGTGGGCAAGCGTACGTGCCTGCATACCCGATGTCCTTTTCTTCATGCATGCTTGCTGCACTTTGATTTTGCTTCGGCATTTTGTCTACACACACTGCTAATATGTACATGTGTCTGTCTTTTATTGTTAAAATTTATTAAATTTATTGTATGAAATTTTATTGGAATTCGGAGAGCAACTCTCAATAGCCATTCATGTAATAAATATTGCACGAGCGTTTGCTACTTCCGCAAACACACATAAATGTATGGAGGTCTCCGTATGTGTTTATATGTATTTTTTGTATATGTGTACGTATGTTCTCATTTGTACACGCATATGGGCATGTAGGCCACGCATGAAGGCTTAAGTTATTGTACTCAACCAGATGTGAAATAATGCGCCTTTGTGCTGCACTTGTGTGTGTATGTGTACCGTTAAGTGCTGGTATTTAGTGTGTATGCAGTCAAGTGGTTTTGTTATGGGCAAAGCGGTAGTTGGGCGTTGGTTTGATGTTCGAAACTTAAATTTTGGCATATAAAAAAACGTAGTAAATATTGATGTTACTTATAACAAGAAAAAAGTTTAAAATGATTTTTGTTAAATATGTTTTTTGTCCACAATGTGTATATCTGTATATGTCTATATACTATACAATATTAACAAAAACCTTAGCGCTTGTAATTTGCCTTCAACCATTCAAAATTCCATTTTTTTATTGATATCTGCCTTATAAAGGCACACAAAGTACATTAGGGCCTCCGTTATTTCCCAAGTTCATAGTTTTTCACATACGCCACTTGAAGTTTCAGATTCTGCCCAGGTTCTTTATTTTCGTTTTAAACCGCTCCTAAATCGTTATCATTTTTCTATGTATTAAGCACATAATTTTTTGATTTTTGCATTAAAATTTTTATCTCCAAAGCAAAAAAGCCTGCAAATTTGAAAATATAATATTATAATAAAAAAATCATTCTAGAAAAATGAAGTGAGTAGTTTTCACATTATAAGATTTTATTAAAAGTTATACGCAGCTAAAGTTCAGCATTAGATGGACTGTATTCAAGCAGTACACCATGTCGTATGAGCAACACCGAATTTATAAGGCACTTGTATGAATGCTCAGCACTTTTAGTGAATAAATTTAACTGTGTTAAGCGTTTATATAAACGTTTTAAACGTATAAAGCGTTAAGCAATATTTCGGTGGGAAGAAAGAGTGAAAATCACTATCTTGGCATCAGAGAGATAGCAGAGAACCTCTATTTATCGTCTCAACCATTTTGGTTAATGTTTTGGGTATGGAGCACACCAATGCTGAGATTGTAATATTATTGTGACTGCCTTTACGGCCAAACACAAAACTAGAGTCTTTTACAGCCACCGTCTTTGGATTCTTGGGATTTTTTTCTATTTCAAAAACTGGAAATTTCGATTCGTGGGACGCGCCACGAGTCCATTGATCCTATATATAAAAATCGGGAAAATATATGGAAAAACCAATAAGCCCAACTTGTAGAGCGAAGATCTCTAAATTAAAATCAATTGGAGAAATAACGCACACCCTAATGTATGTATATATGAAGAGATATTATGTGACATAGTCGTAAAAATTCCAACTACGTCAATGCCATGTGCGTTCATATTTTATCGCTTGTAAAAGTAAATAAATTTCGTAAAATACAAAAAAAAATGTAAAAATAACTGAAATGCCTCATAGCAGATATCTGTGATAAAATACTTGCATGTTGAGTCAAGTAAACATCTTTTGGCTGTGGGCAATGAATGCTGCCAATAAATACCAGCAGCTTCTTTGTAGTTCAATGCCCAGAAGATGTTGTAGGAATACTTGTATATTGAAAGTTTTGAAGTTGTGAAGCTTAAAATAGTTAGCAGTAATTGCGCAGAAATTTTAAGGTACGCAAGAATATTTATGATAAAAATGAAAAAATATAAATAATTCGTCTATTTCGCTGTGCTTTTACATATTATATAGAGCTAGAATATAGCAATAGATTATAAAGAAAATTTGGAAAAGTTAACATTAACCAATGGGCCATAATTGCTTGTTAAGTTATGTGAATGTTAGGAAAGTGGTTCTATCTCTTCTTCATTTCTTGGAAATTAAAGTATGAAAACGGAAAAAAATTATATTTCTGCCTTATAATTTTGTTTCCATAATTCAAATATTCTACCATTACATATTAAATTTGATACACGTTTTTCTATGGAAATTCATGTTTATATTTTTGTGTCATTATTCTGGTAGTCTAAGGTTCGGTTATGGTCCCCACCACACAAATCACGGTAATAATATTTAAAGAGTTGAAACACTGATGCTTTATGAAACCAACTACTTAATATGAATTAAAAGTTGGTCGTTTATCAACGCAATGCTTTGAGCTATTGAAGCATCTAACTTCGTTTTTAACCCTTAATCATCCGGATTGCCAATAATTTGTCATCCAAGAAGTTTCAATCTCAGAATAGTGTAAACTATAAGGTCGAGAAATAAAAGTTGTGCTATCGTTACATCTCCTTATTTCACAAAACATCAACAACGGGTGAGTCAAACCCAAGCTTCAAAGTTGAGTGGTGCAAATCTGTTAAGAACCCCTAGAACCAGGTTAAGACGAACTTTCATTAGAAGACAAACACCACAATTTTTCAGGCCTGTTATTTAAAATAAACGTTTCATAAAATTATTTCACTGTCGGGCTATATATTCGTGGACCACAAATACTTTACTTGGATAATTGACTTTTGTTGGCAACTCTATATAGACACCGAAGTGAATGCAATTGTAGGGCACTAAAAAATATGTTTCGGGGGCATAGAGATTGAGCGAAAATCGCGAACTTTTTACCGGTCTTGAGTGCATGCATACAGTTTTTTTGCTATCTTAGCGAACAGAGTAGTGGCGAGTAGAAGATGACTACTAACTAAATCAAATATTGTAAAAATTAACATTTTATAGCAATAAAATAAGTTTTTAATTTTTCCTTTTATCCAGAATGCTCACCTCTTTGCACCGATGCCTGCATGCTTCTCAACTAATTTGCTGCTAAATGCATTTGCCAAAGGTTTCAAACGGTGTATATTCAGAAAATATTGCATTATTGCCAATACTACCGCTGCACTTGATGAATTAACTGAACATTATTGTAAAACGTACACAAACATTTAAATATCGAAAATATCTGAATTAAACACAATTCCGCTTTCACTACAATAAAATATTTCGTTTTCATGTACTGTTTGTGGTGAAACTGCAATGAGGAGGAAAATCTCTTTTGATTTGTCGCATTGGCGGCAAGTTGCGCCAAGGCAAGCTTCCCGTTTTAACGGTGGCAACTCGAATGGAACACTAAGCTCAGCAAAATTCCACAATTTATTTGCGAGATGTTTTATGTTGCAATAAAATCGCCATAGTTTACAAGCAACAACAACAATAAGGCATGCATACATATACAAATACAGTCGCATATACATGGACAGTTGCAACACCGCAGCTTTCATCAATAAACGATAAACATGATTTTCATTGACAATCGTTACAGCGAGCAACTCGAGCGGCGAGCATAAAATGCAAGGATGCGCCTATACAGGTCTACAAATACACAGACAACATATAAAAATGCACAGCTCGGCTGTCTAGCTTGCAGTACTTGCATTTATGTGTCTGTGCGGACCTTTGCGCCTCAGGTGAGTTGCCGTTACTTGAGTTAGCAACAACACCAAGGTATATTTTTCAAAATACTAGTCCGCCGGGCACTGAGTGAAAGGTGTGTTGTATCCTTTGGCTGTGCTTCGTTTTATCTGCACTTCTGCTTTGCCTATTGAACGGACTCAATATAATTGCAGCGCAACTTACTTTGCTGCAGTTTGTGGTTGAATTAATTGACGACAAGTGCTCGCCATTAGCAGCCACGAGAGGTTTTATGGTTGTCGGTGGGCGAGGGCGAGGGCGACTGCAAAGGTGCTAGCTTTCTGTCAGCTACAACTTGGCAATGATGCAAGTGAGGCTGCTGGAGGACCTCTTACTTTTATGAGACTGTAGCGAGGAGTTATTAATTTTTCATTAATTGAGTGGTTATTATTGTTATATTGATTGATATAATAATGACAAAATAATCAAAATCAGTATTTGATTTAGAAAAAAAAATCTCTAACCAAAATAAACGATGACTGCGGGATCCGCAAGAGTAACTATTCATGGGGCACATTTAACTTCATTTATTTTTAGAGATGGAGAAATATTAGGCTGTCAAATATCTTCGCCTTTTTGTTTTTTGAATTTCGCGGCTATGTGAAAAGCTCTGAAGGGCCCATATCTGGCAATACTATATATCTTTAAAAGGCCTTGATGTAAGCTACAAAACGACGTTATGCGTGATAAGTTTGAATATTGCATTAAACAGTTATAGACTTGTCATAGAGTTCACTAACGCCGAAATTCGCGCTATTTTAAGTTTTCCTCCGTTAAAGGCAAATTCGCTACAGCTCCTTGAGATTAACGGTGTTTTGGAGGATGGTACTGTATCACTTTGAAATGCGGTGGAATGGTTTCGACGATTCAGAGCGGGTGAAAGCGACACCATGAATAAGACAGCCGCGGAAGACCTGTGACGACGAATACCGATCAAATCATGAAAAACATCGAGTTAGACCGGCATGTGGCATCTCGTGATATCGCCCAGAAGATGGGAGTTAGTCACCAAACCATTTTAAACCATCTGCAGAAGGCTGGATACACAAAAAAGCAAGATGTTTGGGTGCCGCATGATTTGACGCAAAAAAACCTTCTGGACCGAATCAACACTTGCGATATGCTGCTGAAACGGAACGAAAACGGTCATCATCGAAGGTCGGTAAATCGTCCCAAACAGTGGCCAAGCCGGGATTGACGGCCAGGAATGTTTTGCTATGTGTTTTGTGCGATTGAAAGCGTAAGGAAGAGAATCATTCACTATGAGCTGCTCCCATAAGGCCAGGCGCTTAATTCTACCATCTATTGCAAACAACTGGACCGCTTGAGGCAGGTGATCGAGCAGAGGCGTCCAGAATTGACCAACAGGAAGGGTGTAGTGTTCCACCAGGACAACGCCAGACCATACACATCGTTGATGACTCGTCAGAAGCTACGGGAGGGGATGGGAGGTTTTATCGGATCCACCATATATCGCGGACCTAGCGCCAAGTGATTACCACCTGTTCCCGTCCATTACGAACGCAGTGGTTTGTGTAAAGTTGAACTCAAAAGAGGATTGTGAGAAGTGGCTGTCAGATTTCTTCGCAAATAAGAGGGGGGCTTCTACGAGGGGGATATTATGAAGCTGTTATTTAGATGGAAACAGATTATCGAATAAAACGGCACATATTTCAACCAAATTCGATCACTGTAACACTTTTTATAAAGCATCGAATAAAGAGAAAAAAGTGGAAGGAAGTTATTTGACAACCTAATATCAAAATAATTGTTCTCCAATTGCAACTTTTCGAGCGTACTTTTTTTTTACATAATGTTCGGGTGACAATAAGACAAAGAACCGCTCGAAGTAATGAATATGTTAAAGTCATTCAGGCAAGTGTTGCTGAAGTCCGCGATTTGTCGATTTCAAGCCGTTCTCAAGAATTGGGATTGTCTCAAACCATAACCTGGCGCATTCTGAGAAATGATTTCTGCTTCCATCCAAATAAAATTGTTCTCACTACAGAACTGAAGCCATTGGACCACGGTAAACGTCGTGAATTTGCTGATTTTTTTGAGAAAATCATCTTCACCATTGAGGCTTACTTTCATATGAGTGGTGCGCTAAATAAACAAAACAGTCGATTTTGGTTTGAAGAAACAAATTATTCATGATCAATCATTGCATTCACCTAAATCTACAGTTTAATGTGGTTTTTAGTCTAGTGAAATCATCGGTCCGTACTTCTTTTCAAATGAAGCTGCTGACACCATTACTGCCTCTGTACTATATTGATATTTTTTATGGCCGCGATTAGAAGAAGTTGATCTTGATAACATATGGTTTCAAAAGTACGCATTATGAGTATGGCAGTCTGTGCAACAACCGAATTATTGCGAAAAAAGTTTGGAGATTCGATTATTTAAAGAAATTGTGACACTGAATGGCCTAAAAGAAATTGTGACTTAACAACATTACACTACTTTTTGCTGGGTTATTTGAAGTCATTGGTCTTTAGCAACAAATGACACTCATTGTAAGCTTTGGATGTCAATATTGCACGTGATATTTATGACTTGATTTAGTGGAAAAAGTACTCGAAAATTGGGAGAGGCACATTCATACTTGCTGTAGACATCTGAGGTCGCATGCTATACATACAATAGCATAAGACATATTTTCAAATGTGTAGAAAATCGGTTATAATCAAAAACTCGTATGACTCTACCTGATCTCAGTGCTTTAAATGCAGTGCTAGACAAAATGTTTATGAAAAATCACTACCTACGCCTACAAAATGATAATCACAATGACCTTTTCACCTAATTGCTTAAAGCTCAAAGAATTCTGGGAGTTGAAAAAGTCAGCTGACCTCACAAAAGGATTACATGAACCTTGCGCTACATGTGTCATTACACGAATTAGTTCAGATTTGTTTTATGACTCTCCTTCCACTTCCTAAGTTTCCCTAATGAAACGCACACAAATCTATAGAACCTCAACATCGGCTGATTTTTTCTTAAAAAATTGATTGGGAGAAAGGAAGACGCACGAAAAAGGAAATATTCTTGGATTCAACTCAAACACGAAGTTCGTTGCGCCTCATTAAACTATGCTCATAGAAAAAGTTTTAGACAACTTGATGAGCCAACTCACAGAGAAAGAGGCATGAGAAGTTACTTCGCCCTACTCGTATGTGTCACAAACCCATCGTCATACTCCAAAGCATGCATATATGTGTATGTGTGCCTGTGTGTAAAGGATGCAGGTTGATGATATTGCTTGTATTAGTTGGCATTCATTCGTTGTTTTATTTGTTTGGGTTGTGGTTTGCGGTTGAAATACCTTTGGTACTCACTGAAATGGAAAACTGGAATTCTGGTTTATATTTAACTTCCTTTAAAATTTTTTCTCCTATACGGGTATTGATTAGCTGTTTTTAGTCATTAGCGATATGTGTAATGTGGAATGAATAAAATATTTGCACTTTTTATAGTTTAGAAATTTTAAACAAAAAAAATAAATATTATTGTAAAATATTGTAATTAGAATAATTTCACTACTAATGCTGATACCATTTTTGTTGAAAAAAAGATATATCGAAACAACATAGGTGTAAATAAAAGGAAAAAGCAGCCTTGAATCGTGTTTTAAATGTTTAGTAGGTCTTATTTGCATTTTATGAAAAAAATTCCCGTTAAAAAAATATATGAGTGTGTGTTTTATACCATCAGAAAGGAGAGATTTTAATAAACAAATATTGAATGAAAAAAGTACTGATATTTTGACGTGAGAATGAAGAATATATTTTTTCAATTTTAAGTCAAAATACAAAATATTTTAAATAGCAAATTAACTGTGAATGTGAGACTTAATAATAAAGTTTAAACCAAATTTCGTGAAGGAAACTTGTTTTTTGTACAAGATATCAATAAATAATTAAATATAATAATTAATTTCGAGTATAACCGAACATTTCATACTCTTGCAACTTGCAAGGATTAAAGCCAAGCACATTACTTATATGGGTTACAAAGCGAGTTTTCAGACGTTTTTATTCATTCTAAGCACAACTATGTACCGTTGTAAGGAAAACAGACTCTCTAAATTATATTAAGATAACTCACATATCGGCTGATATATTCGGTACTAAGTCATCTGGAAGTTCAAAAATCTTTATATAAGGTATATATATAGGGTTTGTCCGGAAAGTAATTGGATTGAGTCAATTTAAAAAAATTTATTGAACCAATCATTCCAATTCTATACAAACTTTTCGAAATAGGTATGTGTTAACAAGAAAGGCGGTGTGAGCTGGGACGTTGCACAGTGGCATTTCGGCGGAAAAAATAGGATTTTTCCACTTTCCAATTTCAACACTTTTAATGATTTTGTTTTGTAAAGAAATATTTGGATAAGAAAAATTCAACAAGGTTTTTTATAAAAAGCGAAATTTCATAGTTAAAAAAAACTAACAGAAGTCGACGGAAAGTTATTCAATAAAATCAGATTAAAATTATTGTCCACATAAATATTTTTTTTTGCGTGTAATTTATAGCTATGGCTTTTCTTTTATTTTTTAGTGAAAATATAGCACCTACTTGTTTATAAAAAAAAAAAAATTATTAAAATTGGCAAAGTAAGCTTATTTTTATAATTTTTCAAAATGTATACTAAAAAATATCAACTTTTAATTTTTTGATGGAAAAAAACTTTATGTGCTTTGCCTTGCTTAAAGCACATAAAAAATTTTGGCAATTGCAGTTATATGGGAGGTGGGTGTGGCAGTGGGCGGTTTTCCAAGATATTTTCAAAATTTCTTAATTTAGTCCAGAGAAATGTTTCTGCAAAGTTTCATTGTTGTACGACCACTCCTTCTATTTTTTTCCAAGAAATGTATGGAGCGGTGCCACTGTGCGTTGTCGTGGTGCAACTTCCAATCGGCTGCAATGTTTTGTTGGACCCGATTGACCCTTCGTTTAAGTCTCTTGAGGACTTCTACGTAAATTTTGGCAATGACGGTTTGTACAGGAGGAACAAATTCATGGTGGACGATGCCTTTGATGTCAAAAAAGGAAATGAGCTACACTTTGGATTTGCTCATTCTTCCCTTTTTTTGAGCGAGGAGACGCCGGACAAGCACAGTCTTCATCAGTGACCTCTTCTCGGCCCTCCAAAAGGCCTGCTGACTTGCTAAAGGCCTGATTGAATATATCAAATGTCTCTGTCGTAGATTTACCGAGTTTCACATAGAATACCTCTGCTCTAACAAACGCTGAATTTCCGGCTTGCGCCACTCACAGAAACACGTCGCGCGAAAATATTTGTCCTTACTCTCCGGGTGCACGGAGACAACTGACTGCTTGTTTGTTAGCTAGGAACGCCCTCTATTGAACACAATCGGTGCGCGGACGCTCCGAAGTTCGGTATGACAGCGGAAGGAAATCAGTCTTATTATTTTGCGGGCAAACCTTGTATTGGCGCTGAGAAATTATTTGTGTTATCCTCTTACAGGATATATGTTATCAGAGTATAAAAACTCAAAACCTTGGATATTTGATTTTTTCACATAAATTTTGAGGATATATGAAAAAATCTATATATGTATAAAGGTTATAGGTGCTTTCATGAAATACTACATTGCCATAAATCTGTTTTCTATAGGACTCGTAGTTTCGCCTGAAATTGAAATTTACCACTTTTAACACTTAAAAATTTAACCATACCCTTTCCCTTCCGTTTTCCGACATCGAATCGCACTTAAGTTATTTTTCCTCTAAAGTTTACTATTTTTGCTTACGTTTTCGAAGGGTTTCAATCTAATGTGTATTTTTTCCATTTTTTTTTTGTCATTTTTAAGGCTTCTCCACTAGTCTATATGAATTTTAACAAATTATTACACAGTGAAAATGAAAAAAACTTATTCTTGAACTGAATTTAACGAACTGTAAAAAGGATAAATAAATTTTTTGGAAAGTCCACTCGTTCAAAGGTTATCCGAGGTGAAATTCCAATTTTTTTTTTTATTTTTTTTTTTTTTGTATTTTTATTTTTATTTTTTTTTTGCATTATTATACGAAATAATTCGTCAAGATCATGAACTATCGTTTTGTTGTAACACTTACTTGTATGAACTGTTTTTGTTATTATAAGCACTTTGAGTGAATTTTCAACCATCTATTGTTCAAACTGTAATAGTATTTACTTATTTCATTCGAAATTATGCTAATATATTCCAAAATTTACCCTTATTACGATAGTGAGGGTTTTAACTCTCTCAAAAGTACCGGAGCAAAATTTTTATTTATTATTTATTTATAGTGTTAATTGTGAGAGCGTATTGATAACACTGAATTGTGGAAGATAGTTACAATTCCGGAACGAAATTGAAAAAATTACCATGCGTGATTTTCAACAGAATTTCGAAGGAATTAAAACGCTTTGTTTGATTAAAATTCATCGGGGGGGTTCACTGTGCGTATTTTGCGTATAAAATCCAAAATTTAAGAAAGAGTTTGGTTCCAATATTTTTTGATTGAACTTCTTTAAAAAAATTGCCAATAAAATACAGGATGTATAAAAAAATATCGTTTTTTGATTGTAATTTTGCTCTCAGTATTGAAAAAAACAAAATTTTTTGTATTGTTTCTGATCTAAAAACTTCTGATTTGCACTCAGTTTCTTAATAGCTTTCGGTCTCAGGAGATATCTTAGTAAAGCTTAGGAGCTTAATATTTTTAGAGAGATATAATTTTTACTGTTTAAATGGTCAGTTTATTTATTTTCGTCAAGACTGAGTTAAGCATTTCTTTGAGCCGCGATATCTGATTTTTGAACTGTGTTGCGCTTTTGGCACGTTTTGGAAATTCCCACTACGTCATAACCACCAACACATGAAGAAAAGACACAATTTAACTTACTAAATAATTTACAAAGAATTTTGAGACAGCAAAAATTCTAAAGGTACTTCGCTATTAGTCATTTCATACTAGAACCAACAGGTAAACATTTGTACAAGTGATGAATGAAATACCATTTTTTTAATTTTCGATCGCAGTTACTACACGCTGTTTACTTAGTTGACTAATCAAGCGGCCAATGTGCTACGTCATCGACACTTTGAAATTGATTAAAGATAAGCAAATATTAGGGGAAAATAGATAAGAAAAATTATTGACAATTTGTGATAAGACGATAAAATAGGCTTCGATGCTGACGCATAGCGCTTAAGAAGTTTAGGTATGAAGAAGCAGCTGCGTTTCGCGGCATGACGTAGCCAAGCGAGCACAGAAAGAAATGGAGAAGCATACGCAAACAAGCGCTGAAGAACCAAAAACCATTGCCAAAAATTTAAAAACATTTATTGCGAAAATTAATTGGAAAATTTCGAGAAAACAGCAATATTGTTCATGCCACTTTTAGGTAGCACAATTTCTGCACGCCAAATAATATTTTCTTAATTTGAAAGCTTTTTAATGTTTCATCTTTTTAATTTTTGGTGTTTTTTTCTCATTTGCCTTTCATTTGTTTCCACAGTAATTTTTGGTATTAGCCTGTGTGCACACTACAGCAGTGCGGTAGCGAAACATTTGTACAAATGTTTGCCCCAGACGGGCATGAGATACTAAAAACTCTTTTAGAATAACGCACTCTTTGCGTAAGAACGTACAAGAGTTGCTAATGCTGATAGCAAAGGTTGTATGCTACTTTCTTGGCGTAAGCAAAGCGCGCATTATTCGTAATCTCTTTATTGTTTACATTCAAACATACATATACATATGCGCGTGCCAGCTGTGCAAACTTCTGGAATAGTACGGCCTGCACTTAAGATCGCTTAGTAAAAGGTCTTTGCGAGTATATAAACGCTTCACTCATGCATCACTTCTCAATTCAACAGTTGATTTATACCCGACTACACGCGCATAGAAGACGCTCGAGTCGCGCCGCGTTGGAGCATACAATTCATAATTGGAGTATTTGTTATACCAAGAGTGTAAGTGAGAAGAGATACGAAACTGTTTATGTAAATTAAAATATAAAAATAGATAAAATTGTTTATATTTCTGCGGGCGATTTAACAAAGCGGTGTGCGGTGAAGTAAAGCAACAATTGTACAGAACGAAATTTGATGTTAATGTTAACAGAATGTAATGTAAACAGAAGTAATTCAAAAATTGTGAATAACGGCCATACGGTGTGAAAATTTTTTTTCTTTTATTTTGTTCTTAAAAAAGTTTACAAAGACATGTGTGAGGTGGAAAAATTGATGGGATTTCTAAATAATATTAAATATGTATTTTTTTTAAATGGATTCCTAAAAATGATTTTTGAATAAACATTTTGAATTAAAAATTAATTTATTAAAAATATGAAATAAAATGTACAAAAATTTTCCGAAAATTCGAAAATAAAAAACCATTATTATTTCAACTTTAAAAATTTGAAAAAAAGTGCGACATTGTTTTTTTTTTGTTACTGATGGAGTTTAGAGAATTAGTATCACAAAACATAAATATTCGACATAATGGCATTGACTAAAAAAAATAATTCCCTTAGTTGAGCTTTTTGTGATAGAATTGAGTCGGTTCTTTATATACAAATGTCAGGAAAAATAAAAGTGGAAAATATTCTGATTATCCTGAAATAAAAGCAACATTAATATGTTATATGTATTTGCCAAAATAAAAAAAAAATAATTAAAAAATTCAAATGAATTAAAAAAGTAAAACAAACTGAAAAATACTAAATTAAATTAAAATAAACCTAAACGAAACTTAAATAAAATAAATATAAAATTAAATAAATTAAAGAAAATATGTATATAAAAAATTTCATAAAAAATAGACAAACTATTAATTATGTTCAATAAAACAAAAAACTTTAATAATATTAAAATGAAACAAACAAAATTCCAAAAAATAAAATATAAGGTAAAATGAAACTCAACTAAATTAAAATCAAATAAAAAAACTTAAATTAATGGAAAATAAAAAATTAAATAATATAAGATTAAAAAAAATAAATCTAAATAAAATTAATGAAAAAAATTATAAAAAACTATGTGAAATATTACGACAAATTAAATAAAAAGAAATAAATTAAAGAAAGACTAAAAGTAAATTTAAAATATACAAAAAAATAAGTATTAAATCTAATTAAGAAAAGCAAAAAAAACTAGACAAAAATTTAAATAAATTAAATAAAGTTCAATATATTAAAATTATAAAAATATAAATAAAATAAAAAATTAAATAGTACTAAAATAAAAAATTAAATTAAAGCTATACGATGTATAATTGAAATGCAATAAAAAATAAATTAAATTAAAGTAAAAATATATAAAAAATATAAAAAAAACTAACTTAAATACAGTAAAATAAAATTAAAATAAAAAAAAATAAACTCAAATAAAATGAAATGAAATAAAATAAAATAAAATAAAATAAAATAAAATAAAATAAAATAAAATAAAATAAAATAAAATAAAATAAAATAAAATAAAATAAAATAAAATAAAATAAAATAAAATAAAATAAAATAAAATAAAATAAGTACAATAAAATAAAATGAAATAAAATAAAATTAAATGGAATAAAATAAATAAAATAAAATAAAATAAAATAAAATAAAATAAAATAAAATAAAATATAATAAAATAAAATAAAATAAAATAAAATAAAATAAAATAAAATAAAATAAAATAAAATAAAATAAAATAAAATAAAATAAAATAAAATAAAATAAAATAAAATAAAATAAAATAAAATAAAATAAAATAAAATAAAATAAAATAAAATAAAATAAAATAAAATAAAATAAAATAAAATAAAATAAAATAAAATAAAATAAAATGAAATAAAATAAAATAAAATAAATTAAAATAAAATAAAAAATAAAATAAAATAAAATAAAATAAAATAAAATAAAATAAAATAAAATAAAAAATAAAATAAAATAAAATAAAATAAATTAAAATAAAATAAAATAATATAAAATAAAATAAAATAAAATAAAATAAAATAAAATAAAATAAAATAAAATAAAATAAAATAAAATAAATTAAAATAAAATAAAATAATATAAAATAAAATAAAATAAAATGAAATAAAGTACAATAAAATGAAATGAAATAAAATAAAATTCAATGGAATAAAATAAATAAAATAAAATAAAATAAAATAAAATATAATAAGATAAAATAAAATAGAATAAAATAAAATAAAATAAAATAAAATAAAATAAAATAAAATAAAATAAAATAAAATAAAATAAAATAAAAAATAAAATAAAATAAATTAATATAAAATAAAATAAAATAAAATAAAATAAAATAAAATAAAATAAAATAAAATAAAATAAAATAAAATAAAATAAATAATATAAAATAAAATAAAGTAAAATAAAATAAAATAAAATAAAATAAAATAAAATAAAATAAAATAAAATAAAATAAAATAAAATAAAATAAAATAAAATAAAATAAAATAAAATAAAATAAAATACAATAAAATAAAATAAAATAAAATAAAATAAAATAAAATAAAATAAAATAAAATAAAATAAAATAAAATAAAATAAAATAAAATAAAATAAAATAAAGTGAAATAAAATAAAATAAAGTGAAATAAAATAAAATAAAATAAAATAAAATAAAATGAGAGTTAGACGAAAAATGAAGTAAAATAAAATTAATTTAAAAAAACTAAATTAAAAATTACATAAAAATTGAAAAAAATATATGTAGAAGAAGAAGAAGAATTTTCTCAATAACAATACAAATCTTATGATCAGTCACCAGTGCTAAAAAAAGAATATCAACTTGTCACCAGTTAATCCCAAAAACAGGGTACAATTGACATAGAAAACCCACTTTTTATACATACAAAATGGAATACCAAGATTATAAAACTAAAAAAAATATAAATATAAAGCTTAGAATTTTGTGATCAAGTACTAATAAAATAATAGAAAAGTGAGAAGTGTAAAAATATACGCTTTTCAACGAAAAAATATATTATTTAAACGAAATTGGTCAAATTTTGAGTACAATGAGCTTTTTAACTCAAAAGTTTTATTTTACTTCATACGGTTTTCAAAAGGTTTTGTGCTTTCTATAAAAGTTAAGTGTACTTTAAAGTGTTTTCATACATTTTTCTGAAATTTATGGAAAAATGTATTAGAAAAAATTGCTTTAGAACGTTTGGAAATAAAAAAAATTGTACCAATTACGAGTATTTTATGGAGTAAAATTGCAGTTCGTCTTTTAAAAAATTTAAGAAATTATTTGTAAGTCCAAATGAATAACTTAAAGTGAACTGTGAAAGAAGTTTTGTAAAAAAAAAGTTTAAGAATTTTAAGATAATTTAACAAAGCGCATTGCACTAACTTACAGAGATTTTATAGAAAACAGCAAGAAGTTTCATGAGCACCAACAGCTGTGCGGGGCACAATAGAATTTAGATCGCAGTACAAATCTCATTTAACTTTTGTGCGATCACACAAAACGCTCGCGAGTTATCATAAGCGTTTGGGAGAAACAGTGCAATTTTTTTCGAACAAATGCTTTTTTCAGTTGCGATACAAATTCTCTTCGGCTTAGAATGAGTGCAGCTTTGTTAACAAGAAGCAAATTACAGAGGGCTTTAGACTCCAACAATTCGAATAACCAACGAAATTAAAACTTTCAAATAACTCAAAAGTTTTTGTTCTAATAACTTCTCAATAAAAATTTTTAGCAATTCAAGCGAAAATAAGTCAAATTTTCTACATCAAAAAATCTCGACAGCAGCTGTCAATTTGTGTTGATAAATCTCCGCTGCTTTAGCTTTGACTAAAGTGCTTTGCGTAGTAGTACAAAAACAACAACAAAAATTTAAGTTTAATAAATACCACAACCAGCACATTTCAACCCACAACATGCCGAATTTCGCGGAGGGATTTGTAAAGTAAAAGTACCGTTACAAAGTCAAAATATGCAATTCAAACTTTTGCCATACGCAACGGCATATCTAGCGGCTGTTGCGGCTAAATTAAAAAGTTAACCAAACAAATCCACTGACAAGATGAGCAAAAGCCGCGCACTTGTTGTGGTTAGTTACAGTGTGGATTGCGAGCAACCACAGCAAAATAACGGCGGTTTTCACCACAAAAAGAAAATGTAGTTTGCAAGAAAAATTTAAAAAGAAACGAAATAAAATAAGCAATAAACAACGCGTGCGATTTTAAGTTACTGGGTACATATAAATTACTAGGCATATGTATGTTAATCGGTATATATATATGATTTGCATATTTATTGCGCACAGCATTAAGTTCTTGCCTTGGTTACGTTCGCAAAACTGCACAAGCTGCAGACCTTCAAGGCTGTGTCACCTCTTCAACTTTAAGTTGTAGGCCGGAAAGCATGCGTTTGGCTTTTTGTGTAAGTTTAATGAAACTGTGCAACCAACTAACTAAGCAACCCCAAGAAGCAAGTTACCGGCGCAACCACAAACCCAGCGCAAACTGAGAATTGCTCCAGCAAATTAACTTGCAAATATATTTGTTGTTGGAGCTAGCATTGAAAGCCATGTATTTTTATTTATTTATTTTTTTTTTTTGTTTTGCATTTTTGACATTTTTATCTTGTTTTTGTTTTTATAATTGTTGTTGCCTTTTGTATGGCGGTCATTATTTATGCGGTTCGTGCGGAAGTACAATTGTTCAGCTGGCACTATCATTGCATTGTGCATATCTAAAGCGCATGCCCAGACACAATAATGCGACATAATAATGCGGTGTGTAATGTGATTCTTAATGCAATGTTCTTTACGAGTTATAAAAACGCGAGAGATATGGCATTTTCAATTTGCATATGGGAAGAGCTTGCCTCCAGCGTTGATGAAAGTGCTAATGAGGAATAAATATATAGAAATATTCATCGCATTTTATTAGTCATCATTGCTTTTATCAGGCGTTGCAATAAAGTTGTCAAATATGCAATTTATGGTAGTGAGAACTTAAGTCAAATTAAATTTATTAGAAATTCAGATAGAATACTTTCTTGTTAGTAGTATGTTTGTTTACTACAATAGGTAGAATCGAATCATTACTTCTCTGAGCTAATATAAAGATTTTCGAACTTACGCGCGATGAAAACTTGACTCAGCCAGATTATCAGAACTCGGCTGACTTTACTCCATATGATTGGTGATCGTATATGAGGTACCTTAATGAAGCCCAGTGAACATTTTTTAGTATGTTGTTTGTTAATAACTTGGGTTATTGGCAAAAATATATAACATCGGGTCGATACTAAAATTAATACTTAACATATATGTATGTATATAAATTTTGCTGGCACCTCAAGAAATTTCCCGGTTTTTAATCTTTTTAAGTTGCAAGAGTATATAATATTTGGTTACACCCGAACTAAGCCTTTCTTTACTTGTTTTTTTTTTTTTTTTATTTTAGTTTGAGAAGAGCGCATAAATAAATAAACGTTTCTACATCTGGGAATATTCTATCGTTGTCTCGTACCTAAACCATGCCGTTATATAAATTTGATAAAAGAGAAAACATATTTCTTTTCATATGTCAGCAGTTTAGATATGCAAAAATATCTCTCAAAATGAGTTTTCCAAAATTTAAATTATTTTCTAAAATTTTGGAGTTTTAGTGCTGTGGCAATTCGGAAGAACTAGGTGGTCGCCGTGATATCTCACATTCTTATCAAACCATTTACTTCGAGTTTGCCAAGAATATTCTAAATACTATCTTTTAAAATTTGAGATTAATTAAAAAATCTGTAAAAAAAACCTTTGCAGAGCCCATAAAATGTGCATTTGAATGGCTGATATAATTAAAATAGAAAAATAATTAAAATAAAAAATAATTTCTTAGGCACATTTAAGGGGGGAGCCTACTTTATAGGCTTCAAAAAATCTATATTTTTAAGGATTTTTTTGGAAAGGAAAGAAATGTCTGATTGAAATGAAACTTTTAGGATTTATTCTTATATATTTGAAGAGTCTTCTCAAATTTTTAAATTATTATACATTAGATATTCTTCATGTTTGAAGAAATTTACGGAGGCTCCTCGAGTGTGCAATTTCTATGTGGCGGGTAAGATGCAGGTCACAATTTTCATCTGAGACATAAAAAAAACAAAAGAATTTTTTAAATTCAGTAGTGTAATTCCTAGGTGAACCAAGAAAATTCAACAAAAAGTGAAAAATTCAACAATTTTTCGCAGATTAAAAAAAAAATGTATTTAAAAAACAAAAAAAAAAAAAATAATTTAAATCGTTTAAAACCCGGATTAATGTTAACTTTCTTAAGGTATTTTAGGTTCACCAATTTTTTTAAGCTTCCAAAGTAGGCTCCCCCCTTAAGAGAGTCTCTTCAACTATGTGCTCATCATTGTAACGAGAAGTTCCTTCGCCTTACAGTTTTATATTTTTTGCTTAATATTAGATAGAAACATTTACATCTCGCTTGCGTCTACTTCTTTATTGGCGTAAACATCGCTCACCCGGTTATGGCCGAACTTCCAACTACTTGAAAAAGTATCTGGTTTCATATATTTTGTAAAAAGTTCAATGCTCTACAAAAGAAAAATCTCAAACGATTTTATGGCAAATTTTGTTTTCTTGTGAATATTATAATTCAATGAAAAAAAATGCAAGAGACATGCTCAGTTTTATAGGAAATTTTCACTTCTAGAAAAATGTTCTGAAATAATTTTACGATGAAGTTAAGGGGGTATTATACTCTAGAATTTTGAAAAATTCAATATCTTTTTCATACATTTAAAGTTTAGACCCTTAAGAACATATCCTCTAAAGGATTTTTAAAAATTAAAATTATTTTAACAGCTACAGTTACTTTAGTGACGCAGTACCTAGTCCGGTTCGGCTTGACTCACTTTTTTAAACGCGTTTTTCTCGAAAGCACTTTTTTCCACACGGTACCGGCATTATCTCAAGTTCTATACAACTGATTTACTTGAAATTTTTTGTGAACCTTCTTTATATAATCCTTTATCATTCCTACCAGCATTGTGTCAAAATTTTTGTTTTTAATATTTATAAAAAATTCAGGAATTTCAAAAAATAAGCGTAAAAAATAATTTTTATTTTCAGGCAGACGCCATTTTTCAAACAAATTTTTTTTCGTGTTCCCTGAGGTAGGAACTATAACAGATTCCTTACTGATTACGAATTTTTTTTTCAGACCACCTGGAGAGTCAGGAATCAATGTCACCAGAACGCGCCATTTGTTTACACCTGTTTCTCCCCCCCTCTAATTATTTTAATTTTTAATATTTTTGTGTAAATTTTTTTCCTGCATTCATAAGATATCAATAAAAACACCGTAAAAAATGGATGGTATAGATATTTTCTGGTGGTTTTTAAAATAAAATTCAAAAAACTGCCCAAAATTTGATTTATAGACTAGAATACCTCTTTAAGCGTTTACGAGACATTTTTCGCCTAACACCAATGTCTATAAAAAGAAAAAAATTAAATTAAATTAAACAAAGAGAGCTTTTGAGGAGCCGATGTTTCTAATTTTCTTAATATGTACAAATAATAATTTAAATAAAATGTTTTTTAAAATTGAACCAACAGAAAAAGCCGAAACCGAAAGAATTTTAGAACTAGGTATTAAAGCAATTAAACATAAATTTCATATTATTATCAAAAATACGGAGACATATATACAAATACTAAGAAAGGATTTGCTTGAATAAATTTTTAAATAAATATATATAAAAAAGTTTATAAAATAATTTTGAGGTTTCTGGTAAAGAAAGTATAATACCTTCACGAATTTTTGCTATTTTTTCCAAAATAAAAAAAAAAAAAAAAACACAAAAAAGTTAGACAAATTTCTTCGCTGCATGAATGAATTTATCTGGCAAACCTCCTTCAAGTACTTTTTTCGTTCTCTAAATACTAAACCATATTTGAAAATCTTCACAACACAATATTCCATTGACGACTTAGTAATTTGAGAAAATTCGTTAAAAATTTATGAGTAGCAACGTATTCATAAATAGTAAGGGCTTTCTAATGGAATTTTGTGTTATCTTGAACAACAAATAAATTTTTTATTATTTTCTAATGAAAACTTATATTTTGATTAAAAATATAAGTTTAAATTAATTTAATATAAGTATTATATTATATTCTTTTAAAGTAAATAAACTTCATACTAAACAAATATATTTTTGTGCTACATGGCGTATACGTAATGGCCAAACAAAATGTATTTATACAAAACAAAAAACATTACAACCACCGTGCGCCATTACTACACGCAAATACCGCCATTAAAGCAAAATGAAATGGTATGCACAATCAGATAGGACTTTTACCAACTATTTTCATATTTTTTATGCCAGCAAATTTTTATTAATATATATTTGTTTTGTTCGTTGCAATCTAATAATTTTATCTCATCAAATTTCCTTGCAGTGGCAGCTGAAAACTAAAATAAAAACAAATATAAACAAAACTTTTTGTACTTGCACACCTGCGCGCGGCCACTTCCGTCTTGCGACAAACGCGCCATTGAAATATACAGATAAATTGCATAAACATATACACACACACACACAGTGATGACCTGGTTTAGTGGCGTAACTGCGTCGTATGACAGCAACTTCCGGTGTAAACGGATGTTACACGGCTATTTGTTTTTGGCATGTGCTTTACTGCTGATTGCGGTGTCGGTGCCGGTGAACGCACGTCCCAAGGAGACGACAGGCGATGTTATCATACCGTTGGACGACGCTGGGCTGGCATTGAGCGAGGAATATGGCGATGTGGATAATATTGAGGTGGGTGACTACTAAAACAGTTATGTATTTGTGCTGTACTGAGTGTTTAAATATAATTCATACAAATGTATTTAGGCGCCGTAAACGCCATAAATCAGCATTTTTCATTTAAATAAACTTTTTTTTCTGTACTTTCAGTTCCACCATGCCAAAATCGTCGATGGCGTGCTACAGGAAGATCACCCAGTTGTAATGTATAAAGAGGATTTCGTGAGCGAAGATTTTGGTAAATTATGCTCGCTTATTAACATACATACATACATATAAAAATAATATTTTCTTCCACTCACCCACTCAAACAGTGCCGAAAAAGAATAACACACATCGCTTGCGTAAGCACAAAGATCCAGCGCATCGCCGCCGCCGCATCAACGATCAATCCAACTCGGAGCAGTATCATCCATTGCAGCCCGAGAAAATCTATTTCGATATATTATCCTCAGCACCTATTGTTACCTCCGATGAGTCAAAGTCTACCAATTCAAAAGCGCATGTAGAGGTCATTTCTCTAGCCGACGCTGACGCGAAGCTGGTGGATGGCGAAGATGAAGCGAAGCGCTTGCTCAATAAGCGTCCCAAAAAATTCCAGCATCATCGCCAACGTCGCGATACAGACAGAATTTGGCATCGTGAACATTTGGTGCAGAAACGTCACCAAAATCCATATTATCGCTTCAAAGGCGCAAATTCGATCAGTTCATACCCAGTAGTGCCCAGCTACTACTTACCGAGCTATGAGCCGGTGAAGCGCTATCAAAAGTAATTAAATTTGAATTTAACGAAAAAAAGTGCTGATAATTTTTTTTTTGTTTTGTTTTTGCGCAGACAACCTGTTGCCGGCGACTTCTATAACGGCCCTGTTAGCACGCTGCCTAAAATTACGGTGAATACGCGTTTCGGCGGCGAAGACAACACGGATCGTGTGATTTGGCGCGATTATACACCAACCAGAAATCGTAAGTACTAAATGCCACACACAACAATTACAATAACATAGTAATGACTGCTAATAAAACATTTGCAGCCAATAAACGCTTGAATATCACTGTGGGCACACCCAGGCCACTGTTTTCGCGTCGCACGGAATCACCCCTTTCAGCTGTACGTAAGTATCCAATTAAAGAAATCGAAACTTTCGCTTACATTAATCATTTCCGTTTCCGTACATTGAAAAATATGTAGCCCCAAGAGACGAGACAGGAGCAGCAAGTAATTCAGGGCCTGTTCGTCGTCCCGTCGTAACGGAAGCGCCCATCCTTCAATTGCCCACAGCCCCGTCCACACGCCCGCCACCACCGACACCGTCAACAGCATCCCCTTCCACCGCCTGCGTGTGGGCCATAGCCAGCTGTTGCGCGCCCAACGACTCCGAAGTGCGGTACGGCTGCTTCCAACGCTATGGTTGTAATTTGGTCTTTTGGAATTTGAATCCCTGTGCGGACAATATACGCGACAATGTCATCGACTATCTGAGCAAACAGTTCGATTAGAGCGCAGCATGTCGCATGTAATGCAGTTACTAGTATTTAAAATTGTCACAAAGCATTTATTAACCATAGCCTAGTTTGTAAGTTTAAGTTATTGTGTGCTGTTTTTCTTTTGTTTTTATTTTTTAATATACCGTTTTTAATGATGCTGTATTTTTTATAAAAAAAAAAAAAAATGGATTTTATTTAAAATTGCTAACGAACGTATGCCTTTATTTAGGCAACTATACTCACAGAGATTATGTAATTGCTGGATTATAATCTGTTAAAATAAGAAGCATTAAACATAAAAAAAAAATTTAAAAAAAATAAAAATACATTTTTATGTGTGAGTGCCTCAAAGACAACTAAAAAATTTTATTTGAAAAATGGTAATTTGCTTATTTACTTTTAGACTATTTATTATTAGGCAGAAGCCTTGATAAAATGCTAAGATGTTAAAGAAATATTAATACGAAATTTTCAATAAATCAACCACATCTCTCCTCGTCTTCCTCCTAGCTCAGATTGCCAGTATATTAATTATCTTTTATTTTTTGTTATTTTATATCTTTTTTTCAGTGGGTTTCACCATATTATGACTTTTTTTGTTTTTCAAAATATGCCTACCTGGTCGATATAAGAAGTAAAAGCTTTCAAATCGTCATTCCAACGTCAATTGAGTATAAAAGTTTAAACTGAAGAACTTTTGGTTTAATAAACCAAAAATATCTACTCTTTCTTTAGAGCTCTAACCCTAAATAGCATACTTTTGAAATGATATTTCATCGAATTGTGCTCAAGTTATTGGTATCAAGTCTTCTGCTAATTTTAGTATAGCTAATTTTAGTATAATTAATTTTAAATAGTGAATGTCCTGTCTTGATAAAGCATTGTGTCCTGATAAGAAAAAACAAAGATGATGCAAAGCCATTACTCGATAAGTGTTACACATCTACTTACGTACTTTAATATATTCAACGGATAAGTAATAATAATTGGACCCACGCAAAGGATGCAATGCATTCAGGAATGTTACGATAGTAACGCCGGAAAATATTCGTGAAATTACGTGGGGGTAATATTTCCCAGATTTGAACACTAGGGAGTATTACTTTTTTCCAGACTCAAAACTTTTGGCTCTAAAGGTTAATTTAATCTAAATGAATAGCTGAAGTTGGAAAAAATTTATATTTTTAACGACATCGAAATATTGAAGAGCATAAAATCGAGGACGGTACTATAGAAGGGAAATTATATCGTATAATAAAGCATTCCTTATTATTACGTCAAAAACAAATCAAAGATAATAATTGCGACCCAGTGTTAATCGACCAATAACATTTAGAGATCTTACTGATATTGTAGGCATATAAAAACGGTTAGTGGAAACCATTGAAAGATCATTTGCCGTAAGAAAATTGAAAGCCTGATTGGTTCCAAGATCACTAAATTTCTTCGCAAAATAGCGTCGTGTTACGTCTGCTAAATAATGATCACCGATTAGTCAAAAATATATGCTTATGACCTAGAAACAGACGATCAATCAGCCGATTATCGTAACAAAGGTGAGCTGAAGTTGAAAAAACTACGTGAAAGTAGGTCAAAACTCAATGTAATGTTGTCAGTTTTCCTCGATTACCGAGGTGTGGTGCACTTCGAAACTCTTCCGGCCGGACAAACTGCCAACAAAATATACTATTTGAAGCTATTCGTGGAAAGAGGCTGAAATTATGGGTCGACAACTCTTTGTTTTTACACCCCTATAATGCATAATCGTATACTACATTGACTCTTCCTGAGTTATGCGACAAATTTTCAACCAATATCGTGTTCAACAAACCCAAACGACCGCTCCCGGGAAACCGATTTGAGTTACTTGAAAATATTAAACGCGAATCGCTACGCGCATCGAAGACTATTTTAGAAATTTACTTTAACAACTGTTTCGAGTATTGGAAAAAACGTTTGCATAAGTATATTGGCGCAAAGGGGGATTACTTGAAGGGGAATATATTTTGAAGAATAAATAAGGAATTTAAAAATTATTAACAAGTTCATGAAAATCGGCTCATATCATTTCCAGTATTTCCATGCTTACTTGTAAAATTAGCTAATATGGGCCAGTAAGAGATATTTTTCATTACAGTTTGAATATTTTATTTTGCTTGATATTGTATGGTACTACATGCGAATAGTGGATTATGTAAATATTATTTAAATCAATAGTTTTGTTCTACTCTGAACTTTGTTGATGCTGTAGCGGCAAAAAGCATTACTGAACGTAAATAAGTTCTGAGGATCTCTAACTGCTCCGTATCTAATAGTTGATTCATTTATTCGTGGGTATCTCCAAACACACAGCAATGTTTGTTTTCACTCAAAAAACTCTGTCATTATGTAAGATATACGAGGTGTGTTAAAAAAGTATCGCGAATCGTAACTGACAGTTTTCTTCGATTGCAGGGGCGTGATGCATCATGAGTTCTTGCCACAGGGAAGAACGGTCAATAACGAATATTACCTGCAAGTTATGCGCAATTTGCATTCCGCCAGAAACGCTCGGATTTGTGGAAAAACAAAAATTGGTTTTTGCACCACGATAACGCCCCTGCTCACACACATCGTTGCTTGTGCGCGACTTTTTGGCCAAAAACAACACACTAATGATGCCGCAGCCACCGTATTTCCCAGATATGGCCCCCTGTGACTTTTTCTTGTTCCCTAAACTGAAGAGGCCCATGAAAGGACGCCGTTACACTTCTCTTGACGAGATAAAGACGGCATCGAAGGAGGAGCACACACTATAAATATATATGTATACATGTATACATATGTTTTGATAATTATGGATATACTCGAAACCCGCATTGGAAAACATAATTATTACACCGGCCGACATAGTTTTCCTTGATCAAGCTCTGATTATTTTTTTCCACTAATTTGGTAGTGCTGATCATGGAGTTATACCTCATTTTATCGTATCACATCGATTTAAAAAATTAAAAAAAAAAATAAAATAAAACAAAAACACTCTCTCTACCTTTCGGTAGTATCATAGGTCTGGAGGGAGCAGACAAATCGTTTTGATTGTTGTTATTTTTGCTGTACAAACGTGAAAGGTTTTAATGCTAAAAATAAAAATAAAAACAGAAATTTAAAACACAAAACATCTATTAGCTCCAAATACATATTTTTCATGATATAGAAAACGTGAGGCAGAATTTGTACCTTTTTTTAGTCAGGAAGAATGATTACTTTATTGTAGGAATATCCCCGATCTTATTGAAAAGTTAGGAGTAAAATATAATTCTGGAGATTGGAGACTTTTTATAGATTCTTCGAAGCGGAGTCTAAAAGGTGTTCTTTTACACAACACTAATCAGTATGTTTCTGTTCCAGTCGCTCATTCTGTTCATTTGAAAGAGACTTATGAAAATTTAGAAAAATTGTTAGATAAAATTGGATATGAAAAACACGGTTGGCAGCCTTGAGGAGATCTAAAAATTATAACTATGATATTAGGTCAGTAGTGAGGATATACAAAATTTCCATGCTTCTTGTGCGAGTGGGACAATAGAGCACGATATAAGCACTACGTACAAAAGCAATGGAATCCTTATAAAAATCTCAAAGTAGGAACAAAAAACGTTACACAAATAAATTTAATTAGTCCTGAAAAAATTTTACTACCTCCGCTCCATATCAAACTTGGTATGATGAAACAGTTCGTTAAAGCATTAGTTAAAAACAATGCTAGTTATGAATACCTGTGTAAAAAATTTCCAATATTATCTGATGCAAAAATTAAAGAAGGGTGGATCGCAAATCAGATATTTCATGGCTGATGAAAAACTTGATGCTACAATGAATAACACTGAATCAGAAGCTTGGCTGGCGTTCAAAGATGTTGTCAACAATTTTCTAGAAAATAATAAACACCCAGACTATAAAAATAAGGTTGCAAATTTATTAGATAAATATCGAAAATTGGGGTGTAATACGAGCATAAAACTCCACTTTCTAGATTCACATGTGGACTTTTTTCCTGATAGTCTTGGTGATTACAGTGAAGAGCAGGGAGAAAGGTTCCACCAGGAATTAAAAACTATGGAGACAAGGTACCAAGGTCGATGGAATGTGAATATGATTGCGGATTACTGCTGGTCACTGACACTGATTACTGAGGATACTCACAAAAAAACTACACCTAGACGTAATTCTGTAGCGAAGCGTAAAAGATGTCACTCCAAGTAGTCTTGTAGCATTGTTTTGACTCAATGTTTTCTTTGTAAATGTTCAAATATATGTTTTTGTAATATGATTATAGATTTTTCCTTTACATTTTGAAAAAAATGCTTTTTCCTTCTTTTAAAAATATCTGATGTGATAGGGCAAAAATGTAGGTGTTTTCGTGTTTAAAATAGTAAAAATTGGTGATATTTGTGGCTCAAATACCAACAAAGTTCAAAAAAATTTCATTTATCGGCCGGTGTTATCGGCTAAACTTGAAATACACCGCTTTCCAGCAATGCCCTTCTGCGTAATTACACGTAAATACATACTAAATTGCAATGAGCTTATCGCTTGTTCATACTAAACTGCTTTTAACCAGCTTTTAATGCTAGTTTGGGGGCTGTTTATGCAACCGCGAATCGTTGCACCGCCCATTCATTACGCTTAGGGCTCAGAACGCTCATTAGTTTGGTGTTAGAATGGCCTAGGCGCCAGTAGCTCAGACGGTGCCAATTAAGCGTTGGTCGCGCTGTGTTGTTGTTGTAACAAATAGCTGAGCGGATTTTTGGCTTAGCGTAACGCTCGAAGGTAGTTTGTTAATTAATTGTTAGTGGTTTCGTGGCTTTAAGATGTAAAAATTTTGTGAATATATAAATCTTCCCTACAAAAAGTGTAAGAATCATTAATCGGTGTCGGCGAATTGTTCGAAACTCAGTTCATAAGTTAAAGTTAAGGTAGTTCAGTTTTTTTTTCTGTCTTTGAGAAAGATTTTATATATAGTAAACAAGTTTTTTTATGGATACCTTACCTGGAAAGGCTTCTTAAGGGTCCTGTACTGCTCAAATTGCTCACTGGGTATATAACAATCAACGTGATGAATATTTATAAACAAGGGTTAGCTAATACTCGCGGTGAAATATTTTATTTCACTATATTTAACATTTACTTAGAAATTCCTCTAAATTTCAGCAGAATCAAGACCACGGATTCATTGTAAGTCTTTTAAAATAGAGAAATATATATTTCCCATTAAACTAATCGAAATATAATTACACTAGTCTAAGCTTTTGATTACATAAATTAAGTGCTAACCTACCTCAATACGCTCTAAGCCATCACAACTTTTTGATATATAATACTTTTGTAATTTTCTAATGTAGATTTTTTTACTGCATATCTCAAGAGCAGCATTGCTTTTCCTCATTTCTTGACTCATCGTGGAACACATGTCACTTAGGTGAGGCATTTAGCTATTTAGAAACGCTTTATGATAAGCAGCTGATCTAAATATATTCTACTGAGTAATGTGACACATATTTTTCCCATACGTGAGTCATTACATAGCTTTCTGTCGAAATCTTTGGGCGCATTGCTTGATGTAACTAGGAAGCAGATATTATTGTACTTGTTGTTATTGTGTGATAAAATTTTACTGTTTTCTATGCAAATTACTTTATTTGTTTCTATTTTTTCTTGCTTTGTAATTATTTATCGCTTCATATATATTAACTGTAGCTCTGAATACGTCATTTCATTTTTTGCATGAGAGCTATAGTCTACAGTTTAACTGCGGCTGTAAAGCTGCGTCTGGAAAAAGTCGAACTCGAAAGTACATATACACACAGATAAAGAGATAGAGATGCTTAGAATTACCGAACTATTTTTATTTATACACATAATTACTAAAGGAGGGGAAATGATTGTATAGTTTTTTGGTTGCCCAGTGAGAGTTTGATAGTAAGCTTAACCTCAATCATGAGAGGCTATATAAGAATATCGATGTTAACGTCTCAAACGTATAACTTTGATAACGACTATTTTAAATTGCTGCGCGTCTCTAGTTTTACTCTTGCTGCCAAGAGCGCCGCATTTTATTTGATAAAATAATATTAATTAAGGCTATAACATCGGTTGTCTTTAAAACAACTCAACTTATCATGGAACCTTTAAGTTTTCCAAGCGCATTTTTCTCCAAGACACACTAAGATGAGTTAAATTCCATCTCTTCGGTTACGGAGACCTCTGAATGTGGTGAATGCGTAGATCACTCCAAGAGGTGTTTCGCGAATGTCGTCTAAAATCAATTGTGGTTTCAAAAAGTATTCATGTGCGAAACTGATATTGCAACCTCGTCATATGATTTATCGTTAGATTGAGACAAATAGGCATTAATGGGTGAAAGTGATTCAGTTTTATCAAAAACACAAGCTACGAGTAGTACAAAGCCTTCAAAGATGGTCGAGAGATCGTTGAAGACATGCCTCGTTCTAGACGACCTTCGACCGCTTCAACTAATAAAAATATTAAAAAAGTGAATGATTTGTTGCTTGAAAATCGTCAGAGGTCGACATCTTACGTGAGTCCGTTGGAATGATTTTGCTGAATATTTCTGGTATGAAATGCCTTCTTGCTCAACTCGTTCTGATAAAGCTGATTGTTTTTTTCAAAAAAGTATCGTAAACATGAATCTTTGGACAAGCTTCATCGTGTGAATTCCGATCTCATATTCATGGATAGTATTATAACTGCCGGTGAGATATTAGTTTATGAGTTTGGAATGCAAACAAGCCAACAATCACTGGAAATGAATATTGAGACGCTGGCGTGAGAATATTCGTGGAAAATGACCGGAATTGTGGAAGAACAATACATGGTTTTCATACGATGACAATGCACCATGGCATCGTGCCACGATTGTGACCAAATTTAAATCCAAAAAAAACGTTGAATACAATTGATGTTCCATTGTATTCACCAGATTTGGCTCGGTGTGATTTTTTCTTGTTCCCCAAACTGAAATTGCCGCTCCGTGGAACCCGCTTTCAGTCGATGGAAGAGGTAAAACAAAACTCGCTGAAGAAGCTTAAGGCCATCCAGAAAAGTGCGTATGAAATGTGTTTCGAGGATTGGAAAATTCGTTTACATAAGTGCACTACATCTGGTGGGGAAAAAATTAAATATTTTGCGTTTTATTCACAATTTCCGGGTATATGTATAATGAACTATCATTGTTAAATGATATTGAGGTTTAACAAAGTGACATGCTATTAAAAAAAATGTCGCGTTTTAATAAAAAAAATTAAATGGCCCGTCAAAATATAATTTTTTAAATAAAATAATTTGTAATAAAAATATTTGTAGGTTTGTAGAATTCTACGGAAAATCCAAAGGGGTGTTTTCAAAAAAAATAAAAATAAATAAATAAAATAAAAGGATTAAGCTGGCTAAACTGAGGGGCTACGCTACGAGAAATCAGTAACTAAAAAACATTCGGAATATTAATTAAAATTTGTTATGTTATATTTACGGCTATAAGCTATGGAAATATGCAAAGAAAAAAAATTATTTTTGCGAATTTCAAATTAGGTGCTTTACTGCTGGTTGATTAATATTCGCATCCAGCAGCACGTTTATTTATGTTGGTGCATTTGCACCGCAATATGCGCATTCCAAATGAATGCACTCAGCTACCTGTTGCCGTCATACACAAACAACACTAACACATTCGGGCATTACACTATTTTCCAATTTGCATAACACCAAATGAAATATTTGCTTACAGCTATTTTTTCGGACTTACCGCTACCACTATCGTAGGATTTTATGGTGGAACCGCTGGTGTTCGACCGCTTAATTTCGCGTCGGCCCATTTTATTTGCTGGTGGCGTGGCTAAAACGACTTCTACACGCCCCTCGTTTAGAACGGACGGCGGGCTTAGTTGCTCCTCGGCTTCGCTGCTAAAATCGGCGTCGAATTCGGCACGCGATTGCTTTGGGTAGTGTTGGTAATGTTGGCGCGACTGTTGTGCTATTTGATGTTGCGACTGTTGATGTGCGTTGACTTTGCTGGAATGGTGGTGTGGGTGTTGATGTTGATGCAAATGCGGTTGGTAATAGTGTGAGTGATGTTGTGGTTGGTAGAAATGTTTGGGTGAATTAGTGGCGGATGTGAGTGCAGGGGTGCTTGTGGTGGATGCGGCTAAAGCGACGGCTGTTGTTGTCGCCAGCGATGGTGTTGAGCCGGTTGCTAGTAGCGCGAGATTCGGTGGGAATTCAAAATATTTCACCTGCAATGGATTGCCCGGTGTACTGCCCTTTCTGCTGGCTGTTGGTGTGCCTAGCGCGTCTAACGTATGTGTTGCAGTTGTTGTTGTTGTGGTTGTGCTGCCACCTTTCGCTTTGTGTTGGTTAGTGTGATTGTTGCATGTGGCTGCGCCTACTGTGCTATGGCTATTGGTTGTTGTTGTTGCTGTGCTGTTTGTGTTACTGTTGTAGTTATTGTTGTTGTTGGTTGTGGTGTTGTTGGTGCAATGGCTGCCGGCGCTGTGCGGTGTGGGTGGTGGGGGTGGACAAGCGTTGATGCTACCACTGCTGCTGCTGGTAAATGATGGCTTGCGCAGTGATAACGGTCTCAACCCTTTAGCAGGGTAAAGCGGGTACTATCGGCCAGCAATACGAACCCAATCGCGATGGTCACTGTTATACCAGACGCCTGTAATTGCAATTGAGAAAATACAAAAACAAAAACAAATACTATAATTAGACCATGGTTCATATGCTATTTCGTTGCTATTAATTAAGCTATAATTGGATTCGTGGTGATGGACGTGAAGAGCAGTGGGTCCATTTATGTTAGCTTGCGAAGTTTAATGCAAACGGGTATTTGGCTTGGGATTTCTTATTGTTCCTTTTATTTTGACAAACAAGCTGCATCTGTGGGGAATAAGTTTGGTTTGGTTAAAAAAAAAATATTATAATTATTACCAACAGATTCAAAATCCTCTATGTAATGATTACAAGATTACAGATTTGTAATCCATTTTTGTAAAGATATAAAAAGTTTCGAACTTTTTTTGCAATGATTGGGAAAGTTTAGAATCACCTTAGTAATCATTTCAAAGTTTGAAAATGTTTTAAATAATGATTACAAATGAATGAAGGATTTGTTTTGTCCAGTAAAATGTAGAATAGCTGTTGTAAGAATTAAACAACTTTAAGATATTTTTTTGTAGTTTGTACAGAAGTTTAGAATTCCCTTGCAATGATTACAAGAGTTTAGCAAATTTTTTGTACTGATTACACAAGTTATGATGTAATGATTACAAGACTACACATTTGTAACAGACTTAAAAAGTTTCGCACTCTTTTTGTAATAATTGGGAAAGTTTTGATAGAGCATTGTAATCATTAAAAAATTTACAGATGTGATTAGTAATGATTACAAACGAGTAAAGGATTTGTTTTGCCCAGTAAGTAGTTTTAAGAATTAAAAAATCTTAGAATCTGTTTGTGTGGTGAGTAGAGAAGTTTGAAATACGGTTTGTAATGATTACAAGAGTTCGGCAATTTTTTTTTTTTATAATGATTACCAAGGTTATGATGTAATGATTAAAAAACTTATAATAATTTTTCGCATTGATTATAAATATTGAGAATTGTTTTTAGTAATGAATATAGTAATGATTACATTGGCGTTCTTCATAATAATGATTACAACATTTTGCATTAATTTTTTGTAATCATTGCAGTATCCAAAAAAAACATTTGGAAAGTTAGCTGATATTTATTTTATTTTTGGTTATAATAATGAGTTCATTTTTGCATACTTAGATAATCCTTTTGGAATTTAAACAAAGTACAGAATAATTTTTGAGTAATGATTACAATATCCATTTTTGTAACAATTACAACTTAAGATTTGCTTGTGTAATGAGTACTGAATTTTAGAACACTTTCCGGTAATGATTACAAAATCTTAGATTCCTTCTTTCTAATGATTACACAAGTTGATAGCGATTTTTTGTAATGATTACAGATTTGAAATGTTTCTTGCAAGTTTTTGCTTTAATATTTGATTGAATTTTACAAATAATCCTTTTGTTGTCAATAGTTACAAAAGAATTAATCTCTGGTAGTATTTAAAATCCAATAATGTTGTTTGTGATTATTGATCTCATATGATTACTTGTAATTGCTCAAATTTACGATTTATTTTAGACAAATTATCAAAAATAGTGTTTAAGCTTTAGCAATACCGCATTAGAACACCCAGTATTTACTCGTAGATAAGCATTAGGCATCCACTAATAACGTGGATATATAATATGTGATAATCGCACAGTTTTAGGCACATCTGTATCGACACATTTTATTAGCATAACTTTAGGCGCCTATCAAATATAATTAACTAACTTGGACTTGGTCATATTTGCACAACACAAATCCATTAAAATATCGAAACATAATGCCGTTAGAGTTTATTTCAATATAAATTAGCATTAACAAGTGCTTTTATGGTTGGAGCAATTTATTTGGAATTTTCAATAAGCAGCGATTTTGCGGCATGACAGAGTCGAGTGTTATTAATTACGGTAAATAAATATGTTGATTTTATGCAGGAAAATTGCCGAAAATAAAATATGTATAAATGGTCATGTGTAGGTTGCTATGAAAATTCACTAAAATTAGCTTCGAGGATAGAATTTCGTAAAACGTATAATAAATACAGATGGTTTGCAATTATTTTTTGATGCCGCAGTGATTTCACTATACAAGTGTATAAAAAGCAATGATAGATTAACTAGTTTTTAGTCTGATTAGAGTATATTGTGGGAGAGTTTTGGAAAAAGTTCTTTAATTATTATTTTTATTTTTTTGATAGTTACGTGCTACCGCAGAAAGGCCTTATAAAAATTAAATTGAAATGCGAATGTGTGAAAAGCGGTGTTAAAAATATTTTTGACCGATAACGAAGCGAGCTTTCAAAATATATCTCATACCCTGCATAAATACCAAACTGTTTTTGCGATAATTTTTTTACTGGAGTTTTCCGATACATTTTATTTTTAGTTTTCATTTTAAATTTAAGTTTTTTGTTTAATTTAAATTATATTTTAATTTAGATTTCAGTGCGCTTTTAATATTTTTCTTAAATTTGAATTTGAATTTTACTTTTAATTTAATTTTATTTTTATTAATTTAATTTTAATTTTAGATTTCATTGAATTTTGTTTGTGAATTTAAATTTTAAATTTAAATATAATTTTAATTAATTTTTAATTAAATTTTAATTTTAGCTTAATTTAAAATAAATTTCATTAAATTTTTATTTTGAATTTGAATTTAATTTTTATTTCAAAAATTTTTCTTAATTTTAGTTTAATTTAATTTTAGTTTTAATTTAAATTTAAATTTAAGTTTTAGTTTTAATTGTGTTTCTAAATTTAATTTAATTATAATTTTAATTTTAATTTAAGCTTCAGTTTTATTTTTAAATTTAAACTTAATTGTAATTTAATTTAATATGAATTTTAATTTTGGATTTCTTAGCAATTTTAGTTATAATTTGGTTTTATTTATAATTCCAAATTGAATCTAAATTTAATTTTAGTTTTTAGTTAAATTTTAGTTTTAATTTCAAATTTGATTACAATTTAATTTAATATTAGTTTTAAATTTAGATTTCATAGAATTTTTATTGAATTTTCTAAAATTGAATTTGAAAGTCAATGTTTATTTTACTTTTAATTCTAAATTTAATTTCAATTTTAGATTTCATTGAATTTTTTAAAGTTACTTTTTTGAAAGTGAACTTGAATTTAAAATTGAATTACATTTTTTAATTAAAACAAAATTAAGTTTATCCCAGTTTTCGTTTTTTTATTCAATATTTAAAAAAAAAAAAATTTATTTAATTTTTTGTTATTTTATTTTAATTTGGTTTGAGCCTGTCATATTTGCTCTGCCCATTTTTACGCCCTTAAATGGTTAGTTTGACAATCCATAACAAGTAAAAGCAGTCCATTCACCCATCAACACATGAGCACAAACAAACACATATATGAACCGGCATTAGCTGCAGTCGCTCAATCATTTAATCATTCAGTCGTTCATCCGTTTCTTCAACGCTTTCCACTGAATTGATGGCAAGTCGTACATAAAAGTCGTGATCTTTTTGCTACTCTCCACTCTTTACTCTCCGAGAGCACAACGGCTTTTACATTTCAATCGATTTCGAATTGAATTACCATCATATGACACCAGTCCAACAGACACTACACACATACACACTCACAGAAACATACAAACAAGCCGAAAGTACATGCAACGAACAGCGGCCGACATGACCGTGGCTGCTACAAAGGACATTAACAATGGAAGCGACAGATGAAGGATTAATGTATTGCACCGCGAGCGAGTGAGAAAAAAACTGCATAAAAGAGCGGAAAAGTGATAAACAAAATGTAATAAATCGAAATAAAAACATACACACAAACTGGTGAAATAAAATTAAAAAAAAAAAAAAAAAATTGGTTGCAAAGCGAACAGCGCCAGGATTTGTTGGGCCGTATGAAAAATGCTGGAAGGAAACAATTTTTCACCAGCGCTGTCGATTTCGTTTTGCCTTACTGTTTTTACGCATTTTTTCTTCATTTGCTTGGCTGTTGCCTTGCGGAATTAATAAATTCATTTGCATTGTTTAACCGGAAGGGACAGCACGCACAGCGTAAAATACAGAAACAGCACCGAAACAAAATGCTGAATAAGGCATCGCATTCGCCAAGCCACAGGCCAACCACCAGCCATGCCGGGCGGATATTGGGTTCTTTATCAGCGCTCGGGCGATTGTCTAAGTGACCCAAGGAGAGCGACTTGTTGCCAAGAAAACACACATTCGTTCCGCTTGCGTTATATGTGTTGTTCGGTTGCATGTGTGTGTGTCTGTTTAATTGTGGCTGCAGTCGGCCATAGCAACAACTACTTATCTACAGTTGCGTATACATGAGTATGCATATGTAATGGTAATGTCCTTTGCCGGTTAGTTGGTCTTTGTTGCTCAGCAGGCAGCCAGCGTGTTAGTCCACAGAGTATTGCATAGATTTCTGAGCTACAAATGCCTTGTACATTTGTTTGCGCACACGCTAGGGACTAAGTGCTCAACCGTATTTTATTGGTGTAGTATTGTTGCTTCCATGATGTGCCTTCTATGCTTGTTTGTATGTATGTATGTGTACACAATACTTTGTCGCGAATTTCACCCTTTTCCTTTTGCTACATTGTAGATTTACTCTATCGCCCTGCTTGACGATTAATTTACGCACACAAATATACACTTATACACAGTTACATAGTTACATATATACATATCCGCATATATATGCAATATTTGTATTTCTGCCAGCTCTAGTGCCCTACAGCAAGCTCTACCTTCGTCTTCATCACCATGAGTCCGCATATACACGCACTTACAAACAGTAATACCCAATCATTCTCAATCAAACTCAACACACTATTGCTTTTTAAGCAAACAAACAAACACCACATACATCTATTGGCATTATTGCTTTACACACACATATCGCCTACAATATCGAGCCCATTCAGCCGCAGTTGTGCAAACAGCTCTTCAACGCGCCACACCTGCACAGCGTTGAATTCAGTGCCTCATTGTTGCATGAAAATTTCCGCAAATATTCAAATTTAAACGGCGCAACGCCTGAAAGTAGGCAATACGCAGCATAGTATATCAAAATGTTGACATAAGTATGTGTATGTGCTTGCCACAGCAACTACTTATTGGCGCAAAGGTGTGACGGTACATTAACACACACACCTAGATATGTACATAACTCCTTCATTCAAGCGCACAAGTTATTACAAGCGTAAGTGTGTTTGTGTGCTGTCATTGTGTATATGAGGTTGTTGTAATAACTTATTCAAATAGCTTTTGTGGTAATGAAGTTCAATTTGCTTTTCAATTAAAGTTTGGCGTGGCGCGAAAGCAAAAAGATGGGAAAAAATAACAACTTAACGGTTTGTATATTCAGCGCCATTACCCAGCACTCGCCTGTCGCCTGGCATGCCGTCCAATATATTGATGGATGAAAGTTTGTATAATGAGTTAAGTTTATTGATGATTGATTGCTGTAGCAAGATTCTGCTTGCGCAATGTAAATATGCTTACTCACACGCAGACATTTCGACAGGTAAGAATATTTAAATAGATCTTGAGTTGCAGTTGGCTAATGTGATCACTCACTCGGAATGAAATTGCCAATGCTATTAAAACTGCTGCTGATGTACTATGCTTTTCAAGGAATTAAGGTTTTCGATTTTGTTGGACAAATGTGTTATTAAATTTAAATTCAAACGAAAAGTAGAAATTATCAATATTAGTTTTAATGTAGTCCATATTTTTACTAGAAACTATTCAAATTGTACTTGTCAATCTGGAAAACTTTTTGAAAACAAGAAAAAACATTAATTTAGGTTGCATAAATACAAATAATGTCATAAATGAACTTGATTTTGATGTGTTTATCTCAGAAAATAGGCAATGAAAAATTTTGTGATGATAACGTGTAAATTATCTGCATTTCGACATTGGAAACGTCAAATACCATTCGGAAACTGACAGATATTCAGTAAAAAGTCTAAAATTTACGAAATAGGTCGCTAAAAGAAAGCTGGAAAATATTACAAAAAAAAAAAAACCGAGGATGGTCAATTTTACCGAAAAATCATCTTTTCGGACGAGGCTCATTTCCACATCGATCGTTACGTTAACAAGCAGAATTGTCGCATTTTAGGCACAGAAAACCCGCACGTAATCACCGAGAAGTCAATGCACTCAGCACGAATCACTGTATGGGGCGGATTTTAGTCTGGTGGAATCATCGGCCCATTTTTCATCGAAAATGAAGAAGGAACCGCCGTAACCATCAATGGTGAGCGATATCGAGCAATGTTAACCGGATTTTTCTTCAAGCAAATTGAAGAGGAAGACTTGGAGAACATTTGGTTCCAGCAGGACAGCGCCACGTGCCATACAGCAAACGCTACCCTCAATCTTTTACGGCCTATCTTCGAAAATCACATAATCAGCAAAAGAGGTGATGTGAATTGGCCTTCCAGAAGCTGCGATTTAACTCCGTTGGACTATTTTCTGTGGGGAGCTGTTAAAGATAAATGTTACGCCAACCATCCAGTAACAATTCAAGATCTAAAGTACGAGATTCAAGCTACAGCAGCCATAAGGCATGAAACCATTGAGAAAGTACTCCAAAATTGGGTGGATCGGATAAGCTGTAAACTCAGCCATGGTGGTCATTTGTCCGAAATTGTTTTCCACATATAAATTTCATAAAACAACCTTTTAAATAAATGTTAGACCTTTGAAAAATATCAAGCCGTTTTCTTTATTGACTTTTTAAATTTAAAATTTTATATGGCCCACCCTATACATCTTCAAACATAAAAAATTTTTACATCGTTTGATATCGAAATCAAGTGCAGTTTATATGACAGATATGCTATAATTGTCCGATATTTGCTGTTCAGGCAATTGAGCAGTATCTTGATAAGGATATATGCGAAATTTCAGTTTTCTATCTTAAAAATTGAGGTTCGAATACTTGTTCGACAAACAGTCGAATATGGCTAAATCAAGTCAGTTCGTCATGCTGATCATTTATATTTATGTATATAATCTCCGTCTTTTTCTGGGTGGTAAAAACTTCGTGGCAAACTAATACACCAAGTTCCGAGCATAAACATAAAATAAAATTGTGCTTTAAATTGCATTAACTTTACGAAAATTCGATAAATTCACCATTGTGTATTTGAGTTTTCAAAAAACTGCATTTAATTAAGGTAACTCACATAAAATCGCCAATCATATGGAATAAAGTCAGCCGGATGTTCGGAATTTCTGATATTAGTGATATTGAGACTAGGTCAGGTTTTCGCCCAATTTTTTTTCTGTTTTATGCACAAAGGTACTGTTATGAGTAAAACCCGGAAGTTCGAAAATCTTCATATTAGGAGAGAATTTTCTCTAACCGAACAGTTATAAGAGGACTGAGCGGAGTCATATTTCGATTTCATCCATTTTAACTGTGCTTAATGAATTTATTCTAATTTCTTAATTTCATTCTCCTTTAGTCTGTAAGAATTAATGTTCATAGACTTAACTAAATAGATAAATAAATAGTTTAGGAGATATATACATTAAACTCTTTAGAGTTCGGGGCCACACTCATTTTTTTAAGACTTACAGCTCATAGGTTCCCCTAGCCGTTGAGATGCCACCCTATACCCTATGTTCCATATCTTATTCTATTGCTTAGATATGGCACTTTATACTTTTCGTTTAATGACGTTTTATGGGCGTGGCAGTGATCCGATTACGTCTATCTACGAACTAGTATTTTTTTTGTACTAAGGAACGCGCGTACTAAAATTCCTCGAGATATCATATTTTCTACTCAAGTTACAGTTTGCACGGACGGATGGGTAGATAAAGAGCCAACCGGATTTCAACTCTTCTCGTCATCCTGATCATTTATACATACGTATAAACTCATACATACTCCCTATCTTGCTTAGCTTTAGGTTATACATACAGCTTTTAGATGAATACGTCTATTATACTCTGACATGTTGCAAGAGTATAAAAAATTCTAATCTGGTATAAGAAATTGTATGTGATGCCCCTCGCATATATAACGATTTTGTTAAAAACTAGTAAAAGTGCAATTACTTAATAAAAAGTCAAGAATTACTATATTCCTACTTCCCATATGTATTACAATTTTAAATTTCTTATGAATATTTCACTTCTCAGTAGCTTTTGATAATAAAAGTGGATCAGTCTGTGTGTTCTATTGAAATTAGGAGAGATTATGTGAATGATAATATTATGTACTTCTGTAAATATGACTAAAATTGGCTTAATAATTTTCTTGGTCGCCACACTCCTTAGATATAAATATATTATATTTTTTAACTTCCGGTTAATTATATACCTTATATTTCAGTCAATATGTGTATGTTAATAAAATGTAGAAATCGTCTCTCTTTTATAGCAGTGAGTCCTTCTTCAGTGCTTCTAAAATGTATATAATCAGACCAATACCTTTAAGATATATATCTTTAAGGGGCTATGCCAAAGTGATGCATAAAAACTTAGGCGAATTTCGTGACTTTTTTTAAGAGAAAGTACGCAATTGAACATTTCGAACTTCTTTGAACGTAATAAAGTATATTTTCAGCTATATTTTAAGATTTTTTTTTACAAAAATTTTGAAAAATAACGGAGTTATGGGTTGTCTCCGGAGGGGCCAAATAAAAAATGTCTCAACTGCTGGCATGATTCCGGTCGGATGAGTGACTGAAACAAAAAACCTCAAAATGTTTATTAAACTTAAATATATTTTCTATACAATGAACTACAATCTTTGAAAAATATCAAAAATTAAGAAAATGGCGTAATTATGAAAAAAAAAAAAAAATTGTTTTTTTACGAAAAAAATTTTCGTTTTTTTAATGCCAAATTGACAATATTCAACCAATCAAAAAGAGCATAGGTAATTGTAGAGTAAATGTATTCAAAAGTACTCAGTTTTAATTTGAAATCGATCGCCAACAATTTTGAAAAATGTCGTTTCGAGAAAAACGCTTTTAAACTTTCACTTATACATATATGTTTGCGCCTCTGAGCGGTGGCTTTTTAGAACGCTGCCATCCAAAAACTATTCAAGATACGACTTTCCCGATTTCACAGCACATTTATGGAAATATAAGCTATCGAAAAAGCAAATAATATTTTTTTTTTTTGAAAGTGTCACACTGGTATAGGAATAAATAATATTGAATATACTATAGTTTAACTTAGAAAATGTGTCAAGTTGATTCAGTTCTTACTTCACTCCACTCAGCACTCATATAGAATATACAAAAATAGTTTGCTACTTTTTGGTCAGTGTGTGTGTGATATCTTCATAAAATGGTTATCAAGTAGACTTAATAGCGAAAGTTGAGGCAATTAGTCTAGATCTACCCTAATCACAATAGTCTGATAGTTTTCTCACATCAGCATATATATATTATGAAATGCAATATACAACACAAGTTGGAATTCTTTTAAATTAACATAAAGAAAATAACTTGCGATCAAAAGAAACTTAATTCTAGTTTACATCATGTATTTGGATGAAATTATTTGCATAAAATTAAAAAGAAGCGATTCTATATTGAGATAAATTATGCAAAGAAGAATATGTTGTAGAAAAAAAAGCTTTAATATAGAGAGCAGTGGGGCCAAACTTTTTATTATTGCGTACAAACAATTTTTTTTTACATAATTACTTTTCAAAATATGCAAAAGTTTGATTTTAAGCTTGATAAGTACAGCACTACTGCAAACGGCAGCCGAAACAAATGTTACTCATACGTCCTGCTGATCTATGATGAGAATGCGTGTAACCATTGTGATATGTGTGAATATATGTAGTAAATGCATATAAAGTGTATTAATATGATTGATTTTAATTTAATATGATTTAAACTTAATATATATATATTCATCGAAAAATATATCAAAAAAAAAAAATAATAAATAAATAAATAAAAAGCTAAAATTTATTCCAAATCATTTCAATTTATTTGCGAAACAGTACATTAAAATGCCATTATAAAAATTAAATTTTATGCGTCATTTAAAAAATTCCACAGAATTGCTTAAAAATATACACGAACAATTCTAAACGCATTAAAATAATTGTTTCTTGTATTAAGTTCACCTTTTCACAGCTTATACTTCCTCGAAATATATAACTATATGCATATGTACATATATACATATATTTATAAACACATATATATGGTACAAGAGAAAAAATCTAATCATTTTAATTGCACAATAAAAGCGTGCCATTAAAGTAGATGAATAAATTTGCTGAGTTTCGGCATTTCACCTGCAAACACAGGGAACAAACACAGTGAACACGAACATGTGTACACAAGTAAATCTGTTTTTGCCACGTTAGCGAGTTCATCTAAATTTACTTTACATAAAGCCAATATCCCTTAATATCACCGTTAAATATGTAAATGCGTGAAGCGCAAACTTTTTGTATGCACAATTTAATTACAACATAAAAACATAAAAGTTGAAGTAACAAGTTGGGAGATCGTAATAACAGCGAGCCAAAGTATACAACAATTTCGCTGTGAACTGTAAATGAAAACGGTAAATGGCGAATGGTAAATGTGAATGATAACGACGAAAGGTGAATGCGCACACACGCACACAAACATAGATAAACACGTAGATGAGAGTGAATGAGGAGTGTTGCCGTCCAAATGGCAAAAGTGGCTGGCGTGATAAAAAAAAAGATGCGAGAAGGATGAAGTTTTATAACGGTGCTGCGAGTTGAGTGCAATTTAAGTCTTTAATTAAATTGAGATTTATCTATACATGTTCACACCGCTGTGCGTGTGTGTGTGCTACATCGGCATTTACACATGTTTCCGCCGGTGCTTACACGCTTATATGTGTGGAAGTATGAACTTAAGTACTTGTATAGTATATGATAGCCGGCATCACACATAGATAACACATGGTATACATGAATAGAAGTAGAAAAAGGTTGGAAATTTGCATAGGCAAATAAAAATATGCAAAGAATAGTAAACACACAGTAAGTGTGACCATCCATATAGTCAAAGGTGTCGGCTTATTTTATGCCACTGTTATTTGTTTGTTGAGTGTTTGTTGTATGTGCGGAAACGTTTTTCATTTAAGTTGAATAATTATGCTCTACTTTGTTATAAAATGTAAAACAAACTAAAATATTAGCAATAAAAAATAATTAGCATGGCTCACAAACCTTCCAGATTCACCTAATCTAACCTTTATTGACATTGGTGTTTAGAAGTAAACAAATAATTTCAAATAATAGCTTCAGTTACTATCTATGTTATTTCTCAACAATTTAAAAAATTCTCTCATAAGTCTTCGCTGGTATAACCCTTGAATACAAATAATTCTTGGCTGAGAAATAAACTTAGCCAAACGCCCAAAGCACGTTCAAGGTTTTATGTAGTCTGAAATCAGTAAAAAATTCTCGATAAATCGATTTCCTTTTCTTGAATTATCGGACAGTATACACATCTTACAGTCTCTCAAGTTTTGAAATGGAAATTCAAATTACTACGGCCTCTAATCGTTTCCTGTAGAGAGGAAACAGAGTGGGGAACATAGCGACTCCAATCTTGAAACGCGTTTTTCTCAGAATGGTGCTTTTCAACACGGTTTCCACTCCTAATGGAAGAGTTTTGAAGATATTTGGAGAGAACACTTTTAGCGTCATTCGCCATCACGCTATGGAAGTTTCTGTTCTTTTTTTTTAATCTTCTTATTTTTTCTACGAAAAACTGTCGAAAAAAAGGCCTAAATTCGATACTTTTTGTTCAAGCCACCGTTATTTTGTCCAATTTCAAAAAACAAAAAAGAAACAAAAAAAACAAAAAAAAAAAAGATTCCATAGCACGATATCGACTCTCCTATAAATTAAAAATCAAAATCAATCAAAATTGAAATCAAAAATTTTTTGAACGTGTCATTTTAACAATTTATATACTATAAAACAAATCATTTTGTAATCGTCATGAATATATTTATTTATAGAAAAAAAAATCTGATTGATTAGTTAATTTCAACATAAAAAAGATCACGAAACTCACACTGAGACAATCCTTTAACTCAAATTTGACTCAGACTGATTTTTTTAAAATAACTCGACTGAATATATACATAGTTAATGTTTTGGGTACGAAACGTGCCAGTGCTAGACTCCCATGAAAAAGCCTGAATTCCAGAACCGACGTCGGGTGGAGGTCGCAAAAGAAATGCCTGCCAACAAAGCTGAACACTACAATTATTCATCAATATTTCTATTTTCACCTTCAAAGTAATCCGGACCAGATGTTATGCCCATATTGCAATGGTTTTTCGAGAACTCGAAACACTTTTCATATTTTTTGCAATCCTTTCCTTCGTTCAGCGAATTTTGTTTAATTTCTTCGATCGACTGAAAATGGATTCTACGGTGCGGCAGTTTCTGTTTCGGGAACAAGAAAAATCGCACGGAGTCAAATCTGGTGAATATGGTGGTTGATCGATGGCTTTTTATTTCGTTTTTGTTTTTAAATTCCATCACAATAGTGGCTTGATACGATAATGCATTATCACCGTGTAAAATCCATGAATTGTTTTTCCACAATTCCGGCCATTTTCGACGGACGTTCTCACGCAAACGCTTCAACATGGCTAAATAGAACAAACTCGTGATATATCAAACCACGAATATCAAAAAAAAAAAACAAAACAATGAGCATCACCTTGATTTTTGAGCGGTTTTTCGTGTTTTTTTTTTTTTTTGTGTTTACGGCTCGTTTTTTCTCCGACCATTCCGTTGATGATTGACTTGTTTGCATATCAAACTCATAAACCCATGTCTCATCGGCAATTATAATGCTTCTAGGAAAGTGAAATCGGAATTCGCTCGGTCAAACATGTCCAAAGAGAAATGTTTATGTTACTCTTTTTGAAAAAAAAAAAAAAAAAATTAAGATTCATAAGGTTGAGTCGAGCAAAAATGCCTTTCATATGTAAAATATTCATCAAAATCATTCAAACTGACTCGCAAGAAATGTCGAGCTCTCTTGCCATTTCTCTAACATTTGCCTAATGATTTTCAAGCACCATATAGTTTACTCTTTTAATATTTTCATCAGTTGAAGTCCAAGTCCAAGAACGGCCACAACAAGGTTTGCCTTCAGTGATCTTTAGACATTTTTTGAAGGCTTTGTACCACTCGTAGGCTTGTGTTTTTGATAAAACTGAATCACCGAAAGTCTTTTCCGATATTCGCAACGGTTCTGCACCTGGAATTTGGTTAGAAACACAAAATTTGAGGCAAATTTTTTGTAAAAATCGCATAAGCAAACTGGTTGACAGATCGCTCTCATATTTGGTGTATTAATTAAGGATAGTCTTACCAACTTAGCAAAATAAATTTTTTTGAAATATCATTTACGCGAGGAATTTAATTTCAATTTCCGTCTGCTTTTTTTGTCAGAATTATTCCGCGAAAGTACCATTACTGGGACGAGATATAACCTTATGAAACTGTCCTACAATCCAGCGAATGGCGCTATAAAATTTGGGAAAAAACGAGGAAACCAAAATTCGCTGTGTTTTCAGCGAAGACCCTCCCAACCGGTTTTATATTAAAATACGTATAATGTATGTGTATTTTTCTGGCAGTCTGAGCAATATCATTTATTAATATCGAGCGTACACAGTTCTTTCAAAGAATGAATGAAGTTATATAGGCCACAGTAAAGACAGTATATTAGAATGCTGAAGCCTAAGGTGACAGGAAGCCAAAAATATTTAAATACATATTTGATGTGATATTATAATATGTGATTTCAGTTATTTTTTGAATTTTCCTTATTAAAAAATGCCACAGGAATTTATATTCTTTTTGAGCTAATTTACTTGTAATAATATTCAGATTTCGCTCACGCCATAAATGACAGCACCTAGTAGAACTCATCACATCTGCAAAAATCAAAAGGTTAAGTTCATTAGTTGATATGCTTGCTTGTAAAAAATAATAATTTGCGCCACAGAAATTCTCTTATAATTGGACACTGTGCATCATGACGTCACCGCAGTGCTTCGACCTCAATAAGCAAATACAAATAACTACTGCACGCGGTTGGCAGGGAGACGAAGCACGTGTTAAAAACGAATTAATATTTCAGACACGGTCATGAAGATTAAATTACAAAAGCAACGGCGATTGAGGCGCAAAGGATAACAGCAGCCAAACCACGCTACTACTACCAGCGCCCACATGAAATACCAAATACTAATAATAACAACAAACGCCATGCTAATGCATGCTGTTATTGTGGCCCAATTTCGTTCACTCAGCTAGGGAAGTGTGTTGTGTCGATACCTGTTGGCGGAGGTCTGCGCGAGCGCTGATAAACGCGAATTTGTCTTTGTCAGCGGCGACATGCCAAAGAAGGCGATTCATTGCTTTTATGACCGTCATGGCTGCCAAGCGACCAACTATCCATAGAGCGGGCATCTATCAAGCCACTCAATGCCCGCAGCTGTCAATTTATATTGCCGTTATGCGCTTACTTGATGGACTTGATGGCGAAAATGTAAATAGCCGGCGAGTTCCGTGCTGACGATAAACGACGCCAAGCGAATCGCCAAACCATCTATGCATGTATGTATATGCGTGTGTATGCAACACTGCAACATAATGAAATAATAGCATAAATATGTGTGGGTGTTGCGGTGTGTGCCAGTTTTTTTCGTGGGTGAAATCTGCTCAAGTGAGGAATATCGATCGATGGAAATGTGCGAATTCGCTACAAGCTATAAAAAGTGGGTATTAAAATCATATGACACCAAATTAATTTAAGCTTTATTCTATTTTTTAACCTTATTCATTAGCTGATAAAGGCAATTAATTTATTTTCATTTTTAAGGGCACATAATAAATAGGTTTTTTGTTTTTTTTTTAATATAAACTTGCGGTTTTGCGTTTCAAGCATTTTTTGAGCTTATAAAATATATTATAACATTGCTCTTGAAGTTTTTATGTCTGTTGCTGAAATATTTATACAGATACTTGAGAGCTTTGTTGTTTAGCGGTATTATTCAAGCATGTGTTTTTTACGATTTGTAGGAAATTGTTGTGGAGGTGAAATAGTATGATAGAAAACTATTTATAAATAAGATATTTCTCAACCGAACTTCGTGGCTTTCCAGCTGAACGATGTTTCTTGCAAGATCTACTACCGCAAACTACTTAACTAAGAAAATATATTGTAATTTATATATATATATACATACTTTATAGGATCTCCGACGTTTACTTCGGTGTCTAATATGGCAGCTATTGTTATATGGAAAGGACTCTGGAATATAGTCGTGCTTCTGGGTAAGCAAATACAGCCGTAGGACTATAACTAATTTCCACACTTGCGTCCTCGCCGCAAACAGTGGACACGTAAACAAACCTTGTGTTAGATGCGGCATCGAACACGTGTGGAGCCTGGGTAACGCCTAAAAGAGAGGTTGCTTCAACGGAGCCACTCCGATTTATTCATTTTAAGGGTTCGCTAGAGACTAATTGCAGCATCTTTTCACCAGAGGAGCGGCTGCGAACGGGCCTCGGTCTCAAAACAAGCGGCTATACTATATACAAGTGCATAATTGTTTATACTACAAGCTTGGCGAGGTTGTGCGCTGGGTTTAGGACCGGGCATATTGAAACCATTCCTGATAAAAAAAGAAACAGCTACCACGGGAAGGGAATTGGGAAAGTATCGATGCTCAGTTGACATCAACGTCGTACGAGAAATGCGATGGACGGGACAAGAACGGATGCGAGTAGGTCCTTGGTGGGAGGACTTCTTAGTCAAGTCCTGGTATTCACTCCGGTAGATCATGGATGAGCATATAGCCACAACTCGCATCAGAAAAATTTTTGAACATAACACTAGTTTGCACCAACGCCTAAACGGAAGAGAAAGACACTATGAACAGCTGCTTTTTATGAACGAATGAAGCGCGCTTATGACGACTACCACCGCCACGATGTAAAACTTGTGCTTGGCGATTTTAACGCCAGAGCGGGCAAGAAAGCAACTTTGCTGCAATTTAGCTTCCACAGCGAAACCTCTCCAAATTATTTGAAAATTATTTGAGACTAGTTGTTGTAGTACTTGATTCCATCACAAGAAAATTCATCAAAGTTCGAAACCAAATCGATCATGTTATGATAGATAGACGACACGTCACATTAGCAACTCGGTATGCGGGACCTTTGGAACGGCATTTCAAGTTCTTTATGTAAAGCTGCAAGTAAAACTATTGGTTTTCGTAAAGGTCATAAGAACAGCTGGTACGATGAGGACTGTCGTGTCGCAATGGAGAGAAAACGGACAGCCTACCTCGCAATTTTGTGATCGACCACAACACGAGCCGATGGTATAGATAACGAGAGGTGAAGAGGGAAGCTAGAGGCGTTTGAAAGAGAGAGGCCGAATCGCGCGAGTATGAAGAGCTCGACAAGCTGGCCGACAGGGGTAATGTTTGAAAAGTCTACAAAAAGATGCGGCGACCTTCTGTTAATGGTCTCAAGACCGCAACATGCTCTTATGGGACCCCAAGTGGCTAAATGCGCAACCGTTTTTAAACGCCTATTCGCTTCAATCCACCCATTTTCCTTGCTTTGAAGTGTAACCGGTTGCTTTAAACCATTCGGAAATGGCTGCTTGAGCACCTCAGTAATGTTCCACGTAATCTTTCCAGTTCATTATCGCATTCAATTATTTTCGGCCATGATAGTTCCTCGTCCTCTTGGCCAAAACTCCCAGCAAAAATAATACTTCAGACGCAATGTTCGATATATCTGAATTAAAAAAGTTGTTATTTTTGCTACTGAAATTAGTACTAATATTGGAAAAACGGCACAAAGACAATAGCTTTGACAGCCTTGTTCGAAATATTGAGTCTATGTTATTTTAGTAGAACCGCTGATTTAGCCGATAAGATATAGCTGCCAAACAAACGTATCGATCAAAATGAGGTCTTTGTAACTTTTTTATTCGAAAAGACGTTTCCACAAAAATTTGATTGGATTATTTTCTAAGGCAAAGCTATAATCTGCAAATATATTGTCCAGATTGGGCCAGGAAAGCATGTAGCTGTCATACAATCTGACCGGTGAAAATGAAGGCAATAATGCTTTACGATTACCTTATGTACTATACATATACATATGTATATATAAACATTTTCAACAAAATTTTAAAAGAAATAAAATCAGAGAATTTCAAGTTTATATTTTTACTGATATTTAAGAAAAATAAAGCTGTTGTTGACTCGGCTATAATCGCGTAAGCGGTGTCAACGCCAATTAAGAAGAAGAAGATCTTTAAGAAAACTATTAACGCTTACTTTTACTCATCCAAAGAACTTTAAAGCGCTTCAGCTCCATTAAACAAGCAAGTTCTAGCACCTATGTACATATATGTATGCTTAGGAATTTCACAGCATATAAAATTTAATAAATAAAATAGGGTTGAGTGTACCGACTGCCTTAGGATATCATAACTTAGGGCTATTAGCAGCACATAAAATCAAGAGGAAGCAAGAAAGAGAAAAGGGCACGAAATATAGTTGGATTAATATAAAAGTTATGCTGGAAAGAAATTGTGTGGAAACCGCGAATGCTAATACGGCGAAACGTGTGTGTACGTAGCAGCTTATTTGCTTGGTCTGACGAACGGACACACCAACAAATGGTATAACAATGCTTCATATAAAAGCGTTTTTTTGTTAAATCTGTGTGTGTGTGTGCTGATTTTAAGGATAAAACTTTTGCTTGTAATTTTCACACTTTTTCACAGAATGTCACGTATTTCCACACAGTTTTGTTGACAATACAAAATGTGTGGCAACAACGCGTGTATAGGCACATATATGCTGTTAGCTATACATATAAACACAAGCAACTACAACAAACAAACTCATTCATACATATTTACTGCATATAAACATGTATGCTGTTTTTTAACCTTTCCGAGTTCTGTCTATAAAATCTAATTTGATCACATATGTATTTTTGTGTATATATGTATATGTTTGTGTGTTGAACTTTTTTCCAGCAGTTCAGTCGCACCGAACAGTTATGCCGGCATTTTCAAAGGATATTGGTAACTGTTTAAGCAGTCAAGTGCATTAAATGCCAAGTTGCCCAAGGCTACTAATGGACGAAATGGGATTGCATGCTTCAATGGCACCAACTTAAAATAAAGGCAAAAAAATCTATATAATGTGGCGTGCGAAAATGGCGAATGCTGGTGGTGGCAGTGGTGGTTATGAGGAGCAAAACCTTCAGCGCAACAGCTTTTTATCCTCATTTAATAGTTGTAAGCGCTTGAGTGTCCCTCCTTTGTCCCCTCTTTGTTGGGTTCGTACACATTATGTGTTTAGTTAAAAGTTTTGAAATGCTTGTGAAAGCACTAGTTTTCAACTAGCCCCGGGTGCATTTATCTGGAATGATGGCAAAGAGGAACTAATACTGTCATTGTTCCACAATTTAAATTCAAGTTGATTATATACTGTAATATAATATGGTTAACTGACGCTTGAACCTTAGACCACCGTTTGCCCGCGCTTAAATTCCTTATATGAAATGCCTTGTTTTCCGACCTGTGAAGGATTTAGTTGTACGACGTCTATTTGAAAATACCGTTTCCCTACTTTTAGATCTTCGTTATGCCTTACTTCGAAGCCTTGATATATTTGCAGTAGGTGAAAGTCGTGGTTGTTTCCAGCACCAAATACTAATCGCGACGTAGAGTTATATATGTATAGTATATCACTATAATCAGGATGGTGAGGGGTTTTTGTGGTTGAAACGGGTACGTAAAGACTGTTAGGTAGATGGTGAGGATTCACTAAGTTTTCGTCGACGTTATCCAACGGAAGGCCCAGGAAAGGTGCTGTTTCGGCGAGGTCGGGCCATAGAGAAAAGAGTCTCAGATGAGTGTGGTTGGTGGCGCATGCAAATAGGTGGGCAGTGTCATATAGAGATTCATTGCACGCAAGACGTAGACTGTATATATCGGGGTCTATTCTGGATAAGCAGGTGTTTAACCTGCTACAGAAACTGCGCGAGGGTCACTCTCGTTTCTCGGGCCAACTCGAGCTTTTCGTCTGCAATGAATGGTGGTTTGACTCCAAGAACGCCATTCACTGAAAGTTTTGTCAGTGCAGGTGTTGATGGCTTCACTGTGAATGGCAGTCATTGCTAATCGGAAGTTAGTTACGTCCGGAGTCTGGTCGGCGTACTGTCTGAAGTCGTCGACATAGTTGAAGAATGACCTCTTGATGTTCCCAAGAGGCGCTTTCGCTCCAAGCTCTAGACTAGAAATATGATTTCTGCGAATAATAAGTTCAAGTCTGTACTCCTGCGGTCAGCTTGTGAATATAGTAGCTGTGGATTTAATGGAGGTGTTAAGTTTCGTGCAGAGAGGAAGCAATAAAGGTCGGAAAGCTAGCCGTTCACATTTGAAGACACGCCATCGATTCCATAGCCCGACATCAATATCGTGCAATCATCAGCGTACGAGGTGATAGAAACTCTCTTTGTTGGCTGTGGGAGTTTCGAGATATGGAAGTTCAACAATATCGACAAGAGAACCATCCTGCGGAACTCCTTGTTTAGTTCTTCTCAGTTTTAAATTTTTGCTGGAAATAGTATGGATGATTGATGATCACTCAAGAAGCTCATAGTCCACCTCTACAGTCCTGGAGTTACCGCAGTTTTTTTCGATGTCCTGCAGTAGCGCTAGTCACACAGACTGTGTCAAAGGCTTTTGAGAATTCCAACGCTACGAGGATTTTCTCTCACACGGTTGGTTCTGGTTAAGGCCACGAACTATTTGGGCGTTTATGACGCTAAGTGCTGTTGTGGGACTGTGCACTTTTCAGAAGCCATGCTGATGGTTAGGATGGTGTTGTCTAGCTGTCACTACATCTGTACCTCATATATGAAAATATATGAAATCGGATAACAAATATACCTTCACAGTACACACAATGTTCGAAATGTGACAAGTCGAGATCTTCCTCCAGACCGTTATTATTATACCAATTTAGTAATTTTCGGCTTGCCACCGATCTTTGTACTGCTAATATTTATTATTAAATGTGATATTTAAATAAAATTATGTCGAGACGTTTTCTTAGAAGTTTCATACACACCCGAATAGAGACTTACTTACTTGTTATAAAATTTTTTCGTAACAAAAAGTTTTCAAAACTTAATTTTTTTTTTGCTAATTTCACCTTTCAACTATCATAAATATGACCAGTCACACTCACTGATTTTCAGCGTTAACCACACGTGCATTCATATTTATATCAATGTATATGTGAAATAAATAGTCAAATCACTTACGTGGCCGTTATATGGTCGCTTTGCTATTACTCTACCTTAATCTCCGCATATCCATACAAATATTAACACACTATGCATAGCTAATATAATTTTATTTTGCACCTTTATGCGCTCGACCTTTTCAACGAAGAACCAAGAGCAAGCTTAAAACTAGATTTACACACACTATATATATATATGTATATAGTTTCACTTAAACCAATACGACCTCACATTATATGTTTATATCCAGAGCATCAATTTTAAATATATTAATACTTGGCTATACTCGTATAACATTTTTTAAACCTTTTTTTTTGCAACTTTTACCGTTTTTCACCTGCTCCATTTATGACTCGCACCGTTATTTACAGCCTAACACACATGTCTCGGTTATACTTCGGTTTTTGCATTTAGACACTTGACATCTCACTTCGGCGGCAACTGGCTTTTATGTACTTCAATGAATTCTCAAGAGCTCGTAACCACAGAATTATTCTATAAACTTACAGCTGCTGGCGAAGGCACTCGAAGTGATGTGCAATACAAAAAACACTTCTGTTTTTCTAAGTGTGATGTGGTGTTTTTTTTTTTTTTTTTTTTTTTGAGCGGAATTTTAAATTGAAAAGTTTTGGTTTTGAAAAGAAAGGGCATACAATTTTAAGGCAACAGAGACTCATTTTTTAGAGCGGCTATGTAATGGTACAGCAAACTGGTTGGAAATATTTAAGTTTATAACAAATTTTTTTACTAAATTAAACTAGTCAGAAATACCTTAGACTTATGCGAGTATCTTTTTATCGAAAAATCTTTAAAGAGTTATGCCAGCCTGTTTTTTTACAAACTCACTGAAAACGGAAAGCAAATCCATATTAATATTACTTATCTAAAACTAAATTAACTTGGAGAACTTTATCCATGAAAGTGATGTCTTTCTAACTAACGGGTGATCTAAGTAGATATACATTTTCCAATAGCCTTTTTTTGGCAAACTAGTTATGTCAAGCTGTCACGTTTTTTTGCTCAGCATTATTTGCCATTTCATTATGGAAAGACTTACGCCTGAGCAACGTTAACAAATCACTCAACTTTATTACGAAAATTCATATTCTGTAAATAATGGATTTCCCTTGCTTCGCTCAACTTATGGTCTCCATAAGGAGCCTACTGAGAGTACTATTCGCAACATGCAAACTACGAGTATAACCCATCTTGTAACCCATTATTTATTACTGGATACTGTTTGACCGAAAATACCACGTCCAGCACGCATTAAAGAAAATATAGCAGCCGTATCTGAGAGTGTACACGAAGACCGCAGAGAGTCGATTACTAAGCGCATTTTAAGTCGAGATCAAAAATTCAAAACGTTCCGAATACAAATTGTGCCACAAATGAAACCGCTCGACATTCCAAAGCGACATTGCTTTGCTCTATGAGCTCTTGAAAAGTTTCAAGAAGAGCCGACGTTCTCGAGCCAATTTTTCAACGATGGGACCCATTTCTGGCTCAATGTTTACATACCAGCGAAATTGTCGGGACGAAAAACAACCTGCTAAGATTAAAGAGCGGCCATTTTATCCACAAAAAGCAATAGTTTATTGTGGTTTGTGGTCGGTGGAATCATCGGTACATATTTCTCCAAAAAGGATGCCAGTGAAAATGTAACCGTCAATGGCGACTATTTGATACCTGAAATTGAAGCTTGTGCTCTCGGCGCAATTTGGTTTTAAGAATAAGGCGCCACTTCCCACACTTCGCATCAATCAATGGATTTATTGAGAGTACACTCCGGCGAGCAAATAATTTCACTTTTTGGGCCGGTCAATTGGCCACCAATACCGTATGTTATCACACCGTTAGACTTTTTCCTGTGGGAAAATATAAAGTCTTAAGGCTTTGCGGACAATCCCGCGTCTATTCAGAACTTGTAGCATAATCATCTGAGAGGTAGCCGCGGCCAATATTTTTGTGGGATAAAAAGTAAACGCCAAAGAATATTCTTTCGAATGGCCCATCTGGTTTGAAGTTTCTATGTTTTTTCATTAAAAAATTAGAGAACCTCGAAATGGATCACCGTTTACTAGATAGTATTAAGAGGTAATGCACCGCGACCTAGGGTATATCGTGCCCTCGGTTTACTATAAATATACTTTCACTTGAGAACCACTAATCAAATTCTTAAAAATTATCCTACAATTACCTAAACAAACTTTGCGCGCAGAAAAGTATACTTTACTTACAAAACAATTGTAAAAATTATACGTCTAATATTTTTTTCACCTTTTGTTTTTTTTTTTGCAGATTTGATATTTTTTGTATTATCATATTCATTTCATTTCTTATTTCCCCTATGTAAGGCACAATTCCATTGAAATTTCCAACCGCTTGCACTTCGTTGTTGCTATGCCTACAGAGCTTTATTTTTTTATGAATTCCCATACCACTTTCTTTATAACTACTGAGAATAACCCTTTCGAAATGAGCAGCAAATGTAAATGAAGTTTCATTTAATCCCTAGTTAATGTTTTTTTTTTCTTGCTGCGAGTTAATTTACAGATGCATGAACGCTTTAGTTTTTTGAAAGCTCATTAAACGGTATGTGTAAGTATGTATGCAAATAAAAAATGTAAAAAGTAATTTGCCATTTGAATTTAAAATCCTTTAATTTACTTTTTATTGCCGCCATATTTTTTTCAGCTGTAAGCTACATAATATATAAACTCTAATGCAAATTGTAAATAATTAATTGTCAATTAATTGAACTTATGCGACCAAATCAGCATGGATGAGTGCGCATTGATATTACTTATCTATTTAATATGCGTTTTCGATAGTAGATATTTCAAAAATTTTAATGAGGTCAAAATTAGTAGATGTCTGCTAATTAAAATGAATGCATACTTTTTAAATGTAAAAAACGTTTGTTGAAAAAACTAGTATCATGAGTTTAAACTAGAGTGAAATTAAGTACAAAATGCTTTTGAAAATATTATGAATGTAATGTGCTATTTCAGTGAATAATATTGTTGCTTAAACCAGTAGTCGTTATAAATCAAAATTCTCTACCAACTGTACTCATGTATATTACTGCTAGTACAAGTAAAATTTACTAAGTATACGAGACAGTTAGAGAAAAAAATTAAAAACTAAACAAAGTAAAAAATTTCAAAAATCATGAGCTGACGAAGTGCGGAGTCTCTAAAAATTTCCACGTGACCATATCCATGATTTCAACCCTCCTAGTTAGCTGAAACCAAAAAGAAAAAAGATTATTAATCTAGAATAACGTGGCAATGGCCGGAACTACGGAAAAGTGGGAAAAAAATTTTCAAAAAATGGCGACTGCCTAAAAAAACAGTTTTTTTGGATCACTTTTTCTGACAATTTCGAATTTTTTTAAAATAACAAAAATTTAAATTTGGGGATAGGGCTAGTACCAACCATAAACAAGCCTGTAAAGAAGACTTTATTAAAATTTCAAGTAAATCGGTCCAGTAGAACCTGAGAAATCGTGGGTATCGTTCGAAAAAAGTCAGTTTTGAGAAAAACGCGTTTAAAGTTTCGCGTTCCGGCCGAACCAGTTTGGATGCCGGTTCAGAAAAATGCCTCTATCTCCGAAAATAATTTGAATTTTGAAAAATCATTTTGTACATATATTTTTGAATAGTTAAACTTTGAAAATAAAAAAAAATCGTTTTTTTTTTCAATTTCTAGACCAGAATACTCCCTTAATATTAACAATAGTGGTGGCCCATAATAATAAAATCGCTGTAGCAAATCTTGATATCTTTTTTAATATTTTATCGAAAGCAGTTGCCGCTGTTAGTCAACCAACTGATCACACTTAACCCAGTGTGACCCATTTAAACTCCGTTTGCAAACAGAATCGATAAATATAAATATATTTGTCCTTTTTTTTATCCATGAGAAATTTTATATTCAAACGTCAATTAGCGAGTGTTTGCCAGCTGTTTGATTACGACGCAAAAAATCTGTTTGAGGATTTTTATCACGAAATAAAATTAACAACGAATTTACTTGAAATTTTGTATTTTCAATAGAATCACGGCTACAAAATCGCTGAATATGTCCCGGAAATGTTTTGAAGACTCTACTTTATCACGAACGGAACTACTTAAGTGGCACAAAGCACTAAGTGAAAGTCGTGAAATCAACGAAAACTTGCCTCATGCGTGTCGTTCCTCCAACTTTGTTTGTAAACAGCAAAACAGAGTTGAACAATCGTCGTCAGAAAGATAACAGATCATGTCAGCATTTCTAATGAACCAACTCAAACATTTTGATTAATGCTTTGAGCGAAAGTAAAGGAATGAGTTAAGCGTGATAGCGTCTCAATCCGACTGTCCCTTTTTTTCTACTTGCGGAACGTCAAAACCTCCTTTATTCAGTCAACTCAGTCAGTGAAGTACAGGATGTGATTTATGTTCCCACTTCCAATGACATTAGAGTTTTGCATCTTTTTATCTGTGGTTTTGCGTAACAAGCATATAAAGGTTAGTCTCGCATTAAAATCGCGAATATTTTTCAGAAATGTTGGTAATTGTATGTTGCCAAAGAAATGCCTGACATTCTAGCTGAGGACCTTACATTCAACAAATGCATCATTACCGAGGATGAACCCTAGATTTATGAATATGACTTCGCAACTGTCCAACAGTTCAGCGAATGGAGCTTCTAAAATGAGCCGAAACTAAAAAATCCACGTGAAAGTCGGTCAAACATGAAGGTCGCTTTGAAATCATACCACGGGGTTAAACGCTCAATTAGGAATACTACTCGGTCTTTCTGAAAAGCCTACGTGAACCAATTCATTCTATACGACAAGTTATGTGGCAGAAAATGTATGGATTTTGCACCACGTTAATGCGCCGTAACATTCCATGATTATGACTGTTCTTTAGGCCAGAAACGAGAATCATCGTTTAGTTAGTAAAAGTCGTGAGTTCCACAAAGCATATTTTGTACTTTACTATAGCGTGCTGTTCGATAATTTTGGCTTTAGAAACTAATCGGAATTTTTCTTCATATAAAAATCCAGGATTTTCGATAACCTTGTAAACGTCTTTGCTGACAAGGCAATCGTTTGCTTAATTAAAATTCTCGTACAGGGTGAGCAACAGCAAAGATAATTCACCTACATTTGCCTAATGATGAGAAATACATTTAAATGAAAACAACAAAAACTATCAACTTAAGTCGAATCCTTTCACCACAATTATCTGGATTCTTTTGCAGTTTTTTACACACTGCTCACTTTAATTAGAATTGCGCCTAGAGCGTCACAACTAAAAAGCGAGAAATATGAAACCAACTATTTGCCACACAACAACAACTGGCAGCCACACAAATGCTCACCACAGCCCCTCGAAACTATTTTGCCTACTGCACAATTGTTGGTAGATAACTGTGGAAATCCGCTTAATCCGCCTAACTGGACTTGTCTTTGTTGTACGCCGTGGAATTGCGGTAAACAAAGCATTTAAATGCACTTGCAGCAGTGGCGTGAGGCGTCGTGGCGACTGGGACAGACAGGCGCTAGAGAATTGTAGTCAAGCGTCGAGGGCAAAAGATGAAAAAGCCTTTTGTGTGGTTCACTGCTTGTGCTAAGTCTCACATTACTTCGCTTGCATGAAGGTCGCTAACGGTCAAAGGACTTCAACTGCCAGCTCATTATGCGCGTGTGTGGCTAATGAGCGTTATGGCACCATACACTCACATATTTGCATATGTGTGTGTAAAAATTATCAAATAGACAACTTCATAAACTGGCTGAGTCATTGCAACAGACTGTTGCACGTTTGCAACAAACAATTAACAATTAAATAAAAGTGGCGACATGACTCCCTAGAGTTGGAACAAAGACTCACACACACACACACACAACAGCACATGGTGTGTATAATGCACACATATGTGCGCTTAAATGCAAATGTTATTGTTGTTTCAGCTACTGTGTGCATATGTGGCTTGGCTAATGATTGGAACGCCGCAAGCTATTGGATTTTATTAATACACCCAACCGTTGTAAAGTGCCAAGATGTGGCAAGTTATGAGGCTGGTGGGGAGCAACTCGGTTTTATGTGTTAATGAAGTGTGCACACATGTGTATAACTGTATATTTTGATATGCTTTGTGGAGCATATTTAGACGAATGTTTTGCGCCGGTTGATGGCTCAACATAAATGTGTATTTTTATGGCACTGACACGGGTGAGTTTAACTGACTGGCTGAGTTTCGTGAATAAGCTGGAGAGGGTACGTAAAAACATAAATTCAAATATGGTTTTAAGTTATCGGAATTTATGGTTCAATGGCAAAGTTAAATTCGACAAATTTTTATATTGAACTTTTTATTAGAAAATGTCCACATATTAGAGGGCAAAAAAGCACCTATAAATAGTATTTAAATATTTCGATAAAATTTTTCGTTGTCGTAAATCCCGGGCATTTCTCGGCATGCCCTCGATTCAACTGCTTCAGATGAGTTGTTGATGAAGGTCGGAATATTATATCATGCCTTTTTGTTCTTCACAAATTGAGAAGTTCCATCGCATCATGGACATTCGGCTTTGCCGTTGATTTCTCTGCTTTATAAGGTTTCACATATGACTTTTTTGCACTTAGGGTTGTCATATGGGATGACTATTTCTTATCACCAGTAACAATCATATAGAAATGACCTCTCTCGGACATGCAACATCATCTTTCAATGTCTGAGGCACAAAGTTCAACATATTTGAGTGAAAAAAGGTATTGTTATTTTCTTCACTTCTGTGGAAGCCCAATGTGAAAAAAGTGAGGAAGACTAGCAATGCATTATACGAGGTGTGTTCAAAAAGTATCGCGAATCGCAACTGACAGTTTTCTTCCATTGCCGTTAAAACACACTAATGATGCCGCAGCCATCGTATTCCCCAGATCTTACCCCCTGTGACCTTTCCTTGTTCCCTAAACTGAAAAGGCCCATGAAAGGACGACGTTACGCTTCTCTTGACGAGATAAAGACGGCTTCGAAGGAGGAACTGAAGAAGATAGAAAAAAAATATTTTTTGAAGTGCTTCGAAGACTGGAAAAACCGTTGGCACAAGTGTATAATATCTCATGGGGATTACTTTGAAGGGGGCGAAATAGATATTCATGAATAAATAAATAATTTTTGAAAAAACACAAAATTCGCGATACTTTTTGAACACACCTCGTATGCATGTGGGCTTTCTGCCTCTCTCAAGCACTGGTGCTACACAGATGTTTTAAGATGAATTCTGTTCCACGGTGCAGTAGTATGTTGGAAAAACCATCTATAGAAAACCGATGGAAAAGGTTCAGAGGCTCGTTGTGCTGTGCATAAGAGGAGCTAACGGCCGCTCTTAAACTAGTGCTAAATGTGCCACCTATTGACATCTTCGGTGAAAACTGTGTAGCAAAATCGGCGTTGCGAGTACTGGCTGCAGTAGAATTTACATAGAATATTGAGGCGTGGCTCGGCAAATAAGAACAGTTCGGCAAGCATCGACTACATACAAAGTGACTGTTGGAAATGTCAAAAGCTAGCCAACAGAAAAATAATTTATAATTTCTTGTATCATTACTTGCACCGCACTTGCGAGGCAACGCTCCAAACATTAGAGAGGACTCACGATATGAAATACTGTGACAGTGAGCTCAAAAAACTAACTAAAATTGACTTCAAGCATAGGCATCCTGAAGGGCGACTACATCTTTTGAAATGACGGCTATGACCCAAGCCTTCACATGAGTTATATGTAGATATTATAAAAAGAATCACAATGACAGTAGCTTTCCAAGGCGGTAAATTAGAATGTTGGAAGAATAATCGACGTCATTTCTTGGCTGACTAATGACGAAAGAAGTGATAAGAGGTGTGAAATAATAATGGGATTGCTCCATAGACTTGAACTTTATGCATATAATACGAGGTGTGTTCAAAAAGTATTGCGAATCGTAACTGACAGGGATTGATTGCAGGGGCGTGGTGCATCACGAGTTCTTGCCACAGGGAAAAACGATCAATAAAGAATATTTCCTCCAAGTTATGCGCAATTTGCGCGAAGCAATCCGCCAGAAACGCTCGGATTTGTGGAAGAACAAAAAATTGGCTTTTGCACCACGATAACGCCCCTGCTCACACACATTGTTGCTTGTGCGCGACTTTTTGGCCAAAAACAACACACTAATGATGCCGTAGCCACCGTATTCCCCAGATCTGGCCCCCTGTGACTTTTTCTTGTTCCCTAAACTGAAGAGGCCCATGAAAGGACGCCGTTACGCTTCTCTTGACGAGATAAAGACGGCATCGAAGGAGGAGCTGAATAAGATAAAAAAAAGATTTCCTGAAGTGCTTCGAAGATTGGAAAAACCGTTGGTGAATTACTTTGAAGGGGGCAAAATAGACATTCATGAATAAATAAATAATTTTTGAAAAACCACAAAATTCGCTATACTTTTTGAACACACCTCTTATGTACCGTTATGAACAGGAAACTAGGAATTGCACAACTTACAGGCACAATCCTTTACATACTTTGAAAATTATATGCAATTTTGATAAAATTGTTTTAATTTCCAAACATTTTTCGGTCACTGAGAATACTTTATAAACCAAAAAAATTATGTTAAGCTTTGTGAGGCGGCCTACGACAACTACATAATGCTTTATAATATTTCCCAACAGCTGCAAACAATTACGATGAATTTACTTTAGAGCTAAAAGGAACAAATTTTTAATACTTTCAAAGATTTCAATTTGAAATGGGACATCTTCTAAATTACTTTTCTACAGAAAAGCTTCTCTGCCGCTTTGTGTCACCGTTCACGCTTCATAATGTCTCGGGCCACAAAAGTATCTAACATTTGTTATTGCTCCACTCTCGAGCGTTTTAAAGGAGGAAATGCGAAAATCTAAATACACACTCACACAAGTACAGTTACGATTACAACATAGTACATATGTATAGTGGGTGCGTCTTACAGACAATGTAAATCTGTTTACAACGACAGTCGCCACATTGTCAATGAAAGGCTTAGACATCTGTGTTGATATTTAATAAGGCGCTCACGACAATTCCCACGCGACGAAATAAGCAGACAATGTCAATGCAACCAACTGTCAGTCGCTCGGTGCGAAATTGCTCTGTTTTGGCGTTTGTCAGCTGCTACGCGCACAATACCGTAATACAATAAATGAAAATACACAACCCAGTGAGCAAAAGGACTGTGAGAGAGAAAGAGAGAGAGGTATTATGTTATTTAAGCACGTTATGATACTCATAATTGTTTTTCAACTTTATGAAAATTTGATTATTTCCAACTTCTGAACTAAATATTCGGAGGCAATGAGCAGCGAGTTGGTTTTGAGAATTAACGCTTGACATATGCGTCTCTCTAAAACATATACATATATCTCACGCAGCCACATCGTGCGAAAATGCTCGTTGGTATATGCTGACAGTACGTGTGAAAGTCAGGATAAGGATTCCTTTAATAACGCCAAGTCAAGTCCTTGTTGCCTGCGCATTGTGCAGTGGATGGAAGAGAAGCGCCACCTCTTGTGACAGATTCAAAGCTTGTGGCTGTCAGTGACAAGTGTACGCATGTAAGAAGGTGTCAGCTCCCATCGACATATTTTATTTTATATCGTAGTCACTTCTTTGTTGCTTCTTGTTTCATTTTTCAATTTCTGCTCAACGCTGCACATTTTATTTTTCGCATTTTCCGCATTATACAATACTTTATTTCATATATGCTCGCTCTTTCTTCGATAATTTGGCATTTTCATTTTGTTATTGCCTTTGTGTTGCTGTAATATGGTATGGGTGTCTGCGCTTTTCGCAACTTTTGGCCTGCACTTAACTTCAGATTGGCAACGCAATACTGTAAATGTCATGTCAAACACTCAAAGACTTTGAAATTTATATTGTTATTTCGTTATATGTGCTTACATAACAAAGGCTTAAGCTTATATGTATGTATATGTGTGTGCCAATTTCTGCTTGTATTGTGTGCGATTATTTGTGTTTTCCTTATTTATTTTATTAAACAAAGCGAATGAGGTCTGATTGAAAGCTTGAAGTTCGTTGTGGCGCTGATAAAACCATATCGATAGCGATCTTCAGGATAAGCAGCTGTATATATCAGTATACTGAGTGGATTACATCAGGTTTAACTCAGGTATACATTTATGCAACAAAATTGGCATTAAACTAAACGCAATAATATGTATGCCTATACTGTTTTTGCTAAAAGCTCTTCTTCATTACTTTAATATAAATAAAATCTCAGCCCAAAATCTTTGTATATTGGTGAAAGCTAATGGTGAAACCGCTCTAACTGAGCAACCGTGCAAAAAACGTTTGCAAAAAAGTAAAATGTGAGCCTTGCAAACTTCTCAAATCAGCGGTAAAACTGAGTATCTAAGAACTAGCCCCTTTTCACTGCTCACTGCTATCTGTGACAAAAAATTACCCGGGAATTGTAAATAAAACGGAAAATATTAAATTATTCAGCAACATTTAATTAGTTTAATTATTCTTCAAAGGAGTTCCCATCTCTCTAACACTTTCCTGCCTCACAATTTTCATGCACAATATCCTTCTCGTTTTTAATGTTTTCACCAGTTGAAGAGGCCGAAGGTAGTCAAGAACGAGGCCTCACAGTGTTGCGAAACCGGAATTTTTTGAAAATCATATTGCCTAAACTGTAATTTTAATTGTATCGATGAGAAACTTCGACAGATTGGTCAGAATGAATTCCCAAACAGAATGAGTGAAAAAAAATTTACACCGAAAAAAAATGTTGGGTCAAATTTTCAACAAAAGTCAAAAAAAAAAGTTGAAAAAAATAGTAAAAGAACAGAGAGAGAGAAAGGTACCACCACAAGCTAAAAGAAAACACTATATAAAGACGGACACACATGCGAACTAATTAGTGAAAAAAATAAAAGATGGCGATTAACCGAAACCGGTCTGAAAATAATAAAAATTAGACGTGGGATGACGGAAAGTCAATATGATTAAACTATTCAATAAGTGATTCCGAGAATTTCTGTTCTATTTCTATGGAATAAATACTGAAAGTGATATGCTAAAATCGCTATAACTCCCAGGAGGGCAGGTATGGGCAGCTGATTTTTTCACAGTTCGTTGAAAACAAATTATGCAACATTTCTGTAGTGCTTTAGAACTGGGACTCTCTGGGACTTTTTAGATATTGCTTACCTAACCCAAATTTAAAGGAAAAATGGACTTTTAGTCGGATTTTCGCACTAAAAAAGGTGTATATGAAAATGTCTCAAACAACATTTGTTTAACAGAAGATACTTGTCCGAAGGCAGATTTTTTTTTTCGAATCAAAATATCTGTCACCAAAATCAAATGAGATCATTTTGAATACAGCCCTGAAATCCCCTCTTTTCGTAAAATACCCGAAACTATAAATAAACAGCCACTGGGGATAATAAGTTTGAACTTCATGGCTAAATAAAACGAATATTAACTTATAATATTATCTGTAAGCATACAATTTGTTTATTGGTGTAATTGGAGCAAACCACAAAATACTACGAAAATTCCATTTATCCCCTAGATGTTTTAGCAAAGCTTCAACCATCGACATTTAAACGTACTCAGAATTAACCCTTCTAATAAAATACAATTTTTACATCGTTTTCGTGGAACAAAACCACATTGTGCGCTGTTCAATTTAAAAAGAGTAAAGAAAATTAAAGCATGCTTAGAAAGTCACTTTGTAGTGAATGCCGAATCCAAATTGATTACTATTGGATTATGCCAGTCTCATAATTTTATACCAGATTTTTTTCGATTCCCTATTTCCAAAATTTACCAAAGCGATGATAGTTGCGTTGCGAAAGGTGGATTTAAAATTTTATTTGATTATGCCAGTCTCTTCATTTTATACCAGTTTTTTTCCGATTTGCTATTTCCAAAATTTACCAAAATGAAGATAGTTGCGTTGCGAAAGCTAGCTGGACAGAAATATTTATTTGATTTTGCCAGTATCTTAATTTTATACCAGTCTTATGTTCGATTCGCTCTTTTCAAAATTAAACAAAGCGAAGATAGTTGCGATGCGAAAGCTGGATTTAAAATTTAATTTGATTATGCCAGTCTCTTCATTTTATACCAGTTTTTTTCCGATTTGCTATTTCCAAAATTTACCAAAACGAAGATAGTTGCGTTGCGAAAGCTAGCTGGACAGAAATATTTATTTGATTTTGCCAATTTATACCAGTTTTCTGCCCGATTCACTATTTCTAAAATTTGCCAAAGCAAATATAGTGTCGTTGCGAAAACTAGCTGGACAGAAATATTTATTTGATTTTGCCAGTCTCTTAATTTTATACCAGTCTTATGTTCCATTCGCTGTTTTCAAAATTAAACCAAGCGAAGATAGTTCCGATGCGAAAGCTGGATTTAAAATTTTATTTGATTATGCTAGTATCTTAATTTTATACCAGTTTTTTGTCCGATTCACTATTTCCAAAATTTGCCAAAACGAAGATAGTTATGCCGCAAAAACTGGTAAGAAAACTTTATTTCATTATACCTTAATTTTAAACCAATTTTTTGTTCGATTTGCTATTTTTAAAATTTTTCAAAGCAATGATAAATATCGTGTTTGAGTCTTTTATAAATCTATTTAAAAAATTGTTTGCTAAATTTTAATACTTAGATGTTCGTATTAGAGTTGGAATATTTCTTCCAATTTAATGAAAAATTGGTAGTCTGTAGGTTGAAATTTTGCAGATGTTCTTTTTTCACCAAGAACATGCTCATTTATCAACCATCATGAACGATCGGCATCAAGTGCTAGTATGGAAATCCTTATTAATTGGACAAGTTATCTCGAAGAAACTTAGCAGAAATTATTATGCAAAACAAGGCTATAATCTTCGATGAAATTGTTCAGATCGGACTAATACATTATATAGCTTTCATACAACTGACCGATCAAACTTAAGTGAAGAAAGGAAAACTATTTTATTTATGAAGCTATTTTCATGAAATTTGGCACTGGCTATAATGCAAGTCATTGATATAATTTGCGAATAAGTTGTTCAGATCGAACCATTACACATAACTTATAGCCGTCATCTAAATTTACCGATCAGAATCAGAGTAAAGCTCTTTTTATAGATTTTTTATGATATAAGTAACTTGACATAGCCTTTTATGCCATAACTGCAACTTCGAAGGATATTATAGCTTCGGTGTCGACATGGTAACGTGTCTTCTTGCATTTTCTTTAAAAAAATATATTTTTATTTAACTAGCAAAGAAATATTTTTAAGCCTAAAAAGTGTCTAAAATTTCGCACTTCATTCATGCTAATAATAAAAATATTTCACTTCCTTGTAAATTTAATAAAATAATTTCATTTAATAAAGGATGTAACAAAATTCCATGTCTGTCTCTACGCTATTAAGGAAGAATAATAAATTTGAAGATTCATATAATGTGCCATATTTAAAAAATATATATATAACACTCAAATAGACAAGCTTGTTGCAACTTTTCTGATATTATTGAATTAAATTCGCTAATTAAATTTTTTCATTCGTCGTTTTATATAAAAGTTTTTGCTATAAGCAAAAAATCACTTGAAATTTCAACCAGACTGATTCGAGTAGCAAATAAATCTATAAAATCTAAAACACATTTAAAATACATGCTTGTATCCTACTTGTCACAATACACTCCGCACACGCTTGTAAGCATAAAAGCTAGCATGAAAATGTCGGAAAAGTCCCACGAGGCAACATTGTGTCAGCTCGCGCTTTTCTTTCACAACCCGTTGCCACTTGCCCCAACGGGCAGCATACACATTACTTTGTATGCACATGTGTATGTATGCGGGTAACAACCGCGACGAGTAACGCATGTTCCGACACGAATCCGGAAACACATTTGGCAGAAACAATAACACATATCTGTGCAGAAAAAGTGGCTGCTGTAACTAGCGTTACAAAAACATCAAATTTAATGGCAATGCTTCTCAAGCTTCCGCTCGATAAAGTCAAAACCAAGTGCAGCCCCCAGCCTGCTCTTTCCTCAACGCAACTGACTGCGAGTGATGTGAGGGAGAGTGTGCCGCATAAAAAGCAGCTGCTAATATTTCAGAGACAATTCTTGCACCCCAAGAGTTGTGGAATGTGAGGATTGAGGGGTTTCGACTACATTTAGCCTCTGTATGGCATTTTTGACTACATTTAGCTACGCATTTTTTCATATCGCTAACCCATTGCTTTCTTTTTGTAATTTTTGCTTTCAATTTGTAGTCTGTATTATCTCTTGCCCCTCTGTGAATCTTCGTGGCTGTTGCTATTTATATTGCCTATGCACAACAACTGGGCGCACAGCCGACAGCCGATCAACCGTGTAAGCCCAGTGACTCGAATATTTGACCCGTTTTGCAGGCTACGAATGCCGGCACGTCGATTAAATTTTAAATTGCCAGTGTTGTTTGCAGTAGCTTTTCACTCAAACTGGCTGTGCACACAAATTAGTATATATTTAGGTGCATACACACATACTCAAGTGTGGCCTGTAGGAAATTGATAGCCAAAATAAAATTTTTATGAACCTTTTAAGTCTCTGTAAAGGTATCAACTATATCACTTCGTTCTAAAGGATTGTGTTTGTTTGAATAATTAATAATTCATAACTCATAATTCATTATTCATAGTTCATAATTTATAACTCATGATTCGTAGTTCATAATTCATTAATTATTATTCATAGCTCATAATTTCTTACTTGTTAAGCAAAAAATGTATTTTGAACTTAAACATCTCCCATCTTCCTTCTAAGGTTTTCTTTTAGTTCTCACCTGTTAACCTAATACAAAGCACCTTGCACCCCGATATTTGACTTTCCTTGCGCTTGGAATAACTTATGAGAAAATTTAAAAATTTAGTGTTAATTAAAGACATTCCTTAGTCGACACAAACACACACATTTTCCCCATACTCTCAAACACCCAACTCACACACCCCACCCAAACGCACGCACATAGTTGAAACAACAAATTTTGTGCCAAACCCACTGCTTCTTTTGTTGCATTTTTTGTTGATTTTTGCTCAAACATACACAGCCCTGTCTTTTTGTATTTGTAAGCATTAAGTTTTTTATTGCTGCATCATTTTGTTATTGGCAGCCTTTCGGGCTGCCGACAGCCTCTTGTTACCCACATTAAAAATTCAATTACCAGACCAAAGTAAAATTCCATCGACATGAATTTGCGTAAATTCCTATTCGAACATTTTTGCCAAAGTTCAGGCATTAAAGTCTTTTATAAATATGTAAATGCTGCTAGCACGGAGCACCGGGCAGCGCACCCCAGGAGGATCTGTCAAATTTGTTAATAGATAACTTGGTAAGGATTATTTAAATACTTACAAACAAGCGCACTTACTTCAAGCTGACATGCCGAGATGGTAAGGGCTGCCAGCTGCCACTGCTGTTGCGTTTAATGGGCAACTTTGAAAGATTAAATCGAATAAAATTCAATTTTGAACTACTGCCTTGAAATTACATGCGGAGTGCGGGGCATTAACATTGTTTAATGCAATTACATTAATGGGAGAATATTTTAAAGAATGCCTAACATTTTGTAGTAAGGGTAGTAAATTGTTCGCTATACTATTTTTATTTAAAATCTAAAAGAAAAGACTAGCCATTTCTAAATAGTTCTTTGGTAAGGTTGAAATGACTGAAATAGTTTTTAATTAAAAAAAATATTATTCTATAAGAACTAGTTGAGTGTGGGCTAAAAAATCTTAATTTTTTTAACACAGAACACAAATTTATATATTTTTTTTAATTTTGTAAAACTTGAGCACCCTGCGTGGTCACAAGGTATGCACAGGTTATTGTCAAAGTTCAGCCAGGGCGTATAAGCAACGTATTAAAATATAATAAAAAAAATAAAATTGTTGATATATTCTATAAAAGCGAAAATACAATATAGTACACTTAAAATTCGGTATTTTGATATTTTTTGCGTTGGTCCATTAGAGCCTAATGCTTTTGGATAAACAGCATTATCATAGTTGTGACGTACGTGGCGTATGAGTGACACAGTTTACATACACATATCATATTATATGTATTTCAAATATTTTTTCAGCTAAATAAATATATAAAATCTGTCAAAAAACTATCAAAATAAAATAGAAATTTATTATTAATAAATATCTTTATTATTTTTATCACATTGTTGGTTGGTTGAAGGGGAGACGGACCAGTCCTGGACCGCAAAAAGCCGCAGTTAGGCCATCATTTGGCCAATTGTTCTCCGGACTACCAATTTAAGCCTTACAGAGAAACACTGTGGATTTGGTAATAAAAACTGATGCTTTAGTTATTGAAAATTGAGTTGTCGAAAAAGTCTTTTCGTATTTGGTCAATAGATGTCGATTTTTGTAAAAACAAGGAAAAACGTTAACTTCGGCTACACCAAAGCTTATATAGCCTTCACATCTATAATTTTCTATACCAAATTTCGTGACGATACCACATCAAGAGCGAAAGTTTTCCGTACAAGCCCTTTATGCCGATAGTTCGGTTTGTATGGTAGATATATGCTATAGTGGGCCGCTCTGAACGATTACTTCGGAGATTACATTGTTGCTTTAGAAAATAATGTATACCAAATTTCGTAAATATATATTGTCAAATGCAAAAGTTTTCCATACCAGCAATAGATTTCGATCGTTCAGTTTGTATAGCAGCTATATGCTATATTAAGCCGATCTGAACAATTTCTTCGTGTATGTCATTATTATCTTAGAAAATAACCTGTGGCAACTTTTGTGAAGATACATTGTCAAATGTGAAAGTTTTCCATACAAGAACTTGATTGAGATCATTCAGTTTGTATGGCAGCTATATGTTATAGTGGTCCGATATCAGCAGTTCCGACAAATTTGCAGCCTCTTGAAGGAAAATGGCGTTTGCAAAATTTCAAAACGATACCTTGAAAACTGAGGGACTAGCTTGTATGTGTACAGGCAGACGGACATGACTAAATCGACTCTGCTCAACATACTGATATATTTATATCATATTTATATATACATTTTATAGGGTCTCCGACGCTTCCTTCTGGGTGATACAAAATTCGTGGCAACCTTAATGTGCCCTGTTCAGGGTATAAAAAGGGAAGAGTTCCACACAAGCCAATAATGATATTTTTAAAGTTTACAGAGACGATGCTGTATCAGTTCGTGAAGCACAAGAATGGTTCGCTCGCTTCCGTTCTGGAAGTTTCGAAATTTCGATTTACACTGATGAAAGTTTTATACTGTTGAAAAAATGCCTCTAGCGGAAAAATGGCAAAAAGAAATCGACCAAAAAGTTTATTTAAATAAATTAATAAAAAATAAGTTGAAGTTTGATTACAAATACGAAAAGACTCTTTCGACTAACCAATATATCTCGTTCGCCTGAAGGCTGGAAATGCGCATAGACAGTATTCCAATATCTCATAACCATACGCACATACGCTTCATTACGCCGAATCCACGTTTTCCATTTTCTGCAGTAACTTTGTGGTGTACCTTATGTTTCTAGTGCTTCATGACCTGTAATATTTTTCTAGGAGCCATTGGTTTAAGCAACCCTGGAATGAGTTGAATATCCTGGGGCAACTTAGAAAAATTATATCTCCAACTACCTCAGACCGGACCAGATTGTCTACCTTTTCACTACCTTCAATTTCTATTTCACCAGATGCTATTAAACGAGTTACCTACTAAAAGACCACATTTTATCACAATATCTATTGCTCGCTTCTGCAACTCTTCTCAAATTCATAATTCAAAAAAACTATAAAAATTCATTATTTCCCCATTCATCTTTTATTTTTCTTCTTTTTATTGATCTATAAAATCATTGCTAGCACAAGAGAACAAATGAATATTGTAATTATCAAATCTACTGTACAAAATAGCCTTACGCATAATTTATAATTTCTTTGAAATTCATTTCAATTGCAGCTTTCATAACTAAACCGCATAATGTGCATTAAAAAGAATTCAAGTGCGTAAAAATTTAAGAGAAAAGGGATAAAAGGAAAATTTGGAAAATTCTGAATAAGAAATACTGCTTGCACCGTTATATTTGCATACTTAATACTTAAGCACACTGTCTATGTATATATATTTCCACACTGCTACCTACAAAATTTACTGAGAAACGGCATAACTACATATTTCAAGTGCATACATACTAATGAGAGAGTAGTAGAAGAAGTCTTATACATATGTACATATATACACCAAAGCACATATATAAAATAATAAATTGAGTTGCACACTACAGCGGTGCAAATTCATATAATTTTGAAATAGTCAGCGAAAAATGAAAATTTACTTTGGCACGACTAACTTTTTCTCCAAGTTGTTTTAGCCATTAAAAAGCCAATTGTAGTTACTTCACATAACTTGAACGTGAGAAGAGATGAATTAAAGCACTCAAGCAAGCCAAAGCTGCCACAGTGTTGACATTCTTTACTTTTGCGAGAGGCATGCAGCGTCTGTCTGCTCGTATTGTAGCAATAGTAGAATAGTGCAGCGCAGCATAAATGATAAAATAGCGCTTCACCCGTCTATATGAATGTACATATAAATGTATATACATACATATATAGCTTATACATAAGGTTTGTATATTCGTTTATGTGTATGCGAATAGTCACTTTTTAGTTGGGAGTCGCTCTAAAAGTTGAACTGTTGAGGAAATTTTGCTTGACGGCAAAGAAATCGTTAAAGTTACGAGTAACAAGAAGCACCTTCTTCTTGTATGAAGAAGTTATTATTTTTTTAGAACAAAAAAAAAAGATATTTTTCACCTTTAAAGCTACAAAAACACTTAAGGTGATTATGCAAATTAGCAAGTATATACCATTCTTTAAACTTCAACTTTACCTGCTGACCACTAGTAACTTTAAAATTTCACACAAACATTCGAAAAAAAACATTTTACGGTTTTGTGAACAAATACTTGGAAGAAGCTCTTGCCAGACAAAGTATTGAGTAATTTTTAATATTATGGTATCACAATAAAATATCTTCTTTTCACGCAACTTAAAAAGGTAGTGATCATCAAAATTTAGCAAGAAGAAAAAAAATGATAATATGAAATAAATATAGAATGTGTGCCACTGGCCAATGGTTTCCATCGAGTCTGACATTATTTCTTCATTTTTGCTGTGCATTTAAAAGTTTGCTTACAAAGCAAACATTGTATATCAAGCTTCTTTTTGCGTTCCACTAACTACTATATTGCGGTTAAATATTTTTACTACTTCTTTGAAAGTAAATGCCATAAACTTTTTGGCGGTTGTCATAGGAAGTGAATGGTGCCGTAATATTCAGGACATTAAATATGAAATTATGAAAAATATTTATTTTTCGCGGCCAGTAGTCACGCTAAAAGCGTGAAATTTTTTCCAGACATTATATAAAAATCAATTTTATATTCAAAAGTGAGTACAGAAAGTTTATACATTTGATTTAATTAATTGTTTTCATGTTTTCAAACCCGCACTTTAAACGACTTGTGAGCGATACGCACTTCAGCGTCCACTATGCAGCATATACAATGGTTAAATTTATAAATAAAATAGAAGCTATTACTATTATTAATATAGATATGTATCTTATATCTAAACCTACTTAATAACGAAATAACAAAATAAAAACTGAACATTTGTATGAAAACACTTCGACAGGGCGTATGAATAACCTATTGCAAGGTATTAAAATTGTTTTAATACAGATTGTAGTTTCGTAAATAAAATAACTGACACTTTATTTATTTATTTATTTAAATTAAAAAATGAACATTAAATAATCAACCATAACATTTTTTTAGTATATATTATATATTGTGCCATTTATCTTAACGCACCAACGAAGATAAATGAAATAATATTACAAAAACGCTTTTCTGTGTCTGTTTTTGTTTAGAATACAAACGTTTTTTTTTTTTTATATTTTTGCCAAATTTGCACTTTTATCTCATCTGTTTTATTCTGTTCTACAATTACGTGGCTGCTAGGGCGTATGAGTAACCTGATGCATGGCATCGCTACTATACATTTTTCATAAATGGAATGATTTTGATTTAGTAGACTTAGACTTTTACTACGATTAAGTATATCTAAAAAATTTTTAAATAAAAAAGAATACAAAACACGAAAAGTGAACTGCAAACTATATGTATATATCTAGCACTCGAACTAAGGAAGGGCTAACCAAAAAATTCAAATTGTCGAAATTTACCTTCACGGGATCGTCGACCTTCGCGGTTTAAAAATATTATGTGTTTTTGTGCACATTCATAATGAAGACGAATATAACTTGAAACATGCCCTATGAAGAACTAGATCGAAAGCATGTTGGTTTACGAGACATTGAGTGCCAAACCCAGTCTGGGTTGATTATTCATGTCGCTCAATCAAGTTCAATCGCGTTTTCTTAAAAGTAGCATTTGTATAAAGGCATAAAAAAATTGGCGAAATCTGTAAATTACTGCAGATTCACAAAATATCACGCTATCTATTGACATGAACTTTTTGATTTTTTTTTTCTATGTTTTCAATCGATATTTTGTCAAGTCTTTATGTATTCAAAAAGCTAGTACTTCGTAAAAACTCGGGCTGTAAACTCAAAGTCAAACAATTTTGCCTCAAAGGGTCTGATGCAGGAATTTATTGCCAAGCAGCAGACTACATTGCACTAGCACTGGTGCAAGAGCCGCTTCGAGAGCATAAATATTTTTATTTTATTTTTTATTTCACAAATATATTTATCTTTCTGTACGCAAATTTACGAATAATTTAATGAAATAATAAAAATTTAAAATGTAGTGTTTTTGCAATCCAACGCCAAAAACAAACCCCAACTTTGAGCTCAAAAGTAGTTGAACTCGGTAAGTTACAGGTAAAGAAAAAGGGGATGATTACTTTTTGCGATAAAACAGTCGAAAAATTGTATTTATTCTTAATAAGTTTTCAGTCCCACTCTTCGTTACATACTGTGCCCAAAAAATAAGGTGACATTGTATTTATTTTGAAAATTTTTTATTTATTCTTCTAAATCAATTTCATCCCCTTCAAAGTAATCCCCTCCCAATGCAATGCACTCATGCCAACGGATTTTCCAATCTTCGAAACACTGGTTGCAGTCACTTTCCGGAATGGTCTTCAGTTCCGTCTTCGCTGCGGCTTGAATCTCCTCTATCATATAAAAACGGTATCCCCGGAGCGGTCTTTTGAGCTTGGTGAACAGCCAGAAGTCGCACGGCGCCAGATCAGGTGAATACGGTGGTTGCGGAACGATATGGGTTGAGTTTTTGGCAAAATGACCACGAAGTACGAGGGCAGTATGGGATGGTGCATTATCGTGGTGTAAAAACCAAGAATTGTCTTTCCACAATTCCGGCCGTTTTAGGCGGATAGCGTTACGCAAACGACGCATTACATTCAAATAATATTTCTTGTTGACTATTTGACCGGTTGGAAGGAATTCCTAATGCACAACACAACGATAATTTAAGAAAACAGTCATTATGACCTTGATTTTTGAGCGACTTTCGCGTGATTTTTGTGGTCTCGGCTCTCTTTTAGCACGATTTTCGCTCGATTGATCGGTTGTTTCGGGGTCGTAAGCATAGATGCAAGTCTCATCGCCAATTATAATGCATTTCATGACACCCTGGTAGTCGGAAAGCACCGCTTCACACACTTCAACGCGACGCCTTTTTTCCAAAAAACTCAATGTTTTCGGTTCCAGTCGAGATTTGACGTGCTTGAGGCCCAAAACATTCTTCAAAATAGTATTGGCTGAGCCTTTCGATATGCCAACTTCATTAGAAAAGTCTCTAATTGTTAATTGACGGTTTTTCAACACCAAATCTTTGATTTGTGGAACGTGAGCTTCGTCGGTTGATGGTCGTCCTGGACGCTCTTCGTCTTCGACACGTTCACGGCCGGCTTGTAACTCATTACACCACTTGTAAACATTTTTTTAGACATAGTCTCATCATCAAAGGCTTTCTGCACCATCCTCAATGTATCCGCAGCAGAAAATTGATTCCGTAAACAAAATTTAATGCAATTTCTGTGCTCAACAAATTTCGTCGTGGCAGAAAACGAAAAACTTACTTTTAGCAGCTCACAAAACGACACGTACCTCAAACACTAATAAATATTTTGACATGAAATTTGACATAAATGTGACTGCCTGTACTACCAACCTAAAAAAAAAATAGTTCTCCAAATCCTTTGCCCCCTTATTTTTTGGGCACAGTAGTATAGTCTACGCTATGCAGTTCCATATTTCCAGAAACACTGTTTACTAAATGTTCGTTTATTTCAATTCTGAATAGTTGATTACTCGGAGGTACCCGGCACTACTCGAAACTCTAATCAGTTTCAGTTTTATGACAGTCAATCTCAGGTACACAAAAATCTAAGATAGATTTCGCTGGATTTCCGCGAACAATTTTATTACATAAAATAAAAAAACACTTTGGAATATAGATATAATAACTGTAACAAATATTTCAGTAATAATGTGTTCGTGCCATGAAGTTAAGAAATGAAGTTAAGAAAGTAGGAAAGAGATTGCTTGGTTGTGCCAAAGGTACTGAATATGCTTTATATATTATTTCAATGATAAAAAGAAAATTTGTGAATGAAGTTAAAAGTTATTAGGGATGCGATATTTCGAGGTATTTGAAAACATGAAGTTCTATTAGATAACACTGAAGTGAAAAGGAGAAAATTTCAGTCAAATTTGAAAATGAAAGAAACACAAATCGACTTCGCACAAGTTTTCTGATACAGTGAAATAATAGTAACTCTACTACTGGTGGATGGAGCTATGTGTAGAAGTTCACGCAAGTGAGAAAGACACATCACCACTGTTTTAGACTTACATAGTACGTTCCGAAGCCTTAGCGTAGACTCTACGAGGCAGCGAAGATACGCACCCGCCTAACTCTCTAGTAACTCTACTAACTCTTCATCAACCAAATTCAAAAATAAGTATTTTTTTGTTAATGAAAAAATCCATTTCCGTATTAACCTTTCAGCTTATAACTTATATGCAACTTAAAAAACTGTTAAATGCCACACACTACAACAAATACACAGCAAAGCGTCAACTTTTAACGCCAACTTTAATTATTAGCGTGATAAAACTGTGCTGGTGCTGTTTAGGGCACTTGCGGCGAAAGTGGCAATAAAGCGTTAAGAGCTAAATTACAACAACAAAAAAACCAAATAGCAGGAAAATGTCAGCAATGTGAGACAATAAAATCACAGAGAGTGCGCTGCACGACTTAAAGGATGTTAATAAATTTTCACAAAGCTCGTTCGGTACTCGCTCGCTACTCACTCACTCACTGACTCACTTACTTATCATCTTCCACTTGTGCGCCGATGAGAATTCCTTTTTGTACGCGAAACGATGCTAACTCAAACGCGACTGATGTGCCTGATTTGTTGGCTTTTTTGCTGTCGCTTTGGTTGCACGCCTGAGTTTTTAACTTGCACCGCTGTGTTTCCGGTTACAACTGCTGCGGTCTGGCTGGCGACTGACTGCTGTGCGCTTGACGGACGCGGCGTTACTTCTAATTAGACGGCTGCTGCTGGGGTTACAGCGAAATGCCTGCTTTTTGCGCGAGTGTTGATGTAATCCGTTATTTCTTGCGGGTTTTCAGTTTTGTTCACAATTTTTGCGTTTATTTCTGTTATGCCTGCTTTGCTCGAGACGATTTTCTTTGTACCCTTTTTGTTAACAATTTTTTTTTTCATTTACTTTGTGCGCGTTCTGCCCGCTGCGCTGTTGTCTTTGCTTACAGCTAATTGAATCGCGTTAATGTAATTGAAAACTTACAACACAAATGAGCGACATGAATTTGTGATTTATTGTTGATTTGAGGCTTAGAGTCACGCTTTAACGGTACATGTACACTCTTGAGGATTTTGCGAGAAATACTACACTTTTTAGTTGGTGATTTGTGTGCCTTATTTTCGGTTGGGTAGCATATGCTGTGCGCACAAAAGTCCCGTTCACTTTATTGAGTCGCTCATGCGTGTACACACAGTGCGAATGATATGTTGGCTCGTAAACGCAGAAATGGCAATAAAACCGTTAAACTATCTTTTTACAGCGTTGCAGATAAGTCAATAAATATTTTGTTGTTGAGCGTGTGTGTGTGTGTGGGGTTCAATGCGCGCATACAGTAATTGGCGGTCGTTTAGAGCGAATGCTTGCAGTTTAGTTCGTTATTTATACACACACATATATACTTATATATACACACACATATGGACAGACTTGTACACTCATATATGTACGTATATGTTTGTATGTACGAATGTATGTCCAGCTTTTGTGGTTAATGACTTGCAACAGCTGCTACGGTCAACTAACAACAAGCGCAGCTACACACATATACCGAAAAGTAAATACCGTTGTATAATAATCGACTATAAACGCAAAGAACGCGACTGTTTGTATGCCGTTTCAACTGCAACTCACACAAAACTTCACTGTTGTTGCAGCAGTTATATTGCTATTACTGCTGCTCTTCCTGTAGCTATTGCTCTGACTCTTGCTGTAGCTTTAGCTGCGGTTTTGGTGCAAAGTTCACACGCGACGTCCACAAGTCCTTGCGACTCGAGCGTAAATTACCAACTGAAGTCCGCAGCAATCGCATGCAGTCGTCAAATGCCGTTGCGGCGGCAGCGAACGCCAGCAAGTGCGTGTGGTGAGTTTTACGCATGGTGAAATACGCCTTTTCGAAGCATACTTTTGTGCGTTTGCTGTGTACTAAGCGAGCGTACAGGGCGTATGAGTGATTTTGGGAAATTTTAAAAGAAAAAACAAAACACATATAAAAGAAACATCAACAAAATCAGCTTGTGCGCTTACTAATGATTTTCAGCCGCTTTTATGCTTTCACACGCTCAGCCATTAAATCACATTTGGCGTATACGCCTAGCAGCATACTCCATTGATTGACTGTCAGCTGTGCGTGTATGTGTGTGTTATGTGTTGCGACCGGGTATCTTCAGTTAGACACACTTTTGCACGGCAGCTTTTCACCAAAATTGTTGATATGCAAAGCTTTCGTTCACTCTTTAGCGCCGGCTTAGAAATGTGCTTGCGTGTGTGTGTGTGTGTTTGTGTCTGTGTGAACCCGTAAATATGCGCGAACTGCGAGTGAAACTTGCGCTCACGACATTGGCATTGCTTAGTTTGGCTTGACACGCGCTGTTGTTGTTGTTGTGACTCGGTTATTGTTGTCGTTTCATCATTGTTGTTGTGTAAGCAGAGACTGTTGCTTTCTGTGTGGACATAAAGCAACAAATTGTTGCTTCGTGTTAAGAGAAGCAGCACTGATAGCGCGGTAGCTGCTATAATGCCGCTGCTTAGTACTTATCGTAGCTCTGTTTGGTAGAAGTAGGTGCAATAGAAAAATTGTATGTGCGTTTATTGTAATTTTGTATAGGTTGAGCAAAAATGTTGTGAATTCGGTTAGGGATTTGAATTTTTTTGAACTTTTTGACTACAAAAAAAATGCAATATATTTTTTAGAAATATTTGCTAAGCAATAGATGTATAATTGAGTGAAAAAAAATTTGTTAATAAGTTTGCATTTAAGTTCCGCATCAGTAAGATATAAAAAGTTAAAAAGTAATAATTTCGAAGAGTTTTTAGTCTCGAATGTTGACCAACGTCGAAGTAATTATTTTTTAATCAATAAGCTTCCTAAACTGATCTTTAGGGAGGTATTATAGCCTAGAAATTTTTAAAATATCGAAAATTTTTTTCATAATCCGATAGCTTAGATACTCAAAATTATCTCCCAGAAAGAATTGAAACTATTTCTGAAATTATATTCGTTTTAGCGACATTGTAGTTGGATTGGTTTGAGCTTTGGGCGACACTTCGCATTTCTCAAAGTCCTAATCAGCCGATTTACTTGAAATATGACAAGAATATTCTTTCAATATCTCTCCATCACATAATATGAAGCAACAAAAATTTTTAATATTTTTAAAAAATTCGACAAAGTTAAGTCAGTGAAAAAATTTACCTTCATTTTTCAGCAGCAACCATTTTATGAAAAAAAAAATTCAGTTCAGTTCAGGCTTGTCCCAGCCCTAATAATTTTAATGTACATTTCTCCTAAGCCACTGAAGATACAAGAACCAAACTTAGCCAACTCAAATTTTATAAGGATTCCTATCGATGTTGCGAAAATGGATGATAACCACTCTCACTCCCCATATAACGGTACGGTTAGAAACTACAAAAAGCGTGGTAAATCAATAACTAAATACGGCAGAAACATAAATTTTAGGGACGGTCTTTGTTGGTAAAATCACATATCTCGGGACCTGACCACCTATTTGGACCAAATTTAGTACGTCATATTATTCTTACATTCTTATGTCACAGTGCGAGAATGGGCAACATTGAACTACAACCACGCTTACTTCACTTTTTCAGAACACAAATCGAGAAGTAAATAATATAACTGGATAAAATTCTACACTATTAATTTTATCAATGAAAATTGTAAAGTGTATTTCATTTACAACAAAGTGTATTTGTTTCTAAAATAAACTTTACCCCCCTACCTAATATCAGGATTATCTAACATCCGACTGACTTTGCTCCATTCCCAGAACATACCGAAATTATGAAGACAACATTTCTCCAACCTCATGAATGGCAGTGAAAGTGTAATATCTGGAGACGGCAAACCCGATTTTCCAATGGATGACGATGTAATAGATGTTCCATTGCCCGGGTATGATGATGTTAAAAAAAAAATTAAATGAAATTTATCAACATATCTGGAAGATAAACACTTTGGAGTCGTAAGTCTGACATTTTTTATCATATTTTTTTTCTCAGTTGACGGGACTACAATTACCAGCTTGAAGAATAACAAGGTAGGAGGGATCGATGGATTAGCTGCCGAGATATTCAAATACGGCAGCGAAGAAGTGCATGTATCAGCTGTTTGCAAGATATGGTCGAATAGAAGCTTGCCAAATGATTGGAACTTAAGGGACTACATCATTGTAACTCAAGAAAAATTAGGCGACTTTCATGAATTAAAAAAAAAATACTCTATCGGATGTTTCGTACTTTTATTATTATTATTATTTAGGTATATTTTCAGCTATATTTTAAGATTTTTTTTCTTACTTAACTATTGAAAAATAACGGAGTTATATGCTCTCTTCGGAGATACTAAAAAAGGTGCCCCAACTGCTGACTTGATTCCGGTAGAATGAGTAGCTGAAACAAAAATGTTCAAAAAGTTAAATAAACTTAATGATATTTCCTTTACAATAACTTACGATCTTTGAAAAATACCAGAAATTAACAAAATGGCCTAATTTTTGAAAAAAAAAAAAAAAATTCAAACAATCAAAAAGATTAGAAAGAAAGAATGATAATTTACTGTACAGTAAATGTAATCAGCAATACTCGATTTTAATTTGAAGTCGATCGGTAAATTTTTTTTTAAGTTAGTCAGTAATTTTGAAAAATGAGAATAATGCGTTTAAAGTTTCACTTATATATGTTTGAACCTATAAGCGGTTTAGAACGCTGCCAACCAAAAACTATTCAAAATTTGACCTTGCCGATTTCATAGAATATTTTTGGAAATATAAACTATAAAAAAGTAAAAAAGAAAAAATTTTAAACTCTCACACAGTGTGCTCTGTTTACAAAAAGAGGTACCCCACAATATGCGTCAATTACGGTAAGATCCGCCTCCTTAAATCGCATATAAGATCCTATCGAATGTAGTATGTGAAATGCTTAAGCAAACTGATTGGACCGTATCAGTATAGTTTTAGAACTGAAAAATTTACTGCCGAACAGATTTTCACCATGGACCAAATCTTGGAAAAGAAGAGTGCAAGGAAGATCGACACATACCACCTCTTTGACGATTTCGAAGCCGCTTGCGACATCAAGAAAAGAAACTACTTTTATGCTGCTGTATCTGAACTTGGTATTCCAGCAAAGCTAACATGGCTGGGAAGCTGACATTGAGCAACCATATAAGCTCCATCAGGATCGGAAAGAACCTCTCCAAGCCGTTCGATACCAAACGAGGTTTCAGACAAGGCGACTCCCTATCGTGTGACTTTTTTAACCTGCTTCTGGAGAAAAAAAGAAGCTTAATCGAGCAGGTACAATCTTTTATAGGAGTGTAACTGATGGCGTACGCCGATGACATCGGTACCATTGGCCTCAACATCCGCGCCGTTAGTTCAGCTTTGTCCATACAGTTAAGAGGAGGTGACTGCGCTGACTAGGTCATGTCGTTCGAATGGATGAAAACACTCCAGCGAAACGACTGGGACGCTGTTGTCAGCTCAGCAATGAATTAAGCGCTGTCTACGCCAGTCAAGAAGACGTATTTGTCGTAGAGGTTTTATAATAATACTTAATATTACTAATTTAGTATAAAATAAAATTGAAATAAGCAATGCAAAACTAGTTTTTTTAACAAAAATATGCCTTAGCTTTATGTCAGAATTTCATATGCTCTCTAACGAATATACTATATGTATAAAATATTAAAGTTATATGCATAAACATATATATAATTGTATATCTATTTTATGTGACATGCTAGTTGGTACGCACGAGCTCGTACACACTTTACAGAAGAAAATGCAATTTTCCTAGTTGCTTCGGAGAAACCTGAGTCTAGTTGTGTAGTACTATGAATAAAAGGCAAATAGAATAAGTGCTAGCAACAATTCGAATAGAAACAATAATGATATTTGAGATGGAAACGCAACAGCATTAACGCGCTGACTTTCAACTTATTTATTTATTTATTGTTACCAAAGCTACTTCACTCTATGCGCTTTTGTTGGCACTTACTTAGGCTATTGTTTGTTTGTGCATGTATGTATGTGTGTATGCGTTTGTATGGTGTCGTCTGTTTCTACTGCCGGTTGTCGCACGGGATCCAGTTGCTGCTGTCATACCTGAAATTTATGGCAAATTCACACGCGCGCACATACACACACGCGTTATAGCTGCTTACGCAACTGCACACATATCCAACTTTCATAATCATTTCATAGACGCATGCATGTGTACAGACATACATACTTGTATGTGTGTATGAATATAGAAGGATATAACACGGCGTTGTAAGTTGAGCGCTAGTTGCTGTCTCTTCTTCTTCTTATGCTTGCATATATTGTTGATTCGCATTAGCACCGTTACTTCAACATCACAGCCGTGGCCACCAGCGCAAGCACCGACACCACCACAGTCACAGTAGCGCGCATTAAACTGGACTAGCGAGAAAACATTTTACTTAAGTAAGTAAGCCGTGACCATGGATTCATGCAAAGGTGGCAAACTCAAAGCAAACACTCCGTTAGTAAATAGAGCATCGCTAAGAAGTCAGCATTAAACGGCCAGTCGCCGCAGGAGGCAGGCGGTGGCAGCAGCAGCAGCAGCGTGTGTCGTTGACAGCGTCAGAACCAGCGCCAGGCATTAACATAATCAAGAAGTATGAAAATTGTTCGGCCTTCCTTTGGCCATTTTATATGTCACCATATATACTTGTGAGTTGGTATTTGCATATGTATTTGTGCGTTTATATATATGGCCTCAGCTACGTGTCTTTTCTTGCACAACGCTTGACGCTCCTCTTAAGCTTAGTCGTTAGTATGTATGTATGTACGGATTGCTAAGGATATCTATTTTGCGCTGCTTCGTTTGGATAGTTTGTATTGTTGGTGACCGTGGTACACAGGGTGGTGAAACGACGGAGATAATGAATATGAACAGGTAGGGTAATTGTTTGCTGCGATCAAAATCAGTAAAAAGTTGTATCAAAACATTTTTAAATTAATTTTAGTTTTTTTTTTTGCTCGTTTAAGCCGTTGTAGAGTTTTGGAAATACTAACTTCAACAATATATACTGGTCGTAAGCAGAAAAGAATAAAATCGTTTTCCTAAATTTCTGAGTCAGTTTTTTCGAGAGGGCCTCGACAAGCGACGCTGATTCCGGGAACTCTTGCTTTCTGAAGCAAAACTAAGAACATAACATAAATCTTCACGAACAGTACGTTGGAAATTATAGACAAATTTTAGCAAAATGAGACTGGCTTAAAAAGGTTAAATTTTTAACCGAAAAGCTAACAGCTACTATTTTTTCTTCTTTATTGTTGTGCTTACTTTTACAGTGTAGCTTACAACAGCGCTCCAGTCTTTTCTTCTTTTCTCAATTTGGCCTCAATTCGAGATACCAAGTGCAGCTAGGTCCTTCTCCACCTGATCACTCCAACGCATTGTCGGTCTTCGTCTTTTTGCTGGGGTCGTCACCAAAATTCGAGTCATTTATCCGAGGTTCTTATCTTTTGGCTGTCCAGAGGATACTTGGTCTAAGACCGGAAGTTGTAATCTACTTGAGCCATATGTAAAGGAATAGTTTCTGGCCACTCCCAAGCAAATGGCGCTCATAAAATTTTCCCATCCTCAACTAGCAGTTAGTTATAAAAAAATGTATTTGTAAAAAAAGTTTGGAAGAATAACCAAAAATTGTACATATTTTACAAAATATTGTTCCTGAGAAGCTACGTGCGATTGTCGCCGAGTACTATCGTAAGTCGAAGAGTAAAAGTAACGAGTGTAACTTAAACAATGTTAGCATACATATCTTTAAAATATAAAAACATAACTATCCTCTTCATAAAAATAGTTCATACTTTCTATGTTACATTCACCGAGGAAAGAGTTGTTGGCTTTCATTTGTAAAACAGTTTATTTTTTTTATTTTGAATCTATCATTTAAATCATCAAAATGAAAACTAGCATTAGTTTCAAAGTCTTAGTTGTTCAGGCAACCTATTTCTGAACCGTAAACAACTCACTGACTTACGCTCAACATGTATAAGTTAAGTGATATCTAGCCTCCCTTTCAATGATATCTAACTACTTCTTGATGAGACTGATATGATTACCTGGCCACAGCGTATTCTGAAGCTGATCAAGTTACAAAGAAAATCCACTTTCCCTTAATATACATACGTACGTCGAATAAGCTTGCACAGTCTCAGAACTGAGAGCTCGCGACTGCAACAAAGTTCCCATTTCTCACTTTAGGAGTTATTAAGAGGGTTCTGGAATGCACATAATGTCTATCGAGTGGTATCTTCCAGCAGTTGAATCGAAAATATATTTTCATGATTCTCCAACTGGAATAGGTAACGTCTAAATTTGCGACTTATTTTTCAAACTGAGGCGGGATCTTCACCTAAGGAGCCAGTATAGCAGCGTCAACCTTAATCTTAGCTATGTTCTTTTTATTTTTAGGTGATGTTTCCAATTGCGCTGCTTTTCAATTGTAATCCCCAAATATTTAGCGCATGTGTTTGTTGGTAACAACTGAACATATAAAGCCACTTGAGGACAATTTTGCGCTTGAGAGTATTTACTACACATTTGTACGGACTGTTTGGTATTGATACCCATGTTCCATTTGGTGAGTGATATTTTTGGAGCATTCAGTTGCATCTGCAGTTTTCTGGAAGCAGTATCAGCATAGGTTGCTGTCATTGGGGAATCAAAGTTGACTACTGGAAGGTGTGTGTGTAAGTAATGTAATGCATGAATGTAGAGAGGCCAGCACGAGCAGGTCTCAAATTCGACGTAAAACGTCAGATTGTGCAAGTAGTTTTTCCTTTAATTTGAATTATAGGCCTAGATGCCAGACTTTGTCAAAAGCTTGGCGGACATCTAGAAACAGAACAGAGCAGTATTTATTATTTTCCATAGCATCAGTTATTATGTGTTCTACCCTATTACATTGCTCAATTGTGTAATGAAATTTTCTGAAACCAAAATAAGCTGTTTGTCTTATTACACCGGCAAAAGCCTATGTAAAAATATTATTTCGAATACATTCGAGATAATTAACGGAAGACTATATATTTTTCTGGTAATGATGAAAGCATTAAAATTTTTTGAGGCGCGCCATTTTGTCGAAATTCTAAACTTTTCTAATCCTTCTATTAATATTCGTATTCATCAATTCTAATAATAAATTGTATTGCATTTTGGGTTTGAAATACTTTTAAGCAGAAAAAATCTGTCGCACCGCCAGACACTTTTTGAGGAGGTTCTACTTGGATGAAGGGAATGTAAAATTTTTTAAAATTAATCACCGTTCATTCCATCGGTTTTGTTTGTGTACATTAGATCTTTAAAGCAATTTCTGATATTATTTGTTGCATTCAAAATACAACTCCCGTCGCAACATAATATTTTAATGGCTAAATATCATTTATTATGAAAACAAAAAACTAAAATATGGCTGTGGCAAATTATTGCTAGCAATTAAAAACCAATTAAATGCTAAAAAAACGCCACCCTGTATGAGATTATCTAACTTAGCACATACTTAAGTCGATACATAATATTTTCACACTTCCGCACTTACTTTTCTACAGTCATATGCGCACATACTTATTTGTACATCAAGTTGTATAAATTATCAGCATCAGCAGCAGCTTTCTCATCCTGTTGCTGCATGTGTTTGAGCTTCAGTTACCAACACAAACACATACCATTACGCAAGTGTCTGTAGACATTGCTGCTTACGCTTATAGCTGTCTATTTGCCAGCGCTGCACGGCTTTTTTCAACTCCGTCCGTTACTCAAATTATGCAAATGCAGACGCGATTGGGTTTGCCAATGCTGCCAGCTCTGCATTAATTCCGACTGCGCTTTCCAACTGGGAATTCCATTACTACACTGCTGCTGTTGCCATTGCTTTTGTCGGCACAAATTAAAATAAAAAACGTGAGTTACATTTACTACGACTGTGATAGGCATCAGCAGCTGCCCGCAATAGCTATTGGCCAAATGCGGCGCAATCTTTATGGCGTTTGATTGAAGAAAGAAAACAAAATAGAAGAGAAAAAAAGAAGAAGAATTAAAACGTGTCGTTGAGCTTAAGCAGGAAGGGTTACGTGGGCAGATTGAGACATAATATTTAAGTGTATTAAACGTGCTAATAATGCATTCACATTCCTTTGAGCTTTTCTGCTGGTAAGCACATTAACCGAAGCATAATAATAACAAGAAGAAACTTGGGCGGCAGTTAGTTATTGCAGTATCATGCTCCACTGTGCATATAATTGCCAAGGCTACCTGCAATTCTATATAATTTGTAGGCTGATATTGAAATCGAACTTTTTCCTCTGTTGTTGTTAGAAATGTTTTCCCATACTTGCAAAATCGTGTGCTCTGAGCCATGCTTACCTCAAAATCAACTTAATCTGCGCCAACTTTGAGTACTGTCGGATCATTTGTGCTACACACGCAAACATGCGCCAGCAAAAAAAAAATATGCTTATGTATTTAACTCGATTTTGAATATGTGAAAACGCTGCGAAAATTCATGCTCGAATTGTAGGCCAAAGCGAAATGGGGCAAATACCTGTTGCGTGAGGGTTCCAGCGCCGTTGTATGATTATGTGAGCTTAAGTGCCACATATGAAGTGAATACGACAGTATGTGTTTGCATTAAGGTGGATAAAATTTATGTGATGAAGATTTATTTTTATACTTTGAGCTATTAATGCAAAGCGCTAAGAAGATATTCATATAAAATTATAATATTGGGTAGTCGAAAAAGTCTTTTCGTATATCTAATTAAACTTCGGCTTATTTTTTTTATATTTATAATAATAATAAAAAAAATAAACAAATTTATACCATTTTGGTCGATTTCTTTTTGCCATGCTAGAGACATTATTCCATTAGTGCAAATCGAAATTTCGGAACGGAGGCGAGCGAACCATTATTGTGCTGTGGGATCTGATACAGCATCGTCTCCGTAAACTTCATAAATTTCTTTAGTGACTTGCGTGGCATTATTCCCTTTTTTATACAAAAATTTAGCGAAAAAATATAGCGAATTTCTTCGTTATTTTCACTAATTTTTGAACAGCGTAACTTTTTTCAACTTCCCGAATATACTTTTTTTTGGTTAAATGAAGCTTCTCTCGCCTTTACAACTCTATATGGTATGACAAAATGTGATTGATAGCACTGAAGATGGATACGACTGCAACGACATCTATTGACAAAATACGAAAGGTTTTTTCCACTACCCAATATAAGTATATTGCGACAAAAAAGTACCTGGAATTGCTATTAATTATTAACTATTTTATTATTCATCCTTATTTACTTTGTCGTCTTCAAAGTAATCCCCGCCCGATATTATACACTTATGTCAACGATTTTTCCATCCTCGAAACACTTTTCAATTTTTGGGATAACCTCCTCGGCTAAAAAAAGATTTAAATGTACATAAAAATTATAATTTATATACATATTTAGAAATACTGCTTTTCTCAGTAACAAAGTACCAACGCTGTATAGCTCACCCTAATGTACATTCAATAGCATGGAAAAGGTCATAAGTAACCATTATTTGCCGTATTTAGATTTGGCTAAGCCGCTTTAGTGAATAAAAGCCGACAGTTCAACATAAAAAGCAGATTTTCCCTCACGAATGAAAGATAAAGAGGATATATTATATATTTATTGTTTTTCTATATAATTCATCCAAATTCAATAGGTATATGATACTCACTCTCAGGACGAAAACTTAAGAATTGTATTAGTGTTCACATTAGCTAAAATTCATAAGTACTATATCCTATATTCTCATATTGAGGTGAGCATTTAATTTTCTGCACGCTTAAGTATTTCAGCAGCAGCTTACTTTTAATATTGTTTATATGTGACCTGATCTACGAAAAGGGAGCTAACGTGCGATAACTAGTTTTCTGGTAAACAGCTGTTAAAAATAAACAAATCGTTTCGTTAATCGAATCAACTAAAAACACCTTTTGACACCTAAGCCCCCTTTCCGTAGACCAGGTCACACATATACATATTATTTAACATCTACCTTTAAATATTATAGGCATAAATTGCTGAACCGGAAGTATTAAGTATACAACTTCCATGAACTTACAAACAAAAAGCTCTAAATAATTCAGTTAAGCTTTTAACCACTTTTCCGGAAGTGTGTAGTAAGTCTTACCGGTTGTTGTATGAGAAAAGTAGCTTTGATTGATGCAACTTCGAATTCGAACTCGAAAGCTTTAAGTGATTTACTATAAAAGTGAAGATATATGTGTTTGTTATTGGCTGATAATATCATTTGCATTAGGCCCATTTTATAGCAAAGTAATTTTTTGCCGGCATATAAAACTCCAGATACTCAGAAAAGACAGTTTCATATAAAGAAATACTACAAGTATAACCCTAAATTATGAAAATCTACATATGCATATACATATATATATATTTTTGTTACAGTAATCATAATATTTCTGAATTTTATAATAATAAATAATAAATTTGCCTTCTCGTTGCTTACCCGCAGGCTCACATTAGTTGGTTAAACTCACTTCCGATCAGAAAAAATGAGACTTTCGTCCTCTACACGAGTGTTTGGTCTCACTTAATTATATTCATGGCAGCTAATTGGAGTGAAGCTATAGTTTTAAATCTACCTCCGGAGCACTGTTAGTTATATTGAAAAGTTTTTCATGGTTTCCAAGGGACAAAAAGCATATTTTTTGAAGGAATCTAAAATCAGTCTTAATTTTTCGCGCTTCTTATAGCCCCCACCATTATAGTTAAGGAACTCAGTCATTTATATCAATCAATGCTTACCATTCAAATAATATTTGTGCACTTTATAAAAAACAACTTGTTTCAAAAATGCAGTATAGATTTGCGCAGCTAGTTGATTGATGCACACTTGTCGGAACCACTGAGATTGAACCACAATACAATAGAATTGTCATACAAACTGACCGATCGGAATCAAGTATTCTTAGAAAAGAAATTGGGCATAGATTATAATCCAAAGCAATGGTGCAACGTGGAAGAAATTGTTCAGATCGGGATTGGGCCAATATGGTATTTAACTACCCAACAAACTGACCAATCAAAATCATTCCTTCGATGATAATTGTTTGTAACGAGCAAGTGTTTTGGTACAAATTATACACAGAGGGTCGCGAACGCGTTGACGACGAACCACCACATTCATAACTCAATTTTTTCGAAAACCAACGTAGCGTTAACGTCCGTGAAACATTGCTTTATTACTGGCGATTAGTCTTGGATTTATGATTACGATCCGGAAACAGACGATCAGTCGGCCGAATATCGTGGCAAAGGTGAGCCGAAAAAATATCTCAAATCAGGTCAAAATCAAGGTTATGTTGACAATTTTCTTCTATTATCGAGGTGTGATTCACTCCCAATTATGGGCCTACAACTCTTGGTATTTGTACCACGATAATGCACATTCACATACTGCATTGATTTTTGTGAGTTTTTTGCCAAATTTTCAACCAACATCGTGCGGCAACCACGATATTCGCCTGACAAAACTCCATGTGACTTCTGACTATTCAGTAAACTTAAACGACCGTTCCTGGAAAATAGTTTTGAGTCAATTGAAGACATTAAACGTGAATCGCTATTGAAGGCTAATCCGGAAATTGACTTACACAACTGTTTCGATGATTGAAAAAAACGTTAGCACAAGTGTACATGGGCCAAGGGGGGTACTTTAATTGGTAGGACAATTGAAGAATAAATTTAGAATTATGAACAAAGTCTTACTATTTATTACTCATTTTAGTACTATATAAACTCCGTTTCCAAAAATAAAGCAATAATATATTTTTCAAATGTGACTTTTATTAAAATTGAAGTTTCATTTGTATTAATAGGAATATTTTATATGTACAAAATTCTTGCTTGGTTGTCGTTTTACAAAAACTGTGCAAAATTAAATTACAAATTGCATATTACCATACTGCTAGTTTTGAAAACCGAGGATCTATTTCTATTTAATCCAATGCATTTTGGAAATTGCCATTAGGGTGTTATTGAATTTAAACTAATTTTTAAGGAGTTTAAAGCGATGAAGGTTAAACTAAAGTAAAATAGTAGATATAATAATCGTAAATATGGGCACTAAATTCTAAAATATTTTTTTGAAGCCTTTAACAAACTGAACTGAAATCATGAGAAATTATTGTGAAACCCATTTCTGGCTCAATAGGTATGTAAACAAGAGCACCCTGCAGAGACTCGTAATAAAGTTGAATGATTTGTACCTATTTCATCCAGAAAAAACAAAGGGTTGGTGTGGTTTTTAGGCCGTTGAAATCATCGTTTGATTTGTCTTCAAAATAATGCCGGTGAGAACGTTACCGTCAATGTCGACCGTTATCGCGCTATGATAACCGACTCTTTGATACTTGAAGAACGGCAACAGTTCCCACACATCGCAAAAATCAATCGATTTATTGAGAGAACACTTCGGTGAGTAGATAATTTCACATTTTGGGCTAGTCAATTGGCCACCAAGATCGTGTGATGTGACACCGTTACACTTTTCCCTTTGGGGATATATAAAGTCTAAAGTCTAGGCGGACAATCCCGCTCCGTTTCAGGCCTTTGAGCAAAATATCTCGCATGGCTTTGCCAATTACCAGTCGAAACTCTCGAACGAGTCATCGAAAATTAGACTCAACGGATGGACCAACTGAGACATATCCGCGGTAAACATTTCAAAGAGATAGCTAAAAATAATTAATGCCACAGAAAGTTCTTTGGAATTATCTATATACACATATTATATATACAGGGTAGGCCATTTAAAGTTGACCCATTTGTTTGTTTGCCAAAATTAAGGCGTCGCGGATAATCAGCTGGGTTTAGTTTTTGTGCCATTTGAATTTTATATGGAAACATCTTCAAATCTTTATGAATTACGGTCGGAGAGTGGTGCGAGAGATGTCTAATTCCTGAGAGCGGCGATAACTCGATGTCGATGGAGTCTCCTCAATACTGGCTCGTACAGCTTCGATATTTTCATCAGAACGTCTTGTGCGTTGTCTGGATGCATGACTGGCATTACTGAGATTACCGGTGTTCACAAATTTTGCGTATAAAGACTTAATTGTGTTCTTAACTGGAGCACTTTTCACTTTATTTTTTTTGCGAAACGCACGTTGAGTTAACACAATTGAAAAGTTATTTTGAATATAAAGCTGAACAATTTCAGCGCGTTCTTTTGGAGTGTACTGTTCCATGGTATAAATTGTCTTCGAATGACGCTTCTAACGCGGTATGACATTAGCCGATTTGTCAGCGCTGTTAAAAGTTACAGCGTTGCCAGATGGGTCAACTTTAAATGGCCTACCCTGTATATATTATATATATGTATTATATATATATATTATATATATTATATATATGTATATAACTGAAATTGTGCTGCACCTGAGTTACTTATTGGCTCATATTAGCTATATTTTGTATCTCTATTACGTTTATGGGTTCAATTAAAAGTATAACTTTGCCTTTTCAGAAAGCAGCACCATTCTGTGAGAAAAGTATGCAAGAAGGGTGGTTGAGATATTTGTGCTAACTGCAAGACGCCAAAACAAAAGTTATCGGAATTTTATTTTCAATTTATTAAATTTTTTATAAATTAATATTAACTTTAATTTATCACTAATTTTAGCATAGACAACTTCAAGTGGTCCTCTTTAGAGTTAATTATGGCTTTAGCGACACACATATAACTTTATTGGTTATAGATTTCTCTTCATAGCTTAATTGTTACTTTTAAAACACACATTCATCGCTTAATGTAACTTAATTGTACATGTATGTGTTTGTAATTGCAGGCAGTTAATTTCTAACTACAAACTTTTTTCCAACTGCTTGCAGGCGCATTGAGAGATATTGTTACTAAGTAAAGTGTCTCAGTGCTTTCATTTTATTATCTTTATTTGTATATGACTTTCCTTGTTTGCTTTTACTTGGTGGGTACTGGTTTATGCTATGGTGTTTTCGTTCTCTTTGTTCTTAGAAGTTTTTATTTTTTAATTAATAATATCTCGACGATTTCCAATTGTTACTATCAGTTAAAGCAGCTTATAAGAGCAGTGCTTGGGGATCTACATATCTTGAAAAACTATAATTTTGCTGAACTCCTAAAGGTATGCTATATTTTGACAGGTGTATTTGTAACTATTTATCATATTTTAAAAATAAAAAATAAAAAAATATGTTGCGATTAATTAAAAGCATTTGACTTGTTAGTTCTCCATGTGAGGAACATCTCTAATTACTTTTTGAAAAACCTACTCTATAAAAATCTACACATCGTCATCAAAAATGCAAAATAAAGTAACATCACTTTTCATAGGTTTACAGGCGAAGGAAAAACGTTATAATGGAAACCACTCATATTGAAAAGAAATTTGAGTTTTGGTTATAAAATGGTTATGTATTGGTTATTTATTAGTTAAACATCGGTTATATATTAGTTATATATTACTTATATATCGGTTATATATTAGTTATATCTGATGTCTGAAACTGAAAATTTTATGCACATATATGTAAAGTGATGTGGTGAGTCGTAAGCAATAAAAAACACAATTTCGATTTTTTTGATGATACGTTTTTCTGCATTTTAGGCGACGATATACTCCGAATTGATTGACGTTTTGAGCAAAACTGTATTTTACAACTCTTCTAAATTTATATGAAAAACAATTATTACAATTATTGGCTTAAAGGTAATAAATTTATGTAAATCGCCGTCTTCATATGTGGAGTAGTGTTGTGTTGATCTGTCATATAAAGAGACCTTAAAATGGCATACAGAGTCGGCATAAGACTTTTACACCTTACATTTCCTTGCGCGATGTTCCTAAACGGGGGAATTTGAATTAAAAAAACAGAGCTTTAATTAGAATGCATTAATCTAACCTAAATAATAGGTTAGGTACGATTTGCTGAATTAAAATTTTTACATTAAAGCATAGAGTAAAGGGCACTGGCAGTTTCAAACAGAACGGGGACAGCTTTCTCAAGCTAAGTATAACAATATTTCTGTGAAAAATTCTAACGTGGTCGATAACTAGGAGAAAATAGCTATGTTGATTTGCTGATAATCAAAAAACGTTCCCTATGGACTCAAAAGTGATATCTAATTCTGCATACATCATACACTGCTGAAAGATCTGAACTTTGGATTTAAGCTAGTCTACCAATCAAGTACTACCTGTCGCAATATCATAGCCTTAGGCTCCGTCTAACATCGAAATTGAAAAAGACAGTAGGAAAACTGCGCTAAAGCACTTTGAACTCTACTACTTCTTACCGCTTTGCAGAAATTTTCTCCCTCTCTTTGCAAAATCTCTAGAACTACTCACTTTGCTGGACGCAGCGAAAGCGTTTGAACGCAGCGTGCTGGCGGTTTTTTTTTATAAATTAGACGCGTAAATAAAAAATTGTATTTAAACTAAATTAAAATTAGATTCCTTTCCAAGCTATGCCTACAGTCGGAAGTCTCACTACACTTCAGTGTAATTAATATGTAAATATTTTTGAAAAATCTGCCGCAAGACTAAATAAGTTAGTAATTTATATTTAATATAAATTTTAAATTCCATTTAAACTAACGCTGCGCATGCGCGCGCTAAGCTCTTGGCTCACAAGTATATATACTTTTTGCTTGTAGTGTAATAAACATTCATCCTTTATTTTCTTTTTATATATTTGCTTGGCTTACATTTATGCTTACATTTTACAGCTATGACGTTGCCGTTCTACATTTTGTACTACTTAAAGAAAAATTATAAACACTTTTAACCAGTTTTTTTTTTATTTTTAACATTTAAATTTATCGCGCTATTTAAGCTTACTATTTTATTTTATTTTATCTGAAATATTTTTCTTTTTCTTATTTTTCACAAATAAAAGTATGTTTTTTTCTTTATTTTAGAAATAAGGAAAACACTTTTTTCTTGTTGTAACTTAAACGTATTAACATGTTTTACATTTTATGCTCAGTTTTAATGTTTTACATACTTTGCATTACAGTTATTTTATAAAAAAAACGTTATAAGCAAGACAAAATTAATTATTTCCTTTATTTATGAAATTTTGCTAATTATATTATATTACGTATTACGTTGCTTTCAGGATTCCATTTATCATATTTTTTAGCGTTTTCTTTTCGTCCTATATTTATCTTTTATTTTATTTTATTTAGCACATATTTTAGTACAACATTTTTGTATTATTTTCTTTTAGCTGAGAAATACAAAGTATATTTATGTATTAATTTTAGTTTTTGTTTTTGTTGCTTAACAAACTAAAGTTGACGTTATAACATGCATATTTACAGAAAATTTATAGTATTGTTGGTGTTGCCTACATTTTACAAACACATTTCTTACTACTACTAGTTTCTAAACATTATTGTAGCTAATTTCAGTTAATTTGTTTATATATGTTTGTATGTAATTATGTGTATTGTATTGTTTTGCTTCGACCACGGGTCCAGAAAAATTAGCCTGTAAAGAGAAAAATGAAGGGAACTTATTAGGAGCCGATTTTTAAGACTTTGTTTTGTGGTTAAGTATTGATTAAAGCCGGGAATAACGGCGCAAAATGTTTATTGCTATAAAATTTAACTAATTATATAATATTATGAATAAGCTGATATTTTAATAAATAAATACACGTTAATAAATAGTTCAAATATACAGGTTTGTAAACGTAGCAATAACCTTTGTTTCATTGCTATAATTATATTTCGCATTCAAAAGACGAATTATGTTATTTTGAAGCTCTAATGTAACTCTAACAATTCTAAAAAAAAAAAAATGTCTAACGGTACTTTTCCTATTATTGTAGCAAGCGGAATGCTCGGAAATATGTTTCATTGCTATAAAGACACTCATACTAATCAGTGCCATTTGGAGTTATACATTAATTTTCTTAAATTGTATCAGCTAATCGGAGAGTGCCGCGGAAAAGCATATTTAACTATAAAGAAAAAGGAGCTTTGGTGAGGATTTGATCAATTGCGCCATTGCTCGGAATTTGGGAAGGTCGGTGACAGTGGTGGGTAAATACCTTAGTAACAAAAACAGAAACTATGGCTAGAGAACTTACTTTGGTCGAAAAAAATGATTAACACGCGACAGGAAAGAGAAATTTGTCGACAGTTATTAAATAAAACTAAATCAAATAGAACCAAATTTCTAGATCTGTTTCAACAATTTGGTTTGCTTTGAAAAAAATCCCAACATTGTATGTGAGCAAATGCAGAAAGCGCCTCTCATTCAATCAAAAATTCTGAGGCAGTATCGTTGGCATTCTCTTCTTACCAAAAGAATAGTTTTGTGTACCAGAAAGTATTGGAAGCAAATCTGCTACCTTATATACAAAGTCATCTGCAAAAATTTTTCTACTTTCCAACAAAACAACGCAAAAATCCATACGAGCAGGTCAACAAAAACTTGACTTGAACGTAATAATATCGATCTTTTGAAATAGCCAGTTTATTCTTCCGATATAAGTTGGATAAGAAAGATTTACGAGGAATTTCCTAAATTTCATATGATTTCTGAGCTGTAAACAGCTATTTTGGAAACTTGGACTTTATTAACCCCAGAAATGCGTTCTCAGTAAACCATCTCAATGCCAAATTGAATATGTACACTTAGAAAGAGAGATATTTGTTTTTTTCTTTCCTTTTTTTTTTGGAATGGAAGGGCTGTCTTTATAGCAATGAAACAAAGCATACATTAAATCCTTTAAGCGATGTTTGCTTATAGTCATTTGAAATTAATTTAGCATATTTTGAGGTTAGTTATGTCCTTCTTTCGATGACATGAATTCTCTTCGAAATATTATAGGAGAATTCATTATATGTAAATTATCCTTTAACTTGACTGCAGCTGGAAAGTTAAATAGAAAGAACCAAAGGCACGTGTACAAGCTTTTAATGGTTTCCAAACATTTCGCATTGGTTTAGTCATTTGCAAAGCAGAGCGTAATATGCATGCCTTTGATTAGCCTCTCTAAGAAACGAATAGACCTTCGCAAATGTCATATACTATATACTAACATTATTATTTCTTAATATCGTCTATTTGACTGTTTAGTGTAATTTCGCATACAACTGTCGTAGGCTTCGGCATTTCCCATATACTACATATTTGGGTTTCGAGATTTCGAATTTCAAGTCTGTCGAAACAAAATGCTGAGGTTTTTTGCGGCTTATAGTAGAAACTTCTTTTATGTTGAATTCAAGACACCAATTCGATCGCAGCACAGTTAAAGTCAAAGCACCAATCGAAATATATTGAAGTGTTCCGATGATGAGAGTATCGAAATAAAAGTCTGACACAAAGCGATACAAAGGTTGTATCTGCTTCAGCTACAATGCTGACACAACGGTTTTCGATAAATTCCGTAAAATTTTCGTAACTATCAGATACCAATATGAGTCACTCAGACTAATTAAGGGTGCAAAGTAGATGCCCGTAGATGCTGAAAAAAACTTTTCTGGATTTAATTTTGGACAAAAAAAAACACCTAAAACTGAGTAGATATATTTTTGAGAGCAATAATATTAATAACTGCATACCAGTGGAAATAGTATACAAGGATCAAATAAAATCATATACCATACTTAAGTATAAACCGCTAAACTTCCCCGCAACTGACAAATCGCGCGTCCCTTCATCCAAGCACATCTTCATCTCTCAACTCAGCTATCACTCGCACTCGCGTTCAAGTAGCGCTAATAGCTCGTAAATGCCGCGAAGAAGTACAATTTGTGGCATTTATGGCAGATTTTAAATGCGCAGAATGCGCGACACTTAAGTGTCAACTCGCACATAAAATTCAATTACTTGACAGCGCCGCCGCGTGTCAGCCAATACAGAGCGGCATGGCGTTGTAGCAAACAGCAAAGAGCGCTGAGGCAGCAAAGGGCAAGTACGCATTGATGTGAAGGGAAATACAGAGGCGTAAAAGTCGCTGAAGTGCTATGATTTTAGACTGGTGGCGGCGGCAATAAAATTGCCTCAACTATTTATAGTACAAATATATAGTTATGTATGTATGAACAGACGTAGGCATAAGCGGCAATAAGACTACTGCATAAGCCGACTCCGCCTCTGCAAACGAATGGGCGCCGTAGTGGTACTGGAAATTTACGACTATCACCAATTTGCGCGATTTATTATTATTATTGCGCCTAAAAAGCTTTTCAAAATTGCGCTCAACTTTTTCATATTTTTATAATTTTATTTGCGGCCATTCAAGCGTGAATATTTGCGCCAGAATTTACTTTAGAATTACGCTTGTGTCAATACTAAATTTTATTACGACTGATTTCCCCTCCCCCCTCATGTACGCACTATTTATGCTGTTATTTGCTGTTAGGCCTATTAAATTTTGTATCGCACACGCCCAACCGCTTGACAACTTATCTTAAGTCTCTTCGCATTTGCATATAAATATTTGCGATTAACTTTTCTTGCGCCAATTTCAGCTGAGTCTTCTTTAACGCCAAACACATTTGTGCATAACACAACACTAGTAGCATCGTCCACTCACCAACTCACGCGTCGCTTCACTCTAGTCTCTCACATACTCATCGCTTGTCACTTTATCATTGGCCGCCGTTGTCGGCAGCAGTGGCAAGTGTCAGTCGAATTAATGAATAATTTAGTTGCTGTCCATTTGCGGATTTGTCGCCTAGTTAACTGCCCATTTGCGCTACATTTAGGCTGTTGGCAGTTCTTTTGCGCCTTTGCGTTTATCCTGCGAGTCAAAAAAGCCTTTGTCTCCCAAGTTCAATTTGTTACATTGTTGATAGCGATTTGATGAAGTGCGACAATGCTCATAATTTTGCGCCGAAGCGCGATAAGATAACCCATTTTTTATGTAGTGTGGTAATAAAATAGCCTTTGGCGCATATAAAAAATGGTCCAAATTGTAGGCAGTACTCGTGGGGGTAGAAATTTTGTTATCAGATAGAAATTATGTAGAACACGAGTGGCAAATGGTTTATAAAATGTAGAGTATACATACAGACATAAAGAAGTCATATTAATGCAATATTTCTTTATATCATTGTCCAAATAATTTATATTAAATTTATAGGATCAGCTGTCTCGGATAGCAACAACCAAAAGTAAAAGTTTGTCGAATATGTTAACAACATATTATTTTTCTCCAAAACACTTACGGTTTTGTTCTACTTTAAATAAACTAATTAAGTGACTAAGAAAAACTCTAATTCTAAGCGTTAATTTCAAAGTCAGAGAAGTTAATTAGCAGAAACAATTAAGTTGTAAAGATACAGTCATTGACGACTATGATGTTTCTTTTTTTAAGCAGCTAAAACCAAAAATGATAGTAAAAGTTTCCTAAGACGTAGGATTTTTTTTGGTAAGAGGTATAGCGGTCAAACCACCACTATTTACTAAAAAAACCAAAATATATGGTTGTACGTGCTGGAAAATTTTTCAACTCAGTTTTGTAAAAAGGATTCCTTAAATACTCCACAGACCTATTAGTTTTTCGGGTGATTCTCTCAATATATCTTTATAAACAGTAGTTTTTTTTTATTAAAACTTCACTTAAATGCATAATCAAGTTGTCACTGCATCTTTTTACCACTTTACATGACAACTTGTATCGAATTGACAAGCAATCTAATAACCTAATAAAATACTGAAATAATTGAAATCTGTTTTGATATAAGTACATAAATAAATGTTATTTATTATAAGGAGAACCAAGTATGGTTACATTAGCTGGTCATCTTGTATTAAAACAATCCAATTAGCTAAGACAATTAAGCTGTAATTTTAACTCAATTTAATTTTCAATTAACTAAATTCCTTGTACATTTCAACTGCTCACTGAAAAAGCTCTCCGTTTTCTATCTAAGCATTATTCATACCGTGTCGCGAGGAAATCTGAAATAAATAGTGCTTAATTAAGTCAAATGATTATAAAAAAATGATTTAGCAATTTGACACAAAAAAAGGAGTTGACTTGAAGAACCGAAATAGCTGTATTCGATTTATTCAGTGTTAAAGAGAAGCGTATCGAACAAACTATACTAATTATTCAACATCAGCATATGTCAGACCAAATAACGCAGTGCATAGACTTTCTGCAATACGCTAAGTGTTAAGTGATAAGTGCCTTCCGAACCATATCAAACGATGCTACTGAGGTATAAGACAGTATGACGCCGATGGACATTCAAGGAGACGCATTCGCGGGAATATAAAACTATGAGAGACATCTACCGCAGCAAAAAGAGAGGAGAGAATCAAAAGAATCGCAATGTGGCAGCAGCGATAGTGAACTTCATGAAAAGGATGGTTTACCCACAGACTGATTTTGGACATACATTCGTGAACAAATAGACTATATGAGGACGTGGATTTCCACCTGATCTAAATACTCAGTAGTCATGGATGTTAGTTATACCTATACAAATGATTTTAGTCCATATTGTCCGATGTGTACAGAGTAGAAAATTCTGAACACGTACTCCATCATTGCCCTCGGAAAATGGAAAATCTGAAACCCACACTTGGCAGTAGTCTCAATGTGGAAAATTTGACTGCACTTATGTGCGAGTCCTTTGTAAAATGGAAAGCTGTCAGCGAAGTGGCATCCCAAATTATGAAAGATTGACACATTTACAACAGATTAGGCGTCAGTAAGTCAGTATAATAGAGGAGACTTAAATGTCTTCTCCTCTCCTATGAAGTAATGCTTTGAGCAGTGGTCCCATGGCTATGGCATAAGATAGGAGTAGGTTAGGTTTAGTGGATTAACTTTCGATGCCTCCTTCAATTATAAAAAAAATAGCAATTATTTATACAAACTCAGAGTTCCTTCGATGAAACTTGCGATGAAACCGTGTTCGGAAAATTATAAGTTATCATCGAATTCAGGTAGCAGTGTGACTTTAAGTGAAAAAACTAGATAACAAGTATCTGTCAGTTAAGTCCTGGTTAACCGTACCGAAAGAAGGAGTCTTGGTTAAGTTAACCAGAATTTAACTGGCAGATGTTCAACCTTGTCGAAGCAGAGAGTTGTGGTTATATTAACCAGAATTTAACCGACAGATGGTCAACCTTATCGAAGAACGGAGTTTCGGTAAAGTTAAGCAAAACGTAGCTGATAGATAGTCAATCTTACCGAAGGAAGTATCTAGTCTTGGTTAAGTTGATCAGAACTTAACTAACTGATAGTCAACCTTTCCAAAGAAAAGGAATATTGGTTAAGTTAACGAGAACTCAACTCATAAATTGTTGCTAATCTGACATTGAGAAAACGACACTTACTTTGATTGTCATGTCAAAGATGTAATGCCACCAATCACATAAAATTACGAATACCTAAAAATCAGAGAAATAAAAAGAAATTTCCGCAATTGAAATTGCCAATTAAATATCGCCACAATTTGCAGTCAATAAATTACAAATCAACGCATACAATTACTTAAACAAGAATAATGCAGAGCACAATGGAGCGGAGGATAAGAAAGCGCGTGGAATGAAGACTACAAATTTTTCCTACGGAAATTAATGACGGCAAAGTGGCAGGGACGAAACAGTCACAAATCGTGCATGTGTGTGAGTGTGTGCGTACAAATTGTCGACAATTTAATAACAGTTAAGCTCGAGTGCACGACTAGCGCACAATTGAAAGCATGTGGCGTGGTGGCACGGTACTTCACCACCCACACCGTTGCACAATCCTTAGCAGAGCGCTTCATCACGCTCTTCATTCACTGCCGCTATGCCTTAGCATAGAACAACAAACATTAAACTGGAGGTGATGTCAATTGTTTGAGATTTTGTAGGCAAGTGTGTGTGTATGTACGCTTGTAGGTGTGTGTGTGCGCTCGTTTGAGTTCAACCACTCATTTGTGTCAACAACCACCGCAAGGGAACACCTCAGCGCGGGCACTTGTTGCCGTTGCCAACGCGCAGCAGAGAAACCAATTGCAACAAAAACAATAAGCAAGAACAATACTAATAAGCAAGGACATAAAAAAGGACGCGCAAGTGGAAACAGAAGGAGCAACATTAAAAACCACAATCACGCCCACTTAATCGCGGTGAAGTGCGCTGAATGGGAGTGCAGTGAGTGGAGAGTGGGAGAGCGTTTGCGGCAAGTTGAAGTGGCATTTTGCGACAGGATAGCGAATTGCGTAGACAATGGAAGTGGATAACGTTGCACTGCTGGCTTTGAATATATATGGATGTGTGTGTATGAACCTAGGAACTGCGCTTGCCACTCCATCCGACACAACTGCGTGCTGCCAGCCAGCAACGTTCGCTCTGGAAGCTGCTTAAAGTCCTTAAGGATTTATGTGCAAATGCAATGTAAAATATGTTCGCCAGTATTTATGCGATTATGTCTGTACGTTTTGCTGGCAAAAAGTTCATTGCGATTACCACTTGTTGAATGGGAATTGTGCAGTAAGCAGTCACTGCTCCACTCGCTGTCTGTCTGCCAGCTTTGCTGCGGAGAAATTGGCATTCGTTAACTGCTGGCTTCAGCAAAGGGCGCATCAAGCACGCCAAGTGGAAAATAAATAAACAAAATAAAACACTTGCACAACAAAATGCGACCTGCTTTTGCTACAAACAACTACAACTACATTGTGCTGCTACCCCAGCCAGCTGCGCATAATCTGTCTGTCGTTGGTCTAAATACTCGCACAATACAAATGCGAACGCCAAAGGCGATGAACGTGTTTTTAAGTGTTGTCTCGAAAACAATGGAACAACAAGTACTACAACAAAACCAACAGCATTATGAGCGCAACTCTTTGCTTGGTGTGAAAGTGTGAATTCGGATGCTTTGAAATAAGTGCGCACTTATGCTCGCATTATGCTATATTTGTGTGTGTGTGTGAATAATTCATAGCTTAATGTGTTTGTTGAAGGATATGTGAGCTCTCAAGTCAAGTGTGTGTTGAAAAGGTGCTAAGCAAACAAGATAATATGCGTTTCAACCGTTAACGACCTCACTGAACCTCAACAATTGCAAGACGTACTAAGATAAACCCTGTAGGGAGTTTTATGAGAGTTCCCACGTTTATCGGAATAATCATTTTGAAGATAGAGCCTTGAAAATTGGCACGTTCGAAGTCAGTTATACAGTCACTTTAAACTTTAAACGTTTTTTTTTTGTTTGTAACAGTGTTTCCAAGTCGGTTTTGAAGATTTCTCGCAATCTCCTCTACACTTTTCACTTCCCACATCTGTTTTATGGTTTTAAAGATGGGTTTCAAAAAATCTATTTTTTATTGTCGTATTAAATTCTACAACACTTTTAGAACATTGTTCTTAATTTTTAAGTTGATCCGGGTAACAGTTTCGAAGATACAGTTTTGAGAACTTGTGCGATTAGGCTAGCAAGGCTTAATGCGCGATTTTCTCGAAACTGCGTTTTTGAAGTCGTTTCGCAAGATTTTTGATAACTACTCAACCGATCTTCATGAAATTTTACAGAGGTCTTTGAGATAAAATTATTAAAGAATTGGACGAACGATTTTTTTCGATTACCATTTTGAAGAAAAAGTCGTGAAAATGTTCAGTCTTTTGTAAACAGGTTTACCAAAAATAAAATTTTCGGTTTTTTTTTTCTTCGTCTAAATTCTACGTTCTAAGTTAAGGTTTAAAAAAATTCTAAAATAATATTTAATTTAAAAATTAAAAAAGGCTGTTTTTTACCACAGTAAAGCCTTAATTAAAACAATTATTCTTATTTTTTGTTTCTGATGATCCTGTACAAAGTTCTGCGTCAACCCGAAAGCAGTTTTTTCCAAATAACTGCCGGAAATAACGTAGTAATTAAGTTTTGATGTTTTCCTTAAAAAATTCCACAAAATTTTTGTAATATATGTAGCTATGTAACAACAAAAAGTTTGGATAAAATGTTACATTTTTTATATGAAAATCTAATTTTTAAAATTGGTGGTTTTTTCTCGCACTAACCCATATTACACCTTAAAAATTAGTAGGTAAATTAATACATGTATGTTCATTTCATAAACTTATAAAGAGTTAATTTTAAAATTTTCTTTTATTATTATTAAATATTGGGAAAATTAACCATTTTGTTTCAAAGTTAATGAGATAAGATAGATTATGGTCTTTGAAAGTATACTCTTTGTTAAGCCAATCTTTTCTTTCTGCGGGAAACACGTGTACATTTTCATCACTCTTTTCACGGAAAATGCTTTAATTCCTTTAATCTGTTAGTAAAACGCGCTATTGTTTTCTGTTTCGACCATTGAAAGAATAATAAAAAAGAAACTTAATATCTCTCAGAGATTATTCAATCTTTTCGACGGTAAATTGTTTAGCAAAAAATAAATAAAAAAAATAAAGATGTCGACCGCATCTCAAGGAGAAATGCCACCACTTAGTAATGACCCTAATTTATATCAGCATTAAGTCATCAGGAAGAACAGCAAAATTTAATTGGACTAAAAAATTTTGAGGCAAAAGCATAATTGGAATCGATATAATGTTAAAAAGTAGTCAACTTTATGGATATTTATATACTAGGATAAAAAATAAGTGTTCTAAAATAATAAAACAAAAAAAAATACTCGATTTTTTGAAATTAGTTTTGAAAAACTTATCTCAAAATATCTACAAATTTAATAAGTGTTTTCTAAACTGAACCCAATGTAGCCTGAATAAGTTATAAATTGTTCGGAAAGAGTTCATCATCAGTTCAGATCATTGATGAAGAAGAACATGCATATTGTATAATTTTTAAAAGTAATTTTATTCAAAATAAGTTCCATTAGACTCAGATTTTGTATGTAATTACTAGAAACGTCATTAAAAACACGCGCTCCGAGCTTTCAATTACACAAAATATTCTTTTCGGTTAAGATCCCAAAATATTTCTTTTTACTCGACTCTACGTCTAACTTATTTTACTGACTTTTCCTACCAATTCAGCTTGATTATTAGCTTTTCAACGACCTACCTTCGACCATCATTTAAATTCTCACAATCATTTTTAAATCACGTAAATGACGTAAAAACCTGCCGACACAGCATGAGTTGCTGTTCCACTTGACAGCTGGTGTCATAATTTGTGGCAGCCACAAATCAGTTGTCAACATGCCACACCAACCAATACACCCCAACTCCAGAAGCAAAGCGCCAACATTTCCCTAGCGGTTATTAATGAGAGAAACTTTGTTGGTGTAGGAATTCCGGAAGCCGCCACGCAGAATAAGAACACAATACAAAAGAATTTCGCGACTCTTTATTATTTTAAAATGAGAAACTCAAAGCCGACGAGTAAGAACAAGCAAAACACAAAAAGCAAAGGACAAAAGCGCGATAAAAATCGAAATTGGCCGTTTCCTAGCAGCGTATAATAGCTTTTGTGTGGCAGTGGCAATGAGAGAGCTTGAGGCAAAGGGAAAGCAAAAAATTTAGAAAAACCGCTTAGCGTCCGCGACAAACTTTGACGCGGCTTTCAGAAAACAAAAAATTATTGAAAAAAAAAAAATGTTTAAAAACTTTCGCTAGCAACCGCTGCCGAGTAATTCCCCACTTTATTGCATTTCCCAGCAGAAATGTCGGCACATGGTTTCCTTTTTATGTAGCCCAGTGCTATGCTTCTCCACCTCCAATCACAGAGCACGGCAAACGTGGCAACTAAGTGTCAAACACTTCGTCCCTTAGTCATCAACTTGCGACAACCACACCTCTTTCCTTCCTTACGTCCTTCCTGCAATACGCGTTGCGGTGAAATTGTGTGGCAAAGTTGGCTTCTTTAATTTTAAGTGGCATGTTGCGAGGTGCGAGCCGGCAAAAAGAAATGAAAATCACATGCAAAAAAAGCAAGTGCGAGAATGAAGTTGTGCTAGAAACAAATTCTTTGGCAACTCGCTGAATAATTCAATCAAATAGAGCGCACATAGCCATGGGTACAAAGTTACCGTCATTCTTACAGTTGCTCCATCCATATACATATATATACATATGCATATACATATATGTATATATATTGGCATGTATGTATATTTGCTCATGCTGCGCTTCTTTTACTACTTCCCATGTGCAGTTCTTTCCCGTTTTTTTTTTTTTGTTTTTTGGTTTTTTTGTCCTTTCAGTTGAACCTTCGGGACATCTGATTTAATATTGACAGCGCAGGCGGGTGGTTAATAAAGTTAAATTGTCTCATATAATGTGCAGTGAGCCAAATTGTCGCCCTTTCCAAGCGCTGCTCCTGTTTGCTATTTCTCTGTTCTGCTTTATTCTACTCCTTCCCTAAGTATTTGCCTTTTTTTTTTGTTGCTTTCTGCTGTCAAGCTCTCCGGTTGGCTTTCGCCTCCAGCCTGTCACAGAGGTTAAGTTGACAACTTTTATGTTCGATTAAATTTTAATACCCAAATTTTTACCTTATTAATAAATTCTGCACGAACTGAGTTAATCAAATGCCGAAAGTTTGAAAGTGTGACAAATAACGATAGCGCAGGGCAGCGCTATCAAGCTTTATAATTATATGTGTGTGTGGGTAGAGATTATATGAGTAGATCAGCTTTATTATATTTTAAAGCTGACTTCGTTTACACTTACCAATATGAGGCAACTTTCTTTTATTACAAATATTTTTAGTTTTTGATAAAAAAAAATAACAATTAATTTTAATATTTGTATCGAAATAATTTTGAATCTATGGCAGCAGACGCTTGAGTTATCTATTTTGTGTTTTGAGCAAGTATTTAGCCCAAGATGATTTGCATAATTTTTCGAAAAATTTAAATTACTTAAAGTTTATATTAACATTTCAAGAAGGTAGTGTAATTAATTTTAAGCCTTACCCTAGCAGCGAGGTAACTTCTTATTCCTTGCTTGGTTTCAGTAATTTTTCAATAAGACCGCTCACACTTTTTGACAGAAGAACAATCTAGTATACACTTATAAAGTATAAACTGATCTAAATTTACTTCAAGTTTTCTATGTACTTTACAAATTCTTGTTCTTATTTTAGAATTTTCTAGAAAAAAATTTTCTTTATAAGATATTTTTATTTTTTATTTTAATAAAAAAACTATTACATTGTGACAAAATTTGCATTATATATAGTAACGAAATAGCCCGTTGTCAATTATACAACATTCGGTTAGACAAAGTTTAGGAAAATTAGTCGTTTGATCAATATATTATAACTGTGTGTTCTGAGTTAATTGGTTTATAACATGTTTATAAGACTTCTAGGACTTCTAGAAGATTTTGCAGAAGGAATTAATAAGTTTCTCTCTTCAACAATACAACACTGTGCATATGATTGGTAAGTGCCCTGCAGAATACTCGAGAAGAAACATTACAAATGTTTTATATATGAAACAGTTCATTGTTTGGTGCGATTAGAAGCAGATCGGTTGCATGTTGATTGAGCAGATTCGTGTTTCATTGCTTATGTATATTAAAGAAACTCAAAATTCTCAGAAACTGGAATGTCTGTACGAAATGAAAGGATAAAAAGAAAAAAGAATACGATTAAAAATTTTTTAAAAGACCTCAAGAACTATGGTTAAACACTTCAAACAGGCCAAACACCTTTAATAATAGAAAAGGAAGTTCGAGAAATCAGACGTTAGGCGGTTAAGGGGGTATTCTAGTCTAGAAATCAAATTTTGGGCGGTTTTTTGAATATTATTTGAAAAAAAAAAACCAAAAAATATTTTTACTATAAATTTTTTATGGTGTTTTTTTAAATATATCTTAAGAATGCAGAAAAAAAATTTTACAAAAAAATATTAAAAATTAAAATAATTAGAGGGGGGGAGAAACAGGTGTAAACAAATGGCGCGTTCTGGTGACATTGATTCCTGACTCTCCTGGTGGTCTAAAAAAAGAAATCAAAAGAAATTCTTAATCAGTAAGGATGCTGTTATGGCCCCTACCTCAGGGAACATGAAAATTTTTTTTTTTTTGAAAATGGCGACTGCCTGAAAATAAAAATCATTTTTTACGCTTTTATTGAAATTCCTGAATTTTTTTAAAATATTAAAAACAAAAATTTTGACACGATGCTGGTAAGAACGATAGAGGTACCGTGCGGAAAAAAGTAGTTTCGAGAAAAACGCGTTTAAAAAAGTGAGTCAAGCCGAACCAGGCTAGGTACTGCGTCACTAAAGTAACTTTAGTTCTTAAAATAATTTTAATTTTTAAAAATGCTTTGGAGGATATGTTCTTAGGAGTTTAAACTTTAAATATGTGGAAAAAGAATCGAATTTTTCAAAATTCTAGAGTAGAATACCCACTTAATAACAACCTAAGCCTCTTCCACTTGCTACTAGACACGTCCAACAAACCTGAAAGCAGATGACACCTTTCGATATGAAATGCGATAAACCTAGACTTTTGCAAAGACACAATTTGGTTGGTCAGAAGAGTACCTTTTTTGTGATATCGAGTAGCAATCCGTCAAATTAATAACGAGAAAAAGCTTAATTTAGGAAGGCCCGACTGTTTTCAATATTACTATTGTGATATTTGTCGTGAGGAAGACACCCAATTCGCCAGAAACTTTCAAGGAGGATCGCTTATGGTATGAGCCGCATTTGGACATCATGGAAAGACTCGTTTATAACGTTTAAGTGCAGTTTGGTGAATAATATTGGGGTGAACGTGAACTTTTCAACACGATAAAGTAACAATTCATAGAGCTGCGTCTATTCGAAGATTTTTGGAAAGCAAAAAGATTGATGTATTGGAATGGCCGGTAGTAAGTCCGGACCTAAATCCCATCGAAAATCTATATTGCTTTCTCTACAAGAAAGTATACGCCAATGGGGCTCAATACCTAACAAATTTAGGTTTGTCTTTATTGCAAAATTGAATTAGGTCGATGCCATTTCGTATATTTTTATTTTTAGTAATGAATAACAAGAGAGGTCATATTGATTACTAAAATCATGTATAAATTTCAAAAATATATATAGATATTAGGGGTGTGCGAATCCGGTTCGATTTGAATCGAATCGAATCCTTAGATCGATTCGATATTCGAGTCAAATATCGAATATTTCGAACTATTCGAATAATGCGAATAATTCGAGCAATACGAAGAAGTAAAATCTTAAATAGATTATTCTATTGCAGTAACAGAACAAAATTATCATTATCATCTCCCACACTAACTTCAGGTTCTACTTCCACAATCATATTTTTTCTCTTCAGAATTATGGGAAGACATTTATTCAATTAAAGAAAAATAACCAATGTTTGATTTTTTGAATATTTGAAACGAGAATGGCAGATGTACGTCAGATTAATGAACGAGATTCAGATACTACTGGCGCTAGTGTCTCAATCTCAATGTTTGAAGTAGTCAAATAGTAAAATTATTCGAATTATTCGAAGTATTCGAAGTATTCGAACTATTTGAATTATTCGAATAATGCGAATATTCGGGTCGAATTTCAGGTCGAATAATTCGGTTCGATTCGCGTTGAATAATTCGAAATTTCGGATATTCGCACACCCCTAATATTATTTTCTACTATTATATCCCATATAATTATTTCGCAAAAAATATTTTTTATACCCTGAACAGGGTATATTAACTTTGTCACGATGTTTGTAACACCCAGAAGGAAGCGTCGGAGACCCTATAAAGTATATATATAAATGATCAGGATGTTGAGCTGAGTCGATTTAGTCATGTCCGTCTGTCTGTCCGTCTGTCTGTATATATACGAACTAGTCCCTCAGTTTTTAAGATATCCTTTTGAAATTTTGCAAACGTCATTTTCTCTTCAAGAAGCTGCTCATTTGTCGGAACGGCCGATATCGGACCACTATAGCATATAGCTGCCATATAAACAGAACGATCGGAATCAAGTTCTCATATGGAAAACTTTCGCATTTGACAATGTATCATCACCAAATTTGGTATGGATTATTTTGTAGGAAAAAAATGTAATATCCGAGAAAATTGTTCAGATCGGTTTGCTATAACATATAGCTACCATACAAACTGAACGATCGGAATCAAGTTCTTGTATGGAAAACTTTCACATTTGACAAGATATATTCACGAAATTTGGTATATATTATTTTCTAAGGCAACAATGTAATCTCCGAAGAAATTGTTCAGATCGGTTAACTATAGCATATAGCTGCCATACAAACTGAACGATCGGAATCAAGTTCTTGTATGGAAAACTTTCACATTTGACAAGATATATTCACAAAATTTGGTATATATTATTTTCTAAGGCAACAATGTAATCTCCGAAGAAATTGTTCAGATCGGTTAACTAAAGCATATAGCTGCCATACACACTGAACGATCGGAATCAAGTTCTTGTATGGAAAACTTTAACATTTGACAAGATATATTCACGAAATTTGGTATAGATTATTTTTTAAGGTAACAATGTAATCTCCGAAGAAATTGTTCAGAACGGGTTACTATAGCATATAGCTTCTATACAAACTGGACACATAGTTACTAACAGAAATGCACCTGTGAAGGGTATTTAGCTTCGGTGCAACCAAAGTTAACGTTTTTTCTTGTTTTGGTAATGTATTTAAGTTAATAGTTAGGAATAATAAAACATATAACATTCTTAGAACTGTTGCGTTAATTCTAAAATAGTATATCTTGAAAAAAAAACAGTTTGTATTTTTTAATGTTAAATAAAAGCGGTTGTCCCGCATAATTTTTCGTGCACTGCATAAACTTATACCAACAAAATCAGTGCTTGAGTAAAGATAACATATCATGTGTTCGAAAACCAATGTTTCTATTATTGCTTCGTTTGGAATCACTGCCAAATACTGTAGAAGAGAGCGTTCGGGTAGCCGGTAGCTTAACCGAAACGGGCCGAACTTTTAACCGCTTAATTACTGTCAATATGAGAGCATTTGTCAAAATTATTTCGAGATAAATTTAGGATTTGTTTTGCATATACAACACCAACGTTTCTCTTTTAGTGATAAGATTTTAATGATAATCTAGTGTCATAGCTTAGAAAAAAAAAACGATTATGGGATTTAAAACTAATTTGTAACAGTTATTTGATTATTAGTAGTTATGAAAAAAAAGCGTTTAATGATATACCGATGGAGCTGAATGAACTGACAGGCTACATTTTAGAACGGCTACGAGTATAACTAAAAAATCATTTACAATTAAGGCTTTAGGGTTGTTGTTTTAAATGATGTAACCTAAGTATATTAACAATTTTTTTTAATAAATTTCTAACTAGATGTGCCTCTTTAAGCACTACAACCCCCCACATAACTACAAAAATGACAAAAACTAAAAATGATTCAGATATTTCCGCTATGCAAATCTCCTATTTAGAAAACTGTAACTCTCATAAAGACGCAAGATTTCGCCTCAAACAAAATTACAAATAAACTGTAAGCAAAAAAAAAAAAAACAAAAATTAGCTGGCAAATGCAAATGAGCTTGCGCAAGTATTCAAATAATTCGCTTAGATAATTCGCTCAAATGAAAGTATGCGAACAAGTTTAAGCGCATTTTGCAGTTCCTTGGGCTGCGCTCCCGCTTTTATTTTATTCTCAACTTATTTTTTTTTTTGTTTTGCTTTGACTGGACAAGCATGATTTACGTCAAACTTTTGCGACCAAGCAAACACCAATGACGCATCACCGCAACGCCACCAGTCAGAAACTTTCGATTCTAATTGCCGGATTACATACACACACGCACACACACACAATCGCACCCCCAAACAAATAAAAAGCTTGTAAGAATTCAATTTGTCAAGCAAAAAGCGAGAATTACAAAGAGACCAGCAACAAAAAAACGAGCGAACACAAATGAATTGAAATAAATAGCGGGAAAAAAGTTGGCAGCAAACTTTTTACAAAGCAAAAATGCGCACTGACAGTTTGTGAAAAGTTTGCAAAGCGCAAATTACTAGCGCCAAGCCAAGGCGAAAAAACCAAAAACAATAAAAAACATTGTATATAGCAGATGGGCAGAAGACACGGCTTTGGACGCTGACAAGTCAAAAGACAGGCAGCGGTGTGCGTAAATGAATTACTAGCGCTTGTCTTCAGCAACAAAGTGAAATGCCGTTAGGTGAGGAAAGGGATGAGGGGGAATGTTTGCAGGCGAAAAAATCAAAATCACGCTGCGTTGAAATTGTTTGTCACAAATTAGAGTATAAAAATCTTCATAGAAGTGGAACAAATGTTGTAGAAATGCGGGAAGTAGGCTGAGCATTACTTGGGAAGACAGCTGCTGCATAATTTACGCAAGCCACACACACACATCTACAAAAAAAATATGAAAGAACACCGGTTTGGCGCACTCAAAGGCCTTTCAGTTGCAGTTCTTTAGACATTTCTCCGACAACAACAATGCCAAAGCAGGCATAAGAGATAAATGGCGGCCAGTCAACCACTTTGAATTCGATCAAATTAAGTAAACGCTTCATTTACGCGCAACAACAACAACAACAACATGAAACGCGAAAAGCAAGTATTTAGTCGAGGAGTGTGTGTATTGTACATTCATTGCCCCAAGGATATAATTAAATTTTCAAAAGCTGTCCGCTGACAAGCGCAACAACCGGTAGCCAGCAAGCAGAGGCAGCGCAAAAAACAAAAAAAAATCCAAAGTGGCAACAAAGTAGCATAGTCGAGCAGCAGTCAAGTGGCCACCGGCCGTGTGCTCAGTGTTGCATAACATTTTGTAGGCAATCACTTACTTAATTTGCCAAGCAATGCAGAAAAATGAGTGCTTCGCGTTGCTTGGTGGCTGGTGGTGGCACTCAGCCCTCCACCTCACGTTTGTCCACTTCGTTGGTAACTCTGAAATTCACCTGCACACTTTTGCTCACACTTCTACTTCTGCTCAGCGTCTCGGCCTTTTCGCTGCTGGCTACATTTTTAAGTGAATTAGTAGCCAATTACAAATACATGCACACTCAAACACACACACACACACATTAACAATAGCGCATAGATATTTTTTGTCAAGGAGACAAATTGCCCATTTGGCGTGTTTTTTATCAGCACTTTCGATACTTTATGCGCATTGTTGGACTTCAAGTGCACTTCGGCGTGCTTTTGACGAGCTTCCACATTTCCATACGTTTCGTATTGTGTCGTGTAATGGATCGTTTACATATTTCACTTGCTTGTAATTTAGCTCACTTACGGCGAGTCGGTAATTGAGTTGCCGATTTAGAGGCTATTTGCGCTCTAATGAGCTCTAATGATGCAGTGATTTGTTTTAAATGCGCTTTTAAATATTTCAGCGTTAGTGATTAGTTGTGACGCAGCTTGATTGAAATGTGTGCTGCAAATTGTGTTAATGTGCTTTCGAAAATTTTAATATTTTAAGCTTACAGTCTTTAATGGCACGTTTTGATTGGGGGGTCATCTATGTACTTATCTTCCCGATACTAAAAAAGCGATTTTTTAATATTTCTAATAAAGTCGTAATTAGAAACATGTCTTACAAGAGATTTGTTCGAAAGCTTGTTGGTATGCTAGATATCAAGTCTCAAAGTCAGCGTAGTGCTCGTTATTTACGTCGCGCTGCCAGCTTTAAACACGTTTTCCCAAAAGTGGAATTTTTTCAAAGTTTTTTTTTAAGAGCTTTTGAGAGCTTCAGAGCTTTTAAGCTTTGAAAAACATTTTTTCCAATTTTTATTGGTTTTCTTTGAAAAAACGTGGTGAAAAATTAACATTTTTTAAATCTTTGCCATTTTGTCGGATTTTTAAATAAGCAAGACACTTTTTGAACCAAAATAGGCCAATGGAGCGCGAAGGTAGTGGAGTAATAATAACGAACTAGATGATTTTCTATGATTTAAGCAGTTATATCCCCATGTAAATAAAAGTACAGTTTTTTTTGCATATAAATATGTCGAATGTATTTGTATTAGAGCGGGTCGGCTTTCTTCATAAAATCGCCTTTAAAAAATCTGAATAAACGGTTGCATGCGAGATATTTGATATAGTTGTCATCGACAAATGAATGAATGATGATGAATGAACATCGAAATTCACTATGTATGTACTGAATTTAATTCGGATATCTCAAAAACTGAAAAACAAATTTTTATAATCCTTAAAAAACTTCGCCTTAAAAATCGTTGGCTCGAAACCAGTTTTAGACCGATAGTCTCTTCGGCAAAGGTGCTCAGAATGATGCTCACATTTCCAAGATTCGCGATTTTTCCATTTTTTTTTTTTTGGTTTCATGTATATCGATCCACTTTAATATATATATGTATATGTATCATATTTTAAGGTGATTCGACAAAAAGTCTCGGAGTTAAAACTATATTTGTAAGTCAAAATACTACTATGTATTGAATTTCATTCAGATATCTCAAAAACTGACGAACACATTTTTATAATCCCTAAAAAATTCGCCCTAAAATCGTTGGCTTTCAGGCAAAGTTGCTCAGAATGATACAAAGCACATTTCCAACCTAAGCGATTTGCGGTTATTTCTTGTCTTTTTTTTGCTCCCTGTAAATCGACCCGCTGTATTAAGTATATATGTATGTATATTTGATAACATTTTTTAAAATTTTAAGGTGATCTGACAAATTTGTTTCGGAGTTATGGTTGTATTTGTGAGATATTTTTCACTTTAAGCTTTTATTTCGAAACACAGGGTCTCTCTGAAGCCAAAAAACGGCTAGATAAATCGGCTTGAAATTCTGTATATTCATCCAGTAATGATAGGAAGATTTGGAAGATGGATGGATGGATGTCTAGAAGTTCACTCAAATGAGAAAAGTTCTCTGAGCGCTATTCACTTGGAAAAGTCCAGAAATAATTCTTATTATTATGATATGGCTCAAGCCGCTCACGACTTCCCGTTTTAGACCAACTATCCTCTGGGTAGCCAAAAAACATCAAACTGAAGGCGAACTAAAGTGAGAAGGCGAAACATCCAACCCCAGGGTGGTGCGCTGAGTTTTGAACCCGTCACGTATAAACACACCCAATGAAAAGTAGAAAACAGCCTCGAATGAGTCGCCTATAACCCGCGTAAGTGGTATCTACATTAATAAAGAAGTGATCGGAAGAATAAGATTATTTCTGAGAGGTTGGAAAAATATAGAGGTTCAAAACACACATTTTTGCCCTAGGTTTGGTATTTAGATCGGAATGCAAAAAGTTTGAATTCGGTTTTGAAAAATTAAATTCATTCTTTAAATTATAAATCAACTATAATTTTACACTCATGTCCTTATTAAGCTTATTAAAGTGACATTGTATAAGAACAATATTTTGGCAGTAATGTTTGAAGTTATTAACGTTTTTACCTTTAAGACGCCCAAAAATATTAAAATCTCCATTTAAAATATTAATCTTACAAATTTTCTTTTCGCCAACGGTAAAGTTAAACTTCGTAAGCTAATCTTTTATTAAGTAAAAGCTGCTCTAATGCTTTAAATTCCCCCAGCCGCTAAGGCAGTAGCAACAACTGCGCAGCAAAAGTATGCCAACTTCTCTTCACGTCTCCACCGAAGTGGCTGCACAAATTTTAAATGACATTTATGCATAAATTATGTTAATAATGTAATTTTACAGTGGAAATCTATGAATATGAATGAATGCGCACGCGGCACGAGCGCAAATGCACGAGTGAGGCAAAAAAGCAAAAGGAATAAATGAATGAATGAACCGTAAGAAATTGCTAAGAGATCTTTGGCCAAAATTGAAACTGACTTGCCGACGAGACAGCGGTGCTGGCGACCACTGCAGTGCCCAAAGACACACTTTTAACACAGACACCCACACAACGCGTACCACTTTGTGTTATATGTATATATTTATAGCACTTGTTAGTATATGAGCGGCGTAATCATATACATCATTACGGTCGTCAACACCGAAGAAAAATAATAAAACTGAAAAACCTGCCGCCGTTGGCACAAAATCACGCGTACATTACGCGAGGAAATAAAAATCCAAATTGTCGCAAGCTTACCAACATATATACAAGTATGTACATATATAAACAGCAACAGACAACCCTCAAAACCACTAGGCGATTTCTGCATACTGATTTGTGTGCTTTGCTTTGCTGCGTGTACGACTTCTTGTCTCCACAGCTTGTAAGTTAATGTAATTTCATAAAATGTCCTTTTAAATCTGTGTGTATGCATGTGTGTGTATACATTATGAAGGAAGCAATATTATATTGGTATGTGTGTGTTACGATTCCAAGCAGCGAACTAAATCACAGTCTCACAAATGTAAGGAGAAAAGCTTACACAAAAAGCAAAAACTGTAAAACGCAAAAAAAAAAATGTTAACGGTTGTAAAGGAAAACCATTAAACAGGCGCAGGATATGGCAATGAATCTTTTATTCCACGCGTTGAAATGCTTTGAAAGAGGGCATACAAATTTATATACAAAGCCTTGCATATATTTTTATATACACTATACATATGTACATATTTTGCACGTTGTAGTGAAAAATGAAAGTAGTCAAGAAGAATAAGTTTAGTTTAAATAATCATAGTATTTTTGTACTAAAATCGAACTAGTCTGAAAAGAATCAAATTTATACCAATTTTTTGGGAATGTGATATACTACTATGGACAAAATATAGTAAGACTTTTTTCATAATTTAAGTGCCCTTAATCTATTTTTCGAAATCTATGTATGTCGTAACCCTCAAAGTGATCCCCTGATTGGCCGGTCGGAAAGGCAACTTCGATCATCGAAGAAAATTGTCAACATAGCTTTGATTTTCTACTGCTTTGACGTAGTTTTTTCGACTTCGGCTCACCTTTGACACAATAATCGGCCAATTGATTAATGTAAATGGCTGGACATGGTACGTCGTCAACGTGTGCTCAAACCTCTTTGAATAATAATAAGAATCACTTGCTCGTGACAAACAATTATCACTGAAGGCCTTTAATTGTTAAAATCAAAAAATACGTTCGGAAGAGTAGTTCGGCTTCCGCTTCACACTAGTTGTGAAGTAGTTTGTAATTAGCTTATTTAACTCCAGGGTTTAGGTATCAATACTAAGAGGTAAACGTGAGTATGCGTGAGTATTTAAAGCCATTCAACGAAAAGAAAGAATCACAATAAAATTTGTGGGCAATTATACGCATACAATTATAATAATACTTTGCGTTGTTAGTAATTCTCATTTTTATTTCATCACCTCCGTTCATAGTGTGGTTTGAGGAGTCATCGAGAAGAAAGATTTTCTTCTGAGATAACTGAAGGAATTTGCTGTGTAGAAAAAAGTTTTCAAATGTAGTTCGGTTATCTGTTTGTTATAAAAAATAAAATCGCGGAAGAAAAGTGGGAACTTTATGAAAGCTTCGAACATAAATTAGAAATTAATGTATCTTTTAAAGTCCCTAGTATGTGTACCTCAGTGTCTGTAGTTGACTTTTAACCGAAAATATCGGTCTTTGCATAGCAAATACAATTGAAATTAAGAGAGAAAAACTTCCTGACAATAGTATCTCTGGGTATCAAAAAAAGGGTTGGATCGGATCAATGCCCCCATATACATAATATAAACATTTTCAAAGTTCTGAGTGACTTTATTCCGGACATATTGGCTAATACGAGTTATTACAATGAAAATGAGAGATCGTATTTTAATCATAACAATATATCTTTGTAGCTCAAATAGATAATATTGGACGAAAACTCAACCTAGACTCTGAATAACTAATATTAGGATTTTCGAACAACCAGCTGACTTTACTCTTTGATTGGTGATTTTATGTGAGCATAAAGTATCTCAGGCAACATTTACTTAAGAAAACATAAGTATGTACACATGATCATCGTGAGTCTCAAAAAATATTTCTAAAAAACGAATAAATTTTCTACCCAACAAAAAACGAAAAATTCCCACATTAAATACTTAAATGGTGGCAACACCGCAATTCTGTCAGCGTACTGTCAAAAATTTTCAAGTAAAAGAAACTACACTTCAAAACTATTTATATCATGAGTCAGAGTAAGCTAGAAGAAGTCAAAATTTCTATTTCCCATCAAATTAATTTCAAAATATTTTTATTTATATATTTCTATAAAATTGTGAAATCACTTTCGTATGAATACGCTCAACAAAACGACAGTTGGCATAGCAGCGGGTGTTGCGGGCACACTTTTTCTCGGCTATTGCATTTATTTCGACCGGAAACGACGCGCCGATCCCGAATACAAAATGAAAGTACACGAACGTCGACGGCGCCAACGTAAATATCAAAATGCCGTACGAAATGCAAGCCTGAATGATTACGAAGCACTGCAGCGCTATTTCGCACAGGAAATCAATTTGGGTGAAACTCTCATTGGGCGTGGTGATTTCGAGAACGGTGTGGTCCACTTCGTTAATGCTTTGGGTGTGTGCGAACAACCGACGCGTATACTGGGCTTCTTTCAAGCTACACTCTCGCCGCAAGTGTTCGCTATGCTGATTATTAAGCTGCAGGAATTCAGTAATCGCGCCAATGCCGAAATGAATGGCATACCGAAAATCGGTAGCGCCAATTCCATTGACAGTGCTGATAAACCCGTTTGTTATGTTGACGGTTCGCCGAGTACGATTTTGATTGATGATCTGGAATAGTTGTGCTGTACACGAAGCGTCGTGTGGTTATGTGTGTATATTTGGTTCGATTATACAATTATAATGCTGGTATATGTTGTTGTGAGAGCATTGTATATACTTTATATTTGTATAAAATTATAATAAATTTTAAAGTAAGACAAAAAACATAATATTTGGAGATACGAAGGGATCATCCCAGACTAACTATATTTAAATATGGTATAGTAGCTGTCTTCTTTTAACCATTTCTCTCTACGATATTCTTGACCGCTGCTTTCTTGTGAAATATTTAAGAGATGACAATGATATTGAATTCGATACAGAAGCAGATACGCCATATAAGCGGTATAATCACGAAATACCTTCTGTCATCAAACAAACAGTCAAGACTTGGCTCGCACGTCACTGTTGACAGTCATAACTTTGAAGTAGTAGATAATTTGGAACCAGCATCAACACCATCAACAATATCAACCTTAAAATCTAACTTCGAATCACTCTTCCCAACAGGTGCTACTTCGGACTGAGTAGGAAATTGAGAAGTAAAGTCCTCTCTCTAGAAACAAAGACCAAACTCTACGAGTCTCTCATCATTCCCGTCCTGCTATATGGTGCCGAGGCATGGACAATGACTTGAACCAGTGATTCGACCTTAGAGGAGTTCGAGAGAAAGATTTTGTGGCAGATTTATGTCCGATAAAATGATGAAATGAAACAGCAGCTGCGCTGGTTAACTCGTATTGTCCGAATGGAACAAAACAATCCAGTTTTGAAGGTTTTCGATTCAGTAGCCGTTACTCATAGTTATGCTGGTTCAATTTTCAAGCACTATGACTTAATATTTGACAGCACCCGACATCATCCAATCAAAGAAATAACGAAGGCTGCAAGAGCTTTAAGAATAACTCAAAGAGTTGCTCTTTAATTGGTACTAAAGCTGCCACCCATAGACCTCTTCGATGAAAGCTGTGCAGCAAAATCGGCATTGCGAATACTGCAGTAGAATTTACATATGTTGTTGTTGTAGTTGTAGCGGCAGAATTCTGCCGAGTTGACAGTCCTTGGCCGGATAAAAATCCGGGTCCGTTCCGGTTACGTAGACCCGACTGTCATGGGAACGGAAAATTTACATATCGAACCTTCGGGCACAACTCGGTGGGTGGGTGGAGCCCAGTAATCAACATTTACATAAACATTGTGAATCTCATGCAGTGTCTAAATCACGACCACGACAAAAGCATGATAAAGAAAGTTAAAACCCGATGGAACGGGCTACCTGGGTGCAAAACTTCGAAAGTCATGTGCAAAAAGATGGATCAGAAGTACACAAAGTTCCTGTTGGCACTCGTTAGAAGAGACTGTTGGAACATGATGATAATACTAACTAGTCACTGACTGAAGCACAGACATTCTAAAGAATAAGTACTCCTCTCAGACCTCTTAAAAACTATATATACAAATATATATTATCTAGTCTAAAATAAACCAATTTTCTTGTACTCACTTTTCATATAGAGTCTGTATGCTATCCGTTCATTTACAGTTATACTAGCAGTTGTTTAGCTCTAATCCGTTTCCAATGTCGCTATTGTCCTTGATGTGTTTTTGTATTATTCATATTTTTTTTTGTTGTTATCCAACCAATGTTTAAGCTTATTTCATATGACCATAATTTTTGTTTTTGTTTTTTGCTGTATTTCTTTTTTGTTTTTATTTTTTTTGATTTAGACTCAGTTTTTCTTTGTAAACTGATTTTTGTTGTAATGTGGGTAGAAGGTAGAAAGCAATTCGTTGGCATTATTTTTACAGTTAGGTTATAGAATAAATCATTTCGTCAACTACCGATTGCTATGTGTGTATATAGTATATTTATATATGTAGGTATGTATGCAAATACATAACTCTAGTGTTGAATTGGCTTGGCGCTACCAGACTGCCCAACTTGCGGCACAAATCAATTTACATTAAACAAACGTACATGTGTATTTATGTACACTATGTTGCATATCGAATGTCACCACCACCTCAGCAGTGGCTTATTCGCCATGCTGCACCTCGTTTACACTCGGGTTTCGCGGGCAATCGCTACCAATTACTCGTTATTAGTATTCTCTTTTACTTCTCATTTGCTAGTGTTTACAAAATCCACCGATTAGATTACCACTCTATTTAGCTAATAATGTTGTTGTTGTTATAGTTATAACTAATTTACTCCACATTGCGCGCACTAACAGGCACTCGCCATGCACACGCACCGCTCTAGTGCACCCAGGATGGTGGCGTCACGACGCTCGCTTGTGAGTATTGTACGCGTGCGTTTAGATTTGTTTGCGTCGGTGTGGCGGTTGGCAACTCTAACATGTTACTATTGTTATTATTGTTGTTGTTGTTATTGCTAGCGATACTATTCAACAGTGATGGCATCAATTGTTGCTGCTGTTGCTGGGGTAACTGAGCCTGCAACTGATTCAGCTGTTGTTGTTGTTGTTGTTGGTGCGCATTATTCGCAACGCCGAGGGCGCTATTAACCAAATTCGCCGTATCGTTGGCAACGCTTGTGGGGTCAGCGGTGAACGGTATATTTATGTCTAACATGCCGTCAATGCTCATCTCCTGTCGGATCAACTGCGGAGGGTAGAAGAGAATGATGGAAAGGTTAAAATATCATGCAAAGCGCTTGACATTCGAGGAAATTCATTTGGATTTTATTACACTATTACTCACCTCCTCGAGATTGCAGTCGAGACCAGGTTGAAAGCTGTCCAATGTAAATTCGTCAATTTGTGGCTCATTGTTAAGCGCCTCCATGCACTGACCGATGAGCGTCGATGCGCAGTTGTTGTCTACCGAAACAAAATAAAGCAAAAAGGGAAAATAATATTATTTTGGGATGAATTTAGTTATATATAAAAATCTTCGGGATGTTGTAGTAGCGGTTGCCTAGTGTTCGTTTGTTTAAAAACAAAAAAACAACGGAGTCCATGTGGAGGGTTAAGGACGTTGCATAAGTACGGTTCCAGGCGTTTTTAGTACCAATTAGCAGTGTGGAATGGACACACTAACCACCTTGGTAGGGTTCGAGACTCATGTAAAACCTCTGCCGTACTTTGGATCCGATAGCCGGTTTCTATGCGACTCCACATTCAACTGACAAAGTATCAGTTCTTCCCACATTTTGTTTTTAATCAGAACCACCACAATACTCCCCGAGGGGCATGTTGGAGCGAACTCCAAGGACTCCTGCTCCCCGTGGTACCAGAATTAAGTCTTCGGTCAGACCTCGTTGCCGAAACTACTATCAGTTGAGCTTCCATACTACTCTGGACTGGTGACCTGGTAATGGATGCTATAGTATCCAGAACGAAATTACGCAAGTACCGCTCTAGATTTTCGGGGAAACTCAAGCTTTTGTCTGCAGTGGATTGGTGGTTTGACTACAAAAGCGCCATTCATTGGTAGGGAGTCGATGGAGGTGTCGGTGCTTTCTCTAAGGATGATCGCCAGTGCGTTTCTAAAGTTCGAGACGTTCGTAGTCTTCTGGGCGGATTCGACTGTTGTTCGATTTCGGCGACGTAATTAAGGAAAGACATTCTGAGTCTGCTGGGAGGTGGTTCCACTTAAAGCAGACGACCACAGGTATGGATTTTGCAAAAACTTCCAAGCAGAAACTGTTTTCAGAGGAATGGTTTGTGCTCCTTGGGTGAGGCATGCTGGCTTCACTGCGTAGGTATTCGAGAGGAGACACCAAGAATTATCGTTTAATAGTACGAAGTGCTAGACTTAAGTACGTCTGAAGCATATTCGTCCGTATTTCATTTCATCGAGTCGACCGTATCGCTCCAGCATAGTTTGTGACCGGTCAGCCGATTGCCTTGAATGTTGCCAACATTTCTCTATCCTTACGCCAAGAGCTGCCGTCTACCGACTTAATAATTTCGTTGCAGCTCGGTATTTATGCAATAATCTCCCTTATATGAGGGGTGAAAGAGCCCAAACTGTCAAGTGTAATACCTAAAGTCTTAGGGTTGTTTAAAGTCGGACTTTTAACACCATCGACTTTGATATTAAAAACCAGTCTGTGATCCTTCATTCAGTTAGTAGAAATAGTGGCTGTAGATTCAGTGCTCTCCCCCACTTAAGCTCCTTGAGTAGAAGAAACGAAAAAAATCGAACTCCAACGATGTTTTCTTCTTCTCGGATCTCAAGGGCATCGCTGAAGACAATTCGTCTAGACTGTAGTAAACGACTAATCTTACTAACAGAACTGGCATCGAAAAGTAGAAAAATTGTTAAAGTTGATATTTCCCCCGCCATCCATGGCAACTATGCCGAATAATTTAACCGAATTGACAACTAAACGTTTGTGTTAGGTCTAAAAATATAATTTACGCAACAAACTCTAATAAAATTTACATATCAATAGGCTTGCCAGACAGCTTTCGGAGGAAGTGCCAAACTATTAAGGAGTTTGAATAAGCAAAATGAGAGTTAGTACCGGCATAACTTTTAGCACACTTCATCTTCGTACGTTAGATATCGTTTGGGTATTGGTATTTTTAAAGCTGTTTATTTACTTAAACTATTCAACTACTCAAATTAACAGTTTCGGACGGTTTCGCCGATTTCATTTCCTGAAAGACTTCGTTTGATCAAACAATTAGCGATTTACCTTCCAAATTTGTGTTAAGTGACTGCTGTTGTTGTTGTTGTTGCTGCTGCTGCTGTTGTCGCTGTTGCTGTTGGTGTTGTTGTTGCTGCTGCTGTTGTTGCTGTTGCTGCACCATTAAGCTAGCACCGTTATCATTCGCAACGCCAGCAGCATTGGCGGCGTCCAAGACCACATTACTGTAAGTGTTCAAGGAGTCCGATGACGGCTCGCTGTTCGGATAGGCGGGTGACATTGTTGTGGTGACTGAATTTGGCGACAGACCCTGTGCGCGTACAGCAAAAAAAAAATTAAATAAAAAGAAAGAAATTTTAAGACAAAATTTAGGTGCTTCAAAGTAAAAGGTGGGCTTACGTCGCGTGAGTTGTGCAAGCAGCTGCACGTCAGCGAGCGATGCAACAGGCATTGTTGTGCCTGTAGGCTGTAGCCCTGCGAGACGACTGGTCCGTTTAGGCCGTACGTCTGTGGCGCCTGGTACGGCGGTGGCGGCTGCGTGGGTATGCCGGAGGCAGCGCTAAACCTACTCCAACCGTATGACCGTTTAGTGGTAAGAGAAAGAGACAAAAAATTTCACTTTATTTATCTGCGGATTGAATGACTTGAAAATAGCTGAAAGTGCAGTAGACACCACTACATATACAGACATGCATTACGCACACACACGCACACACATGCTTGCAAGCAACTACAAACGCACACAGAATTCATAATTCAAATGCAAACTAAAATAGTTTGAGAAACAAAAATTTGCATTTTGCACGCTACTGAAACTCATACACGCTCAAAAATTCAAAATCAAATAAAAACATACTGAAATAATAAAAATCACATCGGTTTACACAAATAAGAGAGAGAACTGAAAATATGGTCACTGACCCTTGTAGAATATCCTTTGGCAGTTTGACCTCCGCAATTGAGCCAGCGAGTTGGTCCATTGAGGCTGCCTGTGCTGGCGTTATGCTTGTACTTGTGTAATCACCACCAAAACTCCAATCTGGCTCAAGTCCTATGAGTGCTGGTATCGGACTCAGGCGTCCGCAGGAACTGGCATTCGATGACGCGCGTTGTCGGAAATCCGGTGACAATTGGAAGTTGCCACTTCAAAATCATCACAAACAAACGAATAAGAAATTACAGCCGAAATGAAAATATACAAAAAACAGAATCGCAAACAAAAATTGGAGTTAAAAAAAGTTATAAATAAATGTGGAGATAATAAAGTTAATTTAAAGATAACTTTCTAAAATGTGCAAATTAATTATGAGATGCAGTTTAGCTATGAAATGTGGCAACTATTGCTTAAAGATTAATAAATATACATACGATATTTTCAAAATGCGTTTTAAATTTATAAACATGTCTAGAAAATTTCATTTATTGAGTTAAAGGCTTTATGCAAAATTATGTAGATTTTGAAATACTAAATCTTGAAAAAAAAAATTTCAAAAAAAAATAAAATAAAAAAATTATATAAATAATAAAAATTATACCGCAAAAAATTTTATGTCGACCCACATGTAGTGATCCTAGTTCTCCAATATAATAACCAATATATATAACTAACAAAATTGTGCATATACCAGTTTGTTCAATAAGTTTTGTCGTCGATAAGCAAGGGCATTGCTACAGCATTGATATAATTCTAATTTTTGGATTTGCTACAGCATTGATAAAATTCTAATTTTTCGAAGAAAGAAATTCATGAACGAATGTTGAAAGAGTATAATGATTGATCACCTACAATCAGAACAGTAGAAAGATTACTGAATTTAAGCGTGGTCGTACAAGCTTTGAAGACGAGCCACGTGAAGGACGTCCAAAAAGCCTATCAACACCAGAAATCATACCCAAAACACAGGTTATGGTTTTAGAAGATCCTCGATTGACTAAGAGCAACTTAGTAGAGACTCTACAAATTTAATAAGGTAGCGTTAGTGAAATTTTGGGTTTTAGAAAGCTGTGGGCACAATGGGTGCCACATTCGCTAACACAATGGAACAAAAACACATTCGAATGCGACTTTATCAGCAACATTAGGATAAAGTGGATTTTGTGCATTGATTCACCACTATGGATGAGACCAGGGTTTAACACCATGATCCTGTATCAAAACAAGACGCTAAAGAATGGTGGGAACCAGGTTGTTCGGTTTCGAAATGAGCTCGTGTCCGGAAAACGGCAACGAAGATTATAGCATCAGTTTTTTGGGATGTGAGAGAAATTTTTTTTTGTGGGTTACTTGCAAACTGGTAAAGCAATCAATTCTGAATATTACTGATTCCTTTTGGACCAGTTGAAGGAAAAAACCAGTCGTGAAAAAAGACCCACTTTGCGGAAGAAAAAAATGGTTTTTCATCAGGACAATGCACTGGGTCACAAGCACATTTTGACAATGGCTAAAATCCATGAATTGAAACTTCAAATTGTTGTAGCATGCACCATATTCATCACATTTGGCCCCCGACGACTTCCATTTGTTTTCAGAACTCAAAAAATTTATGTGTCGCAAGCTTTTTCTTCAAATGAAGAGGTCATAACAACTATTGAAGCATATTTTGCAGACCTTCCGAATGCTCACTTCGGCGATGGGATCCACAGATCAGGGAGATTATACAGAATAATAAAGTGTATTTTGAACCATAAAATTGTGTTTTTCTTATCAAATCAAGAAAACTGAATACTCGACTTTGCATATATGGTATATGTTCCGCGCGACTCTACAGTTAACTCTTCCCTTTGGTTTGACCCCATCGAAGTAGCTAGCTATCTGGGCCTGTAGTTAGCTGACCTCGATGACAACAAACCCGAAATTTACCACCCAAGCGGGGTTTAGATAACTTTTACAACAACAACAACAACAACAAAAATAAATTAAATTCGGTGAAGCTGAAAAAAAGTTACAGCTGCTCAAAAATTAATAAAAATAATGAAGAAATTCGCTATATTTTGTAATTTTTTTATAAAACAGGGAAGAATGCCATGCAAGCCAGCAATGAAATGAAACGATGCTGTATCAGCTCGTGTAGCACAACAATGGTTCTCTCGCTTCCGTTCTAGAAATTTCGGAATTTTAATTTAAACTGATGGAATAATGTCTCTAAGGGAAAAATGGCAAAAATGGTCGACCAAAGTGGTACATTTTTATTTATTTATTTATTATTATAAATATAAAAAAAAAAAATTAAAGTTTGAATGAAAAAACGAAAAGACTTTTTGGACAATGCAATATAATCGCAAAATCGAACTCAGAATTAGTTCTACACCCAACTATCTTTTTAATTTTTCGGATCCGAGCGCCAACGATTCAGATCTTAAGAGAATGGTCGCAAAAAAAAAAAATCCAAAAACTATACTCTCGCGGCAGACTGTAGTCCAGGGGGATGTTCAATATATAAATAATGAATTAAATTAAATTATTTGAGGTCCAACAAAGAAAAAACTATAAAATAATATTGAACTATTTTTTTTCTTTTTTGAATTATCATAGTTAATTAATTATATTAAAAAGTTCTAAAATATTTTTTTTTAAATATCATAAATTAAAGTGAAATGATGCTTCCTTCAGCATTATTATTTTCTAGTTATTTACTATTTAAATAGTGCTGCTTGGGATCTAGATAAAACTACTTAATACAACATGCGAAATTTTGGCAAAGTTTATGATAAAATAAATATATTTTATAAATATTTTAAAAAGATGGATTAAGAATCAGAAACTATGCTAATAGCAGATAGCGGAAAAGCTTAAAAATATGCATTTATCATAAATAATATAAATTATCTAAATAAGAAATGTTTTCAAAAGCTATTCTAGAAAACAACGAAGCGCTTATGAATGCTCTGTACTACTTTGGCAGTTATAGACATACAAATACTTGTATTATTTTACTATTGTATATATTTTTATTTATAAATGAGGTAAAACGAAAGAAAATATTTCGAAGTTAATAGTTACCTGTGCAATGGACTCTCAGAGAAGTGATCTAAACCTTCGCTAACGCTACTACTAGGCGACGGTGTGGCATCGTTGAGACCCGTTATGCCCGCCTGACGTAAAGCCTCCACACGCTTTTTGGCACGCCCCCGACGTTTTTCGTAGCGTGACGTTTCCATAGAGGCAGCACGCCGACGCACCGATTTGCCAGGTTTGGCATCGGGATTCAGCATCCACCATGAGGACTTGCCAGTGCCTTCGTTTTGTACGCGCATAAAACGATTGTGCAGCGAGAGATTGTGACGGATGGAGTTCTGAAATGAGACGAAAGTGGGGATAAAGATTATTTACTATTTTATTTAGAGAAGAATTATTTAATTATATATTCAGTTCATTAATGTTTTTCAATATTACAGCGTAGATATGAAAGCGTCATATTAAAGTGATGTAAGCGCTTGCATTTTTGAACTTGCCACAACTTAAGTCAAAGAAACCGTTATGAAAATTTGCTATTGTCGCGCAATTATTGCGCAAAAATTCAGTTGAAAAAAGCACAATTGTAGCTTCTGCATGCTGAGTCGGCAACTCCCTCCCTCAATCGGCTCATTGATAACATTTGGCGAGACTTTGGTTTGCCCGCCACCCGCCACGGTTAGTTGTCCTCATTTTCATATATCATCGCTGATGTAACAATTTGTAAGCAATTGAAAGCGCTGCGCTGCGACAACATTCCAGTCATTGTCTGCCATTCAGCGATTTCTATTCAACTACCCCAGCCTGCCATGCGTCGAAAACATTTCGATAGTCTGCCGACATTTTTATCGCTTTTCTTGTGAGATACCCCAAGGAACGCCACGCTTCTGCTGCGCTAATTGGACTGTCGTAGCGCATGCAGTGCCATTCAAAGCCATTGTCTCTGCTTCTTCTCTTCTCTGCTTTTTGTCGCTCATCGCATTTGTACATTTGAACTGTCAATTCATATTTTATGACATAAACCATAAATACTGTGCGGCAAGGACCTGTCAGCGCGCGTTGGATGTGGGGTGACAGCAGCAAAGCAAATAGGACACGAGGTGAGGCGCTGGCGTTCCGCGCGTAACCGAGATCAGTTATTGAGCACATATTTATGAATTGAGCATGTAAAAAGCGCCATCATCTAAATACACAAGGTGCGAGGAACTCCCAACAGACTTATATCGAGCATATGCGGCATACATCGCATAAGTAAGTGTTTTGTGTTATGAAAACGGCGTCACACCAATACCATTTCACCTGCTCAATGAATATGTCGCACAATCACAGTTAGACATGCACACACGCATGCACAGATATTTTGTCAGTCATGCATGACTTACATGTGCGTTTGTATTTCCGCCGACAAGGCAACTAAGCAAATCACGCAGAAAAAAAGCAAGAATGCCAACGCCAACCAACGGGAGCAACGTGTAAGAAAAAGGTAGTAGAAAAATGGTTGAAAAAATTGCTGTCAGCAAACGGTGAGCAGAAAAAATTTCTAAAACGACAGTAAAACAAACCAAACTAGCAAACTCGTTGATGACGCGCCAGCAAACACGGCATTGAGCGACGGTCTGGCGCCTTTTATCGCCGTGTTACGAAGGATGCGCTGCCATCACCGCTACAGCATCACTGCTTTGCCACGCACACACCCACTGGCACATATATAGAAACCGTGCGCGACTCCCCTTCTTCCCCACCAAATGCGGTGTGGCGCGGCGACGCATCATGCCGCAGACTGCGTGGGCGTATATGCACGTAAGTTTGTGTATCTATGTAGGTATGTAGACACATATCTCTATGCGTGTTTATATGTGCATGCGTCACTCTAAAAAAGTAAGTATAACTTAATTTTACTTTTTGCTAAACTTTTTCTTGGCGTCACTGCCAATAGTTGCGTCGGCATCCTTTTCGCAACCCCTTTATGCCAACCGCCCCCTTTACTACCACCATACTACTGTTTACCCTTACTTTTTCGTTGTCACGGTTGTCGTGCTCAATTTTTGGTTGTTGCCCAGGTCGTCATGGGGTTGTGCTAATGGTTTAGCCTTTGGGTTTTAGTTTAGTTTGGTTTTCTAAAAATTGTTACGCACACACATTTTTTGCGGTTATATCCTTTTCACTTAATATAATCATATTTATTTAAACGCTTAAGTGCCAATCTCACATACATAAATATATAAGCGCCGTTAGTTGCGGTTGTGTGTGTGTTTGTGTGGCAATTTTCGACTTGTGACTTTGGGAGAGCTCGTAGAAATTGAAAAGTGGGTAATGTAATGGATTTACTTCGTGTTAAAGCTTTAAGTTATAAGCTGAAAAAATGCTGTGACTAATAGGGAAGGTCAGTTTGTAATGAAGTCGCTAACTGTTGTTACGAAGAGGAAGGAGAGGTCAAGAACTGTTGTTGCTAAAGCAGTTTTTGAATGAGAATTTATTAAAATAATATATTTTCATTTTTCAGTGGCATTCATAATGTACAATTAAAAGAAAAATATTTTTTATTACAAAAATTTTTGGATTATTCCCTTTTAAATAACTTCTAAAATTATAAATCGATTTCTCAAACAGTTTGTGAGTTAAAGTTTTCAGTTCAGTTTTCTGCTGAGCAACGACTTGAAAATGATACGGATTTTTATCGAAAACTCATCTTCAGTGATGAGGCTCATTTCTGGCTGAATGGCTTAGTCAAAATATATATAACTAGTCAGGCAGAAAACTACACGTACTCCCCGAGTCACCATTGCGTCCCGAAAAAAATTCGGTTTGGGTCACTTTATGGGCCGGCGGCGTCATAGGGCTGTCCGTGATGATCAAGACCGGCACGTTACTGTGAATGAAAATCGCTACCGCTGAATGATAACCAAATATTTTTGGCCCAAATTGAATGATATGAACTTGGTAAATGTGTGGTTCTAACAGTACAGCTTCACAAGTCACAAAGCGCATGTCATAATCGATTTATAGAAACCACGAAATGGCACAGTCAATTGGCCGCCTCAGTCGTGCGATTTGACGCAATTAAACTGTTTGTGGGTCTACGTCAAGTCTATGGTCTATGCGAATATCGAACGTGAAATTGCAACGATATCGGCCGATTTATGTTTAAAAACCGTCAAAAAATGTGTTCAGTGTCTGGTCTTCTGCAAAATTCTGCCAGTGGTAGAAAAGAAATCCAGTTCCATACATAATTGCATCGAATATATTTTCGCATGAATAAGGAAAGAATTTACTTTAGTGACGCAGTACCCAACCCGGTTCGGCCGGACTCACTTCTTTAAACGCGGTTTTCTCGAAACTACTTTCTTCCACACCCTACCGGCATTATCTCAAGTTTTGTACAACCGATTTACTTGAAATTTTGTGTGAACCTTCTTTATATAATCCTTTATAGTTTCTACCAGCATTGTTTCAAAATTTTTGTTTTTAATATTTTAAAAAAATTCAGGAATTTCAAAAAAAAACGTACAAAATGATTTTATTTTCAGGCAGTCGCCATTTTTCAAATTTTTTTTTTTTTCGTATTTCCTGATTTAGAGACTAGAACAGCATCTCTACTGATTAAGAATTTCTTTAATTTTTTTGTTTTCAGACCACCAGGAGAGTCAGGATCAATGTCACCAGGATGCGCCATTTTTTACACCCGTCTCGCCCCCCTCTAATTATAATAATTTTAAATATTTTTTTGTAAAATTTTTTTTCTGTATTCTTAAGATATCAATAAAAACACCATTAAAAAATAGATGGTAAAAATATTTTTGGTTTTGTTTGAAATAAAATTAAAAAAACTGCCCAAAATTTGATTTATAGAGGAGAATACCCCCTTAAAGTGGTATAATTTAAATTTTCTTCAAATTTATCACTAATTTTACTATTGTTAATGACTGATGTGAGGTGTGACGACTAACAGTAACATACAGAGTTTGTTGTTATAAAAAAATTAAAATTTAGCATACGCAAGCGCTAAAGCAAATTTGCTTATTTCTTTAAATATCTAAACAAAGTCTCGTATTAAACTGAAATTGTTTACAAAAAACAACTCAGTGAGCCCAAATAATAATTTCATTATTTAATTTTCGACAATTATTTTTCAGTGCTGCCGGTCTGTTTAAACAGCTTTTTTAATATGCGCAGTTCGCTGCTGACTTATGCTTGGCGAGTTCGAGACAGTTAAAGTCAGACTGCTTCTTGAACAGGGTTCAGAAGTTTCGCAACCAAGCTATGAGTTTGCTTGGATAGAAAATAAACGTTTTAAATTTCTCTTATCAAATTTCTTTCTAATTTTTATTTGCGAAATATATCGTCTGATGAAATGCAAAACAGCATATCATCAAAAAAATCGAAATTGAAATTTACTACATCATATTACTTATACATATGTTTGTATCTTAAAATTTTAATCTTCGTTGACAGATAAGCCAATATAAAACCATTTTATAACCAAAACTATGAGTGGTTTTTATTATATCGTTTTTCATTCGCCAGCAAACTTACGAAAAGTGATGTTCCCTTATTTTGCATTTTAGGGGACGTTATAAATAAAATTTAAAAAATAATATGATGACTGGGACACAAGCCATTAATCCAATTTTTTTCTTGTAATATTCATTATCTATATAAAGTTTGCCACGAATTTCGCAACACTCAGATGGGAACGTCGGGAGAGGCATAAGTACAAATGGTCAGCGATGACGAGCTGAGTCGCTTTAGGCATTTCCATCTGTCTGTCTAAAGTCCGCGTTTGAAATATTACGTTGGAAATTCGCACACGTACTTTTCTCACCAAGAAGCTGCTCCTTTTTCAGAACAGCCGAAATAGGACTACTTACTATCGCATATGGCTGCCATACAAAGTAAACGGTCGAAATGAAGTGCTTGTATAGGAAACTTTTTCATTTGAGAAGATAACTTCACGAAACTTGGTATGGCATATTATCTGAGGCAATAATGAAGTATCGAAAGAAATTGCTCAGATCGGATCACTGTAATATATAGCTGCCATACAAACTGAATAATCCGAATCATGTTCTTGTATGAAAAACTTTTTCATTTGACAAGATAATAGTTTGTCAAAAAAGTCTTGCGGTATTTTCGCTAGTTGGTGCTGAATGCGCGTAGTTCTAGTTTTATTCGTCGCATCGTCATGCATTACCTTTTTGGAAAGGTCATTTCACGCGCTAACACGCGTTTGATTGATTGTCGTTTCTTTTAAGTCGTTCGTGAGTTATAGCGTCGCAAACATGGAGCAAAATAAAGAGAAAATACGGCATATTTTACAATACTACTACGATAAAGGCAAAAATGCAACTCAAGCCGCCAATAAAATTTGTGCAGTTTTTGGACGCGATACAGTTTCCATTTCCACTGCACAACGATGGTTTCAACGTTTTCGTTCTGGTGTAGAGGTGGTCGAAGATGCTCCACGTTTCGGAAGGCCTGTCGTCTAAAATTGCGATAAAATCGCTGAATTGGTCGAAAGAGACCGGCATAGTAGTCATCAAAACGTTATAAACCAATTGTAGAAGCTTGGAGTCACTAAGAAGCTCGATGTATGGGTGTCACACGAATTGACGCAAAAAAACATCTTTGACCGTATGACGCATGCGAATCGCTTCTGAATCGCAACAAAATCGACCCGTTTTTGAAGCGTATGGTGACTGGCGATGAAAAGTGGGTCACTTACGATAACGTAATGTCGTGGTCGAAAAGCGGTGAAGCGGCCCAGACGGTGACCAAGCCTGGATTGACGGGCCGGAAGGTTCTTCTGTGTGTTTGGTGGGATTGGCAGGGAATAATCCACTATGAGCTGCTCCCCTATGGCTAAACGCTCAATTCGGACCTGTACTGCCAACAACTGGACCGCTTGAAGGCAGCACTCATGCAGAAGAGGCCATCTTTGATCAACAGAGGCCGAATTGTCTTCCATCAGGACAACGCCAGGCCACACACATTTTTAGTGACGCGCCTGAAGCTCCGGGAGCTCGGATGGGAGGTTCTTTTGCATCCACCGTATATTCCGGATCTCGCACGAAGTGATTACCACCTGTTTCTGTCCATGGCGAACGCTCTTGGTAGTCTGAAGTTGGCCACAAGAGAGTCCTGTGAAAATTGGCTCTCCAAGTTTTTTGCCAATAGGGAAGCGAGCTTCTATGAGAGGGGCATTATGAAGTTTGCATCTCGTTGGAAACGCGTCATCGAACAAAACGGCGCATATTTGACTTGAATCGCATTATTGTAACCAATTTTATGAATAATTGAAAATTCAATAAAAATACCGCAAGACTTTTTTGGCAACCTAATATCTTCACAAAATTCCGTATGCCATACTATCTAGCGCAGTAAGGAAGCCTCCGAAGAAATCGCTTACATTAGATCACTATAGCACATAGCTGTCTAACAAAATAAACGATCGGCATAAAGTTCATGAAATCAATCTCTTTTAATGGGAAAAGGACTTTCAGCTACGGTGCAATCGAGGAATTTTTTTGTTTGTATAATTCTTCAATAAAACCTAATTACATATATTGTCGTTAAATTGAACTACTAGGCGAAACTGTTTGCACTTATGAAACTTTTCGATTAAACTTATGAAAAAAAGCATGTCTTTTTATAAGAATTATATATTTATTGTCTATATTAATCCATGATTAGGCATTTTGATTTCTATTTACACATAATTATCAACACATACACATGAATATTTAACTAAATATTTAACTTCGTTCTTATTAAAAAAATACGTTGTGCCAAATTTCTTAAAAAAATTATTCACGCTCATATGTTTCTACACATATGCTACTTAAATATAAATATGTATGCTTAAATATGCATGTATGCCGTCACCCACATCTATCAAAACTTGTGATGACATCACAATTTGCCAAGCAATCAACACACGCAGATCGCCGTAAGCCAAACGTGCGCTACGGATAAGCGCTTACATATGTCTTATTAAATGTACACACGAGTAAGCACCAACAAACATACAAACGCGTGTATACAAATGACTTTCCGTATACATGAGTGGATTGCTGCAAACCTTTCTGGTTAGACGTGCGGGCATTGGTGTAGCGTACGGCCATAATGAAAGCGGAATTGTGCGCGCATTAATAGGCCACAAATACGCGCAAATTCTAGAAAATTTCCCAAAACCAAATCAAATTTGTTGTTGTACAGCATACGATCTGAAATAATTCAACGCAATTTTTAAGCGCCCTTGAAGCGCAATCGGCCCAAAAAAGAGTTTTAATATATACGTGCACATAAGCATACATATGTATATGTATGTGCATGCAGACCTCATTGAAATACACATACATATATACAATTTTGCCAACAGCTGTCTACAAATATTGTATGTATGTATAAGTAGGCTTGTGTGGCTCGCACAAATTACCGCCTCGTCTATTAGTTGCTCATACGCCCTCGCACACGCATTGTTGCCAAGCATTTGAATGCTGGCTAGTTACACGCGCGCAAACAATTTATTGGCCTTTTCGCGTTCGCAATCGCACTGAACAAACAACACACACACTCACATGCAGATACTTATAGAGACATGCAGGGTGGTGATGTGGCATATTTATGTGGGCATGTGGATATGTGTGCAATGTAAATAGCTGAGAATTTGTAGAGTAATAAATATAATTGACATGCTTATGCGTACTAGGCTACTAGGCAATGTAGCCGTTATATGCCACACGCTTCACTGCCGCTCGACGATACACTCGCATGTACATATGTATGCATACGTGTGCCTATCAATGTCAAGCGACCGGTAGTTAAGCGAACGCAAAAAAAAGCCAAAAAAATCATAGATTTGGTTGCTGTGGTGGGCGTACAATCTTACACATACATATATTTATTTGTGTGCTTGAGTGATTTGCAGTGAAAAGTTCCATACAAATAGATATGTGGCAAGTTAAGCATGCCGAGTTGTATATTGTACGCATGTGTCTGCTTGTAAAGTATGCGAATTTGATATGTGTAGACTTTGTAAGCAACTAGGTTGACAGGATAATAGCTGTCGGCTCGGATAATCACACATATGTACAACAACAAATATTTTTACTAACAAATATTCATGCAAACTATTATTTGCGCAAACTATTGTAAAGTAAAGCAAAATTTGCCGAGTTGCTTGCCGGTACATGTGTGTATATGCATGCGTCTTACGGCAGCTGATGGCAAGCAAAGTTGCTGGCAGTAATTTTTTCCAAGCAACTCCTGCTACAATTAGAGCAATGCTACAGGAAACCGGAAAGCCAGTGAATTATGCTCAAATTCATATGTGTTTTTTTTTTTTTGTATTTTTTTGCGTGTATGCGTGCTCGCATGTGTGTGTATGTGCCACATGAATAAAGCGGAAATCTCAAAATATTGAGAATTTTTTTTTGTTAATCTTTAAGGGACGCTGTAACTGTTACTCAGCCTCAGTTACAGTCACTTACATACATACACATATTTGCAGTTGGAGAAAGCCGCTGCAAAGGCATGAATGAAGTTTGTGATATCTCAATTGCAAGTACTATATTTATACATATATTCTTGAAAGTATATTTTTGTAAAATCTGCATGAATAAGCCTCAGCGCTCATGGTTTAAGCCGTGGAACTGTGAGTCATCTGTAAACCGCAAAAAATCCTCGGCGTCGACTTTCAGCGCGATAAAGTCGAAAAAAAAATTTGTTATAAATACTGTACATACACGCATATACATCGAAATCTGCACAATTATATATATATAGCAGGCAGTTATATATACAGACAACACCCATGCTAAAATCACAGACACCACCAATCGTACGAACAATGCTACTACCAGCCCTTGGGCCTTCCCCAAAAAGTGTTTGCGTTAGTTTTTCCCCTTTCTTTGCTTTGGTAGATGTCTTGCCGCTGCCTTTTAATGCCATTAACTTAATTTGTTTGCTTTGCTGCTCTGAAATTCGCTAATTTATTGAAATGACTTTATGGGCCTATTTAAATCTGCATAAAATATATTTATATGGATTACTTACTACACGAAAATAAAGTAGAGGCGGTCGCCAACGACGTCTAAAGGCTAAGCGGTCTACACACATTTTGGTTTCTACTATTTACTAATATCAAAAGGTCTGTTGGTCATGCCCACCCACAATCAATGACTACTACATATGTATATAGATATACTTCTTAAGCAAGATATCGCATATTAAGAGAGTGTGGGGTAGCGCGGGCAGCGTGCGCCTGGTAACCAACTGTCATATTAATATTTAGTGCGCGTGACATTATTTGCTCGAAATTATGCCAAGCGAAAATAGCAAAGGAGGAAAAGTGAAAGTAGTCAGCTAATGTACATATGTGCAACTTAAAGCGGTAGGAATTTGTTGGGCTAGTGTTGAAATATTTATAAATAATATTAATTTTTAGCATGTATGCGATTTTTGTTTTATATAATATTAATTTTTGGCTTTCTATGCAATTTTTATTATTTCTCACCATATTTCATATTTTTAAATATATTTCTTGATTTCACAGCTGCTTTTGATAATGCTTCAAAAATTTATCACTCAAAATTTTCCATTAATTATTTGCATTTTTTTAGCCAGCGCGCACCTGCCATCGTTTATCATTATCTAAATTTAATTCTCTCAATTTTTGTGCTATTTTAAAGTACTTTGCCTGGAATTGGAGGCCAATTTGTATGCGCTTGCATATCACTGACCCTGCTGCCTAGCAGCGGCTTGTGTTTTACCGATGAAATCCGATAAAATAAAATAGCCAGCTTTTTTCAGTAGCCTTATGACATCGTCTTGCTATAATACTTATATTTTATCAGCTGTTTTATTTTATCCGGCACTTCGCTTGAACAAATTGAGCCTATTAGCGCAGTGACCAGCTGAAGACACTTGGATATGCTTATCTCTCATGAAAAAAATAAAATAGCTAGTATTAGCACAAAATAATCGAAAGTAAATATGGATTTTCAAAATGGTGAGTGGCGAATATAAGAGACTTATTAGCTTTGTTATTCTAGGAAATTTGTGCGAACAAAGGACTTATTTTGGATTAAATTATAAACTGCTTACTAAATTGTACCTAATGAAAATTGATACACATGAATATAATATTTTTTTTCAACATTTTTTATAATAAATTTTATTTTTCAACAATTAAGGTCCGGAAATTTGGTTAAAAATCGATTTGTTTGAGAAAACATCATTTTCCCAAAAACTTTAATTTTGCTTATTATTTTGATTAATTACTAATTAATTATTACTTTAACGAAAACTGTTTTTTTATTTTTAATTCAGAGTGTCAAGGTCAGAGATATAGTGATCTCCGCAAGACGTCCTTTTTGAGAGGAGCTCCCAGAGATCAGCTGTCCTTTCCAAATAAATATTCTGACTAATACTAAGCGACTAAATTTGAAAGTTTTCTCAGAAAAAATTCTAGAAAATTCGTTTTTTCGGCCTTCTAACTGTATATAACTCCTTGAATGCCTTTTTAATATTTTCCCTCAAATTATTACTGCACAAAACTTAAATCAATATCATGAAAAATTCAATACAGAAAGCACTATTATATCACGCTCATAATAGAAAGCATTGCTTTACATAGTAACACCGCTGTCGAGGCGCAAATTTGTCTATTGGTCGCCCTTAAATAAGAAAAATAAGTATTATATCAATTTTCCTCAGAAAAAATGGCTTTCATTGCAATTCCGCACTTGCTGCTTTCTAACATTGTTCGGATCTGCTTTGTGATAAGAAGTCTTTTGGTGTGCAGAATCGATGAAAGCAAAAAATTTATGTAACGTGGCATATAATATAATAGCGCCACACATAAATAAAGCACAAAGTGTGATATGTTGAATCTTAGTGTCATAAATATTTCGATTTTTTCAATTTTCGACTATTGGCATAACTAAATTAAAGCAAATGCAATGAAGTTTTGAAATTAAGTCTTAACGAAAGCAGTGTTCGATATTGAAATAAAGAACAAAGAATTTGCCTCGTTATGGACGACCTTGGACATATTCAACTGACGACAATTTTGAAAATGTGAAGGACAAGGAGCTAGCAAATCATCAGACAAGTAATAGAGAGATGGCTAGAGAGCTCCACATCTCTCCAGAGTCCGTTCGAATGAGTTTGGTGCATATTTTTTGGTATTAAATGGGTTCTTTCTCGACTCGTGCTGATAGAGTACCATAAACAGGTCTTGTTAGACATGCTTGATCGTGCGCATTTCCACCACACATTCGTGGAGAGCATTACAGCTGCCGATAAAACATGGGTTTATAAGTTTGACATGCATCAAGTCAATAATCATTGGCATGCATGGAAAAAAAACGAGCCGAAACCAAAAAAAACACGCAAAAGCCGCTCAAAAATCAAAGTGGGGCTCATTGATATTTTCGATGTTTGTATTTTGGTGGATCATGAATTTGTTCAAGGAGGACAAGTGGTCAATAAAAACTTCTATTTGGCCGTATTGATGCCTTTGTGTGAAAACTTCTGTTCGAAACAGCCGAAATTGTGGAAGAACAATTCATGGATTTTTTACGATAATAATGAATGTGACTGAATTTAAAGCCAAAACAACAATGAAAACCATCGATCAAACACTGTATTCACCAGATTTGGCTCCATGTGATTTTTTCTTATTTCCGAAACAGAAACTGTTGCTCCGTGGAACCCGCTTTCAGTTGATCGAAGAGATAAAACCGAAAATCGCTGAAGGAGCTGAAAGTCATCCAAAAATGTGCTTAGGAAAGGTGTTTCGAGGTTTGCAAATATTGTTGGCATAAGTGGATTACATTTGGTGGAGATTATTTTGAAGGTGAGAAAATAAATTTTGATGCATAATTAAATATTTTGCGTTTTATTTACTACTTCATATGATCACGTTCAAAACATAAAGCGATTTTGTCGATAATATAAAACTGCTTAGCAAATTTAGTTATATAAAATTTATTTTTGGAAATCACTATTAACCACATACATATGTTCTAGATGCCCCCCTTCGCCAAGAAAGCGTGTGCGTGTAAATATTTGTGTCACCATGCCGGCAACATACACGTGCAGCCATCACAAACTCGTATACCATGAGTACACTGTATACTTTACGTACATATATTTATATTTATATAGCATATTCCGTAGATATGATTATCGGATATAACCCAGCAACACATGACATATTTCTTCAAAAAACACAAGCACGCACATACATACGTATATACTTGACTAAAAATAGACCGAAGGAGATAATTAGCGCTCAAAAGTCAGCCAACAGCTGATAAAATGCATGAAATACACATGAAAAAGTACAAAACTACTAACTAATATTAAACTTAAATATTGAAAAGTAAATACAACAATAAAAATAAAAATTAGGATTTGCACAAAATATTAAGAAAATTGTGTGAAATATTAAATACTAGTAAAATAAAAAATAAAAAATTAAACAAAACTGTAATCTACGCAGAAAATAAATGATTGCAACAAAAACTAAGCATTATGCTAAACCCGAAAAATTTCCCTCAACTTATCTAAAAACAGTTTAATGGCACATAATAATAATTATCGCCTTTCGATTAAGTTCAAGCAGAGGCCATTCACATAGCAGTCATGCCAAACAGACGGGCAATCAGCGCTTCAACATTGTTGCGTTAAAACACTTACATATACATATGTGTGTGTGTGTGTATAGAGCAACTTTTGTTAGTATGTGTTGTGTACTATTTTTAGTGTGCGTGTATGTGTGTGCGCGTTGTCTGATAAGCCAGTCAGTTAGTCGGCAGTAGGCTCTGCGTATCACAACCCGTCTGTATATGTTGTTGTTGTGGGCGACACAGCGTTGATAGGTAAGCGCCACGCGAAAGCTTCGCCAAGCGGCGGTGTTGTATGAGAGGCAGGGCGGCTAAATATATATGTGTGTATGTTGTATGCTTGTGTATATGTAGGCGTGTATGTACAGAAGCTTGTATAATAGTGATATGCAAAAGTTAAATACTGTGGTATTGAGGTCAAATATGCGGCACTAGGAGGTACTCGTATTTTAATAAACATTTTATTCGTTTATAGTTCACATGTCTCAATTAATGCGTTAAAAGTGCGAGAGTTATCAGTGAAATGATAGCAAGCGCGATAAGCTTTTGAATTATTTTGAGCAATTTTTTAAGAAGCGAATATCATTTATATAGCAATGCTATAAATAAATTATAAGTTAAACTAAATTTAATGCGAAAAGTTTATTATTTATTTATTTTAGAATTTTGAGACATCTGAGCATAGTCCTGTCAGCGCTATTTGGATTTTTGATCAGCGATTTACCTAAAATTATTGGTTTTTTATTTCTGAACGCCAAAATGTGGACAACTTGACAACAAAAAAATTTTTTGTAGCATAATTTTAGGCGTTGAGAATATAAGTGCTTAAAAGTTGATGCAATATGAGCAATATTTTATACATATTTATTGAGAAAGCCGAAAGTCGAAAAGTATACTACATAAATAAAATTGAACACAAATTGCCTACATTTAGGCATTTAGGCTTTTATAAATTAAATTAAAGAAAGCCGATTTTCTGCACTTTGAAATAAAACAAGGGAAGAAGTACCGCAGGATTTGTATGTTAATGTTTGAAAGCCTAAATTTAGATGCTTCTTCTTCTTTATTTTCCTTTTAGATCGGTTAGGCGGCTAAGGCCGAGTTCAAAGTGCAGAAAATCGGCTTTCTCAGCTTAGTTTAATTTATAAATGCCTAAATGTAGGCAATTTGTGTTCAATTTTATTTATGTAGTATACTTTTCGACTTTCGTTATATGTCTACACGATAACTTATATGGTATGTGCACTACGATATACTATATTAACTTGTCAAAATTTAGACATATTTGTTTACGCCGAATAGATAAGAATTCCTTTAGCTTACTTGGAGCATACTGTTAGGCTATTAAGCACCCATATGTAACGCTACGTGAATATTTCTGTAAATTACATAACCAGATACCACTTTCCAAGCTATTTTTGCTACTTTGAATTATAAAAATACATTTAGCATAGTTTTAGGCTTTTGAGCTCATTCAGTTTTTATAAGCCTCATACGTTACTTTGCCTAAAAATCGGATAAGGAAGTTTTCAAAATAACAAGTTAAGTTTATTATATAAGTATATACTATTTTTCAGGCATATTTTATTACTGTGAATTAAAAAGTTACATTTAGCATAGTTTTAGGCTCCTGGGTTGATTTAGTCTCTTACAGCCTTTAAGATATTTTAAGGATTCAAATTCAAAAAAATTGGAATAAGAAGTTTTCGGAAAAGTAATTTAAGTTATATTCGAAAGGAGACTGTTTAAAGAAGAACAAAGGTTTGAAAAGATGGCAAAAATTTTGTCTTTAATAATAATAAGTTTAATATTGCTTAATATTATTGAGCTTTATCTAACTACTTTTTAACCTAATTTTTCAAAACTAATAAAATTCCGCCAATGTCAATGAAAACAATAATCTTTTTGCAGTCCCAACCCACCAATTAAAGCTATTGCCACTTTGAAGCCTTGCACTGTAGCCTGCTACAGAATGCATGCGTGCTTGAAGCATACTGCAATTTAAATATTTAGTGGTCAAACACCTTCAAAAGTCTAATTTTAGAACATAACTTGCAGGGAAATCAATAAACTACAAAATTGGTGCAAACCAATAAAAATTAAAAAATAAAAAAAAAATTAAAAATAATTATATGCTGCTTAGAAAAAAAGGTGCTCAAGTTGAAAATGGAATTTTCCAGCGCACATATATATTTTAAATATACTTGTATGTATGTATGTATCTAAGTATGTATGTATGCGTTTTCATGACAAGGCTGCTAGAGTCACACACAAGCATATTCTTGTGTTATTAGTATTTTTTCGTATATGCATTTGTGTGTATTTCTATCTAATCTCATTGAAAAAATCATGCAAACCGCCAAGTGAACAGCTGCAATATTTCTCAGCAATGGACAACTGGCGGACCAGACCGGGCCGCTAACCTCGGCTAAATGCGCGCTGCGCAAAAATAATAAAAAAACACAGTAATATGAAACAAATGCGGTGACATTCTTTATAACGGGTGATTTTTTTGAGGTTAGGATTTTCATGCATTAGTATTTGACAGATTACGTGGGATTTCAGACATGGTGTCAAAGAGAAAGATGCTCAGTATGCTTTGACATTTCATCATGAATAGACTTACTAACGAGCAACGCTTGCAAATCATTGAATTTTATTACCAAAATCAGTGTTCGGTTCGAAATGTGACAAATCGACAAATTTTGTTCAGCGATGAGGCTCATTTCTGGTTGAATGGCTACGTAAATAAGCAAAATTGCCGCATTTGGGGTGAAGAGCAACCAGAAGCCGTTCAAGAACTGCCCATGCATCCCGAAAAATGCACTGTTTGGTGTGGTTTGTACGCTGGTGGAATCATTGGACCGTATTTTTTCAAAGATGCTGTTGGACGCAACGTTACGGTGAATGGCGATCGCTATCGTTCGATGCTAACAAACTTTTTGTTGCCAAAAATGGAAGAACTGAACTTGGTTGACATGTGGTTTCAACAAGATGGCGCTACATGCCACACAGCTCGCGATTCTATTGCCATTTTGAGGGAAAACTTCGGACAACAATTCATCTCAAGAAATGGACCCGTAAGTTGGCCACCAAGATCATGCGATTTAACGCCTTTAGACTATTTTTTGTGGGGCTACGTCAAGTCTAAAGTCTACAGAAATAAGCCAGCAACTATTCCAGCTTTGGAAGACAACATTTCCGAAGAAATTCGGGCTATTCCGGCCGAAATGCTCGAAAAAGTTGCCCAAAATTGGACTTTCCGAATGGACCACCTAAGACGCAGCCGCGGTCAACATTTAAATGAAATTATCTTCAAAAAGTAAATGTCATGAACCAATCTAACGTTTCAAATAAAGAACCGATGAGATTTTGCAAATTTTATGCGTTTTTTTTTTAAAAAAAGTTATCAAGCTCTTAAAAAATCACCCTTTATTTATACATTATTTGTTGGTTGAATGAAATGGCAATAGAAAAACCGCTGCAAAAATAAAACGCATTTAGATTCGAAATAAAGATACACGTCAATTTTAAATCAGATGCTTTGTCTCTTTGCCGTAAGCTCAGTGGTTGTGGGTGAGTGCTTTAATAACGGCGCGAATGCTTGAATGAAAGCGGTTTTGTGGAAAATAATTTAAAGTGTGATGTTTGGTTAGAGAAATGAATGAGTTTGCAAAAAATTTGATGGAATAATATAAATAAATGTTAGTTGAAAATATAAATATAAAATAATATTTCATATATAGCACTTTTTTATTCCCTTTACTCTATTTTTCTTTCCTAATCGCTATTTTTTATTGAGTTCCCAAAAATTTCTTTAACTACAATTTTATAAGATACTAGCAGCCCGTCCCGGCATCGCACGGGGTATACAATTATTAATTTTTGGAAATTTGGATATAAAACACATTTTTTCACAAATATTTTTATTTGTATTAAAAAAAATCCCACAGTTATATTTGTATGTAAGTCTATTTATGTTCAATTTCTTTGATTATATTTAAGTGGCGGGCACTTTTGAAAAATTAAATAAATAAAAATAATAATAATCAAAAAATTAAAATAACAGTAATAAATAATGAATTCAGTTTTACATATAAGTAAATAATAAATTATTTAATAAACATATTAAATAATAATAATATTCTTTAAAAATTAGCGTATAAAAATATTATAAGTAAAAGTAATAATTACGAAAAACAACAAAAAATAAAATAAAATAAAAATACTAATTATGAAAAATTAAAAAATAAAAATAATAATAATCAAAAAATTAAAATAACAGTAATAAATAATGAATTCAGTCGTTTTACATATATTTTTGCCACTGCACGTGCTCAATTCTGCTAAATAGCAGCGACAACGTCGAATTCCTTAATTTCTATCGGTTCTGTTAGCCGCCAAATCGAACATCATACAGCATTCAATTTGCACCTTCTCTATACTTTACATTTTCTGGCCCGGCGCGCTTTTCAGAATGCATCGCAAACAACGGCCACGGCGCTATGGCGGTTTTGTTTACTTTTTGAATTTTTTAATTCGTAATATCATTTGAATGGAAAGTCCAATTTAAAAACTATTTTATAGGTAGTTAAATGGTCTTGACCATAAAATAATTTATTTGGATAAGGATTAATATAAACACATAAATAGCATGGTTTGAATTTGGTTAGCATTTTTGTTAATGTTTAAAATGAAACAAGTTGTTGTAGTGAAATAACTACAATAGTTGGACATATGCTACCGCGTCGTTTTTTATAGACATTATGATCTTCTTCAATATTGTTGTACATTATTTTGTTCAATCGCTAATAGTTTCGGCAGCGCATTCAACGAAAGACATTTTAAGATTCATTTTTCTACTCCTTCGGTTATATTGTTCAAATTTTACCAAGGATCCCTAATTTTTTTCAAAATTAAATGTAGCCTGTGTCAAATTGGAAGAATGTAGCATTCTAGTGGTGAAAGAATTTTTTAAATCAGTCCAGTACTTGTTGAGCCTATTCATTACAAACATACAAAAATGGGTACAAATATTTCCTCTTTATAATATTAGAATAGATGAAAGCATTCAAATGTAAAGTACTATATATACCCCCACTATACTATATTACATTTGAATTACGTTTATTGCTAAGTTTGCAAAAAATTTCGCGCTCAAGCATTTTGCTCGCTGTAATCACTTTAGACCTGTGCTGCGCATTCATTGAACTTGTAATTGGATGCGCGTGCGAGCGCGCTTTTCTATCAGCCGCTTCAGCAAAAATACATATTTAGCTTTTCTATAAAATAAATAAATAAACACGAGGCTAGTGTTTTGGTTAATAAACTCGGTTGATATTATTTATTAATGTCGAAAACTGCTTTTATAGCAAATTTTCAACAAATAATAACTTTGGTGAGTTAAGCACCAGACTTTTGCTGACATTGACAAAGCATAAAGTTGAACTTGAGCACTTCCTGCTTGATATTTTTGATGTGACTTGCCGTTACACCTGTGAGTAATGTGTTAATGACCTAATGTATTTGGAGCAATCATTTGTTTTGTGGCTTAGGGGCTATGCAAATTATTTGAGGTTTGCTTAGACATAGACGAATTTCCCTCTGCAGTTGCAAATTTGGCAAAGTATTCTTAACATATTCTTCGAGCTTATTAGCCAATACAAATTTTCACAAGCGTTTAATTTCCATTCCCGCCCATTTGGTGGGATGTCTAAAGGTATGAGCTTCCAAGTGTTTGAGTCTTGACCTCCTTAACGCGAGATAGTCAAGAAGGAAGTGTTGAGTTGTTTCCTCCTCATCTTCTTCCATACAGCTTCTGCAGATAGCGTCTGGTAAGATTACCAGCCTTACTGCGGCGCCATCAATAGCCAGAAAACCAGAGAAGGACTAGCCTTACGGAGGGCAAAGAAATCGCTAGATCTCTTGCGATCGATCTTGGACCAAGAGGTTTTTGCTTTTTGTAAAACTACCGATGGTAGCTTCCGTTTGGCACCACAAGAAGATACAAGAGCACCGACCCGCTCCCATTCTACCGATAGGGGTTCTAGGGTGTCTTTTTTTTTTTGGCTCATCAGCTTTACAATTTCTTGCAATCCCGCTGTGGCCTGGTACTGGTCTTATCACAAAGATACTCGATGCTATTGTTAGCGAGGTTGTGTACTCTTTGACCAGCCCTGAGCGCACTGTTAATCGAGTTCAAGGCAAGTTTTGCCGCTCTGCTATCTGAGTGGATGGTTTCTTCTCTGAAGGAGTCTGCACTCCGAAGCAGTAAATCTACTGCTACCTTAATGGCTGCAGCCTCGACCTGGAAGGCATTGCAATAGTCAGTAAGACTTAAGCTGGAGTTGATATAGAGCTATTGACAGTGAAACTCTCTACCAACCTTTCCCTCAAGTCTTGAGCCATCCGTAAAGAAGCTTACTGTCCCTCTTCTCCAACCCACAGTTTAGTCCCTTAAGTCTGCTGTATACAGAATCCAAAAAAATTTCGTTATCGAAGTGTAAGACTTGAAGCCGAAAAAATTTCACTGACTCCTTAGAAGCTCTTCTCAACAATACGAACTACATACATAAGTAAAAATATAGTAGGTTGAAAGCAACTAATCCCTTTGAAGTCAAAATTGGTCATGTTTTTTTTTTGATATATGTAGGTTAAGTTAGGATACACTGCCTGGCTATCGCGCTTGTCCTTTGTAATGCCAGATGGATGTTCATTATTCGTACCAGTTGAAGCTTGCATCGGGCAGGATGTCAACGCTTTTTCTGAAATTTAGTCGAGATAATAAAGACTTGATATACATACTTATACAATAACTCGGAGACTTCATCTAGTCCCTTGAACCACGTAACTCCGAGTTCTAGATAAGGCCGGAGATAACCGACGAGGGGTTCCAGCGTCTTTCTCATTCCTATTTCCCTTTATTTTCTACATAAGTAATCCTCAATAATACCCATACGACTCACATGTTATGCCAATAAATTGTGATCAATGACTTGGCCAACAGCCGTCCTGCAGTCCTTTCGAGTCCGTGTGAGTACAAAGCTTACATGTCGTTTCTTCATATAACGCTATGTGCGTCTTTACTCCAAAAGCATGCATTTCATTGAAGTGAGTATAAATAATAAATTCATTTAATCCAAATCTAACCAAAGCACCAAAAATATGATATGCACTTGTTGCATTCTCCATTCTTCAACATCTAAATAGCCACAATCAATGCAAATGCCGAGCCAAAAACCCACAAAGCCATTTAATAACGCTTCACATAAATCAAGATATGAAAAACTCGCATTCCTTATCACACACCATTTAACAACCACAAACTGACACAAGAAATGCACAAGAAATACAAAATATGTATAAACATTCAAAAAGAATTGCAAAAAAGAAAACGAGAAGAAGAAGAAGAGAAGACAAGCCAGAAATAATAGAATGCAGTAAATGAGCACAATTTGAATTAAATGCTGACAACTGGCAAGCAAACTACGCGCTAAACTAAACAAGTGCACTCGCACGAAGGACATAAAAAAGGATATTCATGTGGCAAGTGTCATATTGATTGTGTTGCCACAAACTTGTCCGACTAACACATACACATATATATAGTATATAAACTGGATATTTCTATATTGTGGGGCCATTGCTGTTGTTTGTGTAGCAAATATCTTCCGGCGCTCGTTTGTTGGTCATTTTCCTGCAGAGGAGACGACCAAACGCTTGCAAAAATTATAAGCCAAAAGGAGATCATCATGCATACATATATACTGACGCATATTAAATACTAAAGCTGCACGAACAAGTTGAATAATACTACTACAGCTGCATGTATATGTAGACTCGTTTAGTGTTAAGGATAAAAACGCTCGCGCAAATGTATGCTATTGGCTTTAAGTGCATTGCCCCAAAAACTATACATTGTAGTACATTTGCCGAAGAATTGGCGTAATGTAAGAGTGACATAAATGTGGCAGCGACTAAATTGAGCCAAGTTCAATTCAATAGTTGAGCTGACAGGAGGGGGCATCTCCGCACAATAATTTTAGTCATCAAAGTGGATTTGTAAGTCCATTGAAAAAGTTTTCTGCATTCAATGGAAATTGCGTCGTCGTCTAACTAGCGGCGGTCAAACAAACAACACTTTCACATACTCACTCATGTGTATGTGTGTATAAGTTTGTAGTTTGTGGACAACGCAATGGATTCACTTGTCTGGTTTGCAGACGATTATGTGGATAAGCGCTTGTCATCGAATAAATACTCATAAATGCTTTGGAGGAATTAGCGGAAAATGTGCATTGCATGCACACATACATACATATATAGTATTTAGTATTTGGCTTCATTTTGTAAATTTGTATATATATAGATACCCTCCCTGCAGGGATGGAAACTGGTTTATAACTGGAAGAAGTCAAACGGGCCACATTAGGTGAATACGGGTGGTGGTTAATGGTTAAATTGTGATTTTTGATCAAATAATCGTCCTTCGAATGTGGGATTCTGAGCAATGTAGATAATGCAATAAAGATAGCAGATTCTAACGCACCAGTCGACATATAGATGGCGCCTCCAGGGGGCGCTAGATTCAAAAAGTACTGATGACTTTGGTATGCACCTTGCATTAGTAATAGTTTTGGAGATACAGCCTTGAGAACTTGTGCGCTCGAGACTAACTGGGCTAAGTGCACAGTCTTTAAACGCTTTTTTTTTTCGAAACTGTGATCTTGAAGTCAGTTGGCAAGATCTCTCGAGTACTAATCAACCGAACTTCAAAGGGCTGCTTGAAACCCCTTAAAAATTTTAACTCAAAAAAGTGGTTCATATGAAAAGTTATTTATAAGCTTGTGCGACCTTTAAACGCTTTTTTGAGATCTTTAAAAATAATTTAAATTTTCTAAATACTTTTTTGTTGAACTACATCTTTGGATCTACATCTTTTGCTGAACTAAGTCTTTAAAAGTGAATGATCTGGCTTTTTTCCTATTGAGTATGCATGATTATTTAGTGTTACTTGTAATTACATCATATGAAGACATTCTCGGTCTTTAATTCAGTCCAACGAATTTTTATAAGTACTATTGGCACACTTTTTGCCTCTCGCTTGGCAGCCGCTTTTACTTGTATAATTAATTGTAACGAGGCTTTACAGGCAGGTCTACGGCATATTGCATATACACATACATACACAAATGTGAACTTCAGCTACGACAAGTAATGTTGATTTTCTCTGTCATTGCGTATTTAGAAATTAATTTATCAAACTATTCAATGACGCATGTGCGCTTGCAGCAGGTCTTTAAGCTTCTTCAGCATAGAAAAATCAATTTCTCAAGAAAAAAAAAGAGACCAGCTCTTCGCCAGAGCAAAATTAAAATTAATGATGCAGGTGTGAATAAAATTGCTACAAACTATTTTTATAATTTTGGAACTAACTTTAACAGTAATTTTTTACACATTTTTAAACACACATAAAAAAAAATATTTTTTTAAAACACTTCAACGATTCTTTTCACAGAAAAACAATTTTACTCTTGCAAAATGAAATAGTTTTTACATTATTGTCTTTTTCGCTGCTGACAACTTCCATCCACACACATACATACACTCGAATTCCCGGCATTTCCGTATGTCCGCACGTATGAAGTTATCTCAGCGGCAGGACCACAGCCCTCATTACGGGGCGCCAAGGCGTCTTTGCGACGCCAATATGCGCGCATTCTCGCGATTAATCGAATTGTTTGCTGCTCGCTGCCGAGCGCTACATTTATCTGCTATTCATTTTTATCCCAGTCGAAGAAAAGTAATATAATAATATGTATTTAACGGGTGATTTTTTAAGAGCTTGATAACTTTTTTAAAAAAAAAAACGCATAAAATTTGCAAAATCTCATCGGTTCTTTATTTGAAACGTTAGATTGGTTCATGACATTTACTTTTTGAAGATAATTTCATTTAAATGTTGACCGCGGCTGCGTCTTAGGTGGTCCATTCGGAAAGTCCAATTTTGGGCAACTTTTTCGAGCATTTCGGCCGGAATAGCCCGAATTTCTTCGGAAATGTTGTCTTCCAAAGCTGGAATAGTTGCTGGCTTATTTCTGTAGACTTTAGACTTGACGTAGCCCCACAAAAAATAGTCTAAAGGCGTTAAATCGCATGATCTTGGTGGCCAACTTACGGGTCCATTTCTTGAGATGAATTGTTGTCCGAAGTTTTCCCTCAAAATGGCCATAGAATCGCGAGCTGTGTGGCATGTAGCGCCATCTTGTTGAAACCACATGTCAACCAAGTTCAGTTCTTCCATTTTTGGCAACAAAAAGTTTGTTAGCATCGAACGATAGCGATCGCCATTCACCGTAACGTTGCGTCCAACAGCATCTTTGAAAAAATACGGTCCAATGATTCCACCAGCGTACAAACCACACCAAACAGTGCATTTTTCGGGATGCATGGGCAGTTCTTGAACGGCTTCTGGTTGCTCTTCACCCCAAATGCGGCAATTTTGCTTATTTACGTAGCCATTCAACCAGAAATGAGCCTCATCGCTCATCGGACACGGACGCGAAACACATTTCGAACCGAACACTGATTTTGGTAATAAAATTCAATGATTTGCAAGCGTTGCTCGTTAGTAAGTCTATTCATGATGAAATGTCAAAGCATACTGAGCATCTTTCTCTTTGACACCATGTCTGACATCCCACGTGATCTGTCAAATACTACTGCATGAAAATCCTAACCTCAAAAAAATCACCCGTTATATAATATAAGTATGTGTGTCTGTGCACTGTGCTACATAACTGTGCATGAGTAACCAGGAAGTTCAGTACTTTGTGCGGATTGAATTCCGCAAAAGTTTTGTAACAATTTGCGCGATACTAATCTGTGCAGTTGACTACCCTCAATGCCCCGCCGCATAAGCTGACAGAGAGGCGATGTGCGTATAAGAATCGTTACATGTGTACATACATACACATGTGCATATAAGCGTACACCAATGTATGCGTATATATAGCGAATCGGCTATGTGGTGGGTGGTGGTGAGTTTCTTAGAATTTACAATGCTGTAAAGCCCCGTCCAATATTGATAACAATTTGCACATATACCATGTAGGGAATGGTATTCCTCACTCTTGGAATTGTTTGTCATTCCTTGAATGAATTTTGTTTGTTTTCCCTCTTACAAATTCTATAAATTTTGACATTCTTGCAGCATAATAGTTTTGTTCACCTAAAGTGAAGGTGTTTCGCGGGCATCGCTAAACTTATGTTCAACATAAGCGGCCTTGTAAGCGTTCTATTCGCATCACCATCACCCATCTTGAGACGCAGCATTCATTACTAGACATTATTCGACCGAAAAGACCACGTCTAGTACGCCGTCAAAAAAATATAGCAACCGCAACTGAGAGTATCGCAGCAACTGGGACTGATGTATCGAACGACTTGGCAAATTTTACATCCCGATCTTAAATTCAAAGCTTACAAAATAGAGCTTCTACAAGAACTGAAGCCGCTCGACCTTCCCAAGCGACATTGCTTCACTCTATGGGCCGTTGATAGTTCCATGAAAACGAAATGAGACTTTCTGGCTCAATGGCTTTTGTAAAAAAAGCAAAATTGCCGCATTTGGGACAAAGTGAGATGCATGAGCTGCCATTTCATCCAGAAAAAACAACATTTTGAAGTGGTCATCGATCCATATTTCTTCAAAAATTATGTCGATGAGAACGTAGGCGTTAATAGCGACCATTATTGCGCCATCTTAATCGGCTATTTGAAGCCTAAAGTTGAAGTTCACACTCTAGGCGACATTCAGTTTCAACAAGACTGCGCCACTTTCTACACATCACATCAATCAATGGATTTGTTGAGAGAACACTTTGTTGAGTAGATAATTTCACGTTTTGGGCCAGTTGATTGGCCAGCAAGATCGGGTAATATCACACCGTTAGACTTTTTCTGTGGAGATATGTAAAGTCTAAAGTCTATACGGGCAATCCAGCTTCGATTTAGGTTTTCATTACGCGTGTAATTCGCCAGTTACCAGTCGTAGTGCTCAAGCCAGTCATCGAAAATTGGACTCAACGGATGGACCAACTGAGACGTAACCCGGACCATCATTTGAAACAGATAATCTTCAAAAAATAAATACCAAAGAATATTCTTTCGATTAATAATAAACATCCCTCATTAAATTTGAAAGTTCTATGCTTTTTCTTTAAAAAATTGTAGACAAATCGATAAATGCGTAAATTCGCAAAATAAAATTTTATAACAGAGATCATAGGAGAAGGTTCTATTTGAACCGCTTCAAAATTTGCTGAATATCGTGGCTCCACATTTAGGTGAATTGCTCGAACAATTTCAATCAAACTCAAACTTAGCCCTTTTTTATTTGTTATACTTATTTTTATTTGAACTCTTAATATAAATTTATTTAATTTTATTTAGGGTATCAACAAGTTGGTTAAAACTGTTGTGTGGTTGTTCTTGGAATTATTTTTCAAGAAAGTTAGCTGCGTTTGCTAACGAAGCAATCATCACATATTCCAGAGAATTTTTGGTAAAGTTCTAAGATCATGGAACTCACTCAACGATAAGGAATGCCTGTAAAAGAATGCACTAAGTTTGTGGAGTTGAAAATCGCATTCTCAAGGCTGAAAAATGTGGAGCTATAAACTATGCGAAAGAACTAGAGGAAAGCATAAATGATAAAAGTAGCAATGACCTAGCCCAAGCTGATATTAGCTTAAGTACTTGCTTGAAAAGAACACGTTCCACTCGCTGACCTTGAATTGGCTATTTGGTCATTTAACTACATTGTCATGTACATATGTATGTATATTTTTATTATATAATTATATGTATATTGCAGCGTTTTTAGCAATATTATTATTCATAATAAAACAACTCCGTCAATATGCAAATGCGTTGAACCCACTCTTACATAAGCGCTTTTGGAAGAGTTTTGCTAAGAATTTTATTTATAAATAAAAAAAAATATATTTTTTATGCATAAAATACGCGTATAGTTGATGTCATAACTAAGAACGAATTGTCTTCATAAATAATCTAGCAAAATTAATCTACGAATTATACAACAATAAAAAGCGCAAACGTGCCAGAAGCTAGTAGACGGGAGTAGATGTGTGCACTGCGCTCTGCAAAAGATATACATAAGCTTATACAACTTTTATATGTCTTTATTATATAACATTCCTTAACTTTTTATATGCCTAATGGCAAAAAACTGGAACAACATGATGTAGAATACTTTTGATGAAAAAGAAATGAGCGCCATAAATTGGCGACCACTGAAATGGGAAAATATGAAACTTTTTTTTTCTGAAAAAAAAATCTATAAACTGGTCGCCGCTATAATTGTGTATACAGTCTCATAAGCAAATATTTTAAGAAATATGAAAGACACTTTAAAATCAAATTTATGCGCCTAAACCCCTAATCGCTTATCACTAACATTAGTATCTTTTTAATAAGAAAAGGAATGTAAGGCTGAGCACACAGTGTGCGCCAAAAGTATGGGTGGCCAACAAGCAGACTATCTCATTCACAAGAGCCGTCTGCCATTTCTTAAGATAAGTCTGTCATTAAGACGCAGCGGCCACGCCAATAAGCATATAAAGTACACATACACATGATATGACACACGCACACCCACACAGCCACACACACACCGACATACACATTTATCTAGTTGGAGTCAACCATCTGACGGCTCACCGTGAACTCAAATAAAATATCAAAGTTTATTGATAAACTATTTGGCTGGCATAAAAGAGCGAACAACGCGGCACTAAAAGATGAAAGCCAACAATAAATGAAAGAATATCACGAAAACAACAACAACAACACGAAAATCAAATATACAAAGATATATGGAGCGTATGACGAGTGGCACAAGTGCAAAACCGCAAGTTTAACTGAGGGCAGTGCACAGCCGAAGCAACAAAAATAACAACAAGAACAAGAAAAAATAAGAAAACAACAACAACGTGAGCAGCCACATAAACTTGGCATATATACACTCGTATGAAGCTCGTAAAATGACAACACTTTTCAGAAAGTAGTAAATGACCAGCCGGCAGACGGACAGACAATCTGCGCGCGCTGCATGCCATCTGTGTGTGTGCCTGAGTGCGCATGTATAGTTTTGCAAAGTGCACAATTCATGTATGTATGTGTGTGTGCTAGTGTGTGTTTTCGTTTTCTTCATTCCGCGCGCTTATAAAGAATATCAAAAACACATTTTAATGTGCGACTGAAATATTTTTATGAGCCTCTCAACAGTTTAAAGGGCAACAAATGCAACAACAACAACAACAACAACAAGCAAACAATTGTAAATGCACATTTAAGTGCCTTTTGTCAATTCTGAAACAAAAAAGAACAAGAAAAAAACTTTATTTCTGCTTTTGCTTGCGAAGTGGGGAAAAGCAGTAAGCAGTGACTGACCACAAGTAGCACACACGAGCCGTTTGGGGGTTTATATTGTACATACAGACACATTGTATATGAATGGGTGTGAGTACGCTAAGGTCGCGGGCGTAAATGTGTAAACGTGCTTTGCTTCCAAAGTTTGGCTTTATGACACAGATTATGTTACGATAATGCCAAACTGTGCGATAATAAAAAAACTTCTTATTTTAATATTGTGTGTAAAGTTTTGCACTGAAACAATTTTATTACAATTTCTCATATGCTGACGCATTATTATATATTTATAAGAGTTTTTAGTAGACAAACTGCCATTGGTCAAATTATGTCCTAAATATTGTACATAAATAAAAGTCGCTTTTGGGGACAGTTATAAAGATATTAAGTTGTAAAGTGAAGAGCTTTCATGTTTTTTTTTTTTTTTGTTTTTTTTTTTTTTTTTTGGTTTTTACTTAAAGTATAAGACACTGTAAAAGTTTAGAAATTTTTATATGCATTAGAATTACTTAAGATATTTGCATTGCAATTAAAGACTTCAACTTCAAATAAAAAAACTTTTCCACACAAAACTGGATTTTAATCGTTCAGTTTGTATAATAACTACATGTTTTAGTGGTCTGCTTCTTCAGAGATTATAAAGGTGCTTTGGACCATAATCCATGTCGAATTTCGTGAAAATATCTTGTCAAATAAAAATCTTTTCCATACAAAACTGGATATTAGTGAATCAGTTTGTATGACAGCTATATGCAATAGTCGTCTTATTTTAACAATATCTTCGAAGATTGTGCCATTGCTTTGGAAAATAATGCATGCCAATTTTCGTGAAGATATCTTGTCAGATAAAAAAGTTTTCCATACAACGATTGAATTTTGATCAATCAGTTTGCATGGCAGCTATATGCTATAGTGGTCCGATCTCAACAGTTTCTTCAGAGATTATATCACTGCTTTGCATAATAATCCACGTCAAATTTGGTGAAGATATCTTGTCAAATAAAAACGTTTTCAAACAAACGCAAGATTTTGACAGTGAAGTTTGTATGGTAGCTAAGTGATATAGTTGCCGGATTTGAAACCTTTTTTGGGAGTTTAAGCCATTACTTTAGGCAACATCTCACGTGAAATTATGTGAAGATATCTTGTCAAACAAAAAAGTTTTCCATACGACGGTTGGATTTTTATCATTCAGTTTGCATGGCAGCTATATGCTATAGTGGTCCGATATTAGTGGTTTTAGGAAATAAGCAGCTTCTTAGAGAGAAAATGATGTTTGCCAAATATCAGAGTGATATCTCAAAAACTGAGGAACTAGTGGACACAGACAGATGAACATGACTAGATCAACTCCGCACACTACGTTAAAGAATTATACATATACATTTATATATACAGATATATTTTAAAATCCCCGACGTTTTCTCCTGCGTTTTACAAAATTCGTGGCTTACTGAATCTACACTGTTCAGGATATAATACTAATAAAACGCTAACTTTATTTGATTATAAAAGTTTATTTGATTTATAACAGTCTTTTGTTCGTTTGGCCACACTCCAAAGTCTTCCAACTTGAAGAGAGCTAATAAAGTACCCGAAATCAGCCAATGATTTTCAATGATTTTTTTTTTTTTTAATTTTACCCCTCAAAATATTACAACTGCGATAAATATTACTTTGACACAAGTAATAAATGTCACTCATACGCTCTGGTGTACATTTGCGAACGTACTGTTTTAACTTCATTAAATGACAATAAATATCAAATTTCAACTTCTGAAACATAGAAAATTCGAATTCAATAAATTCCAAACTTCAAGAAATGATGTTTCCGCTTTACAAGCAGTCACGACTTTATAGTAACAAACTCGTTACTTGAGTTTGTTAGAATGAAAAACCTTTCCATTGATCGCTCCGAGTTGTTAGTGTCATTAATAAATCCCAGCGCTACCCACACACCTTGACTTAATTAGCAAAATGTTTAGTTTAACATTTCTTATAAATCTATTTCTCACTTTAATTGAATGCGCGTGGCGTATATGCGCCGCACAAATCAATACAAATTTGAATAAAATGCAAATTCAAGCGATTTATGAAAGTGAGCAGTAATTGATCATGTAATTATTTGTATGATTTTCTAGGCGTCGAGGCGATACCTGCGAGTAGTACGTTTTACAATCTCATTTTCATATTAATATTTATTTATGCATATTTGAGCAAGCGCGTGTTGAATACTGAGAACAATAAGGTACACAAACTGTACTTGAGAAATGGCCGAGCGCACCTTATAAGCATTGCTAATCCAAACACAGTGCATACTTAGTAAATTTGAACACATTGTTGCAGTTATGCACGCTATGCAACGTCCACGTGTTCCATAATTTTCTGTAATACAAATTTTTGAGTTGGAGCAAAATTTTCTCGGAGAAAGTGCAGAAGAAGTTTCAAGAATGGTTTTGAGAAAAGAAATTGGTCTAAATTCAAAAAAAATTTTTTTTTTGCTTTGGAAAAATTTTTCTAAAATAATTTCATTTGATACCGAAATCGTAAAGGTGGCATATTTATTTTTTAATCAGATGGCAACCCTGTGCTTAAATTATTAATAATATAATAATAATTGTTTATAATTTATTTTTTATCTCAAACTGTTCTATTTGATACCAAAATCGTATAGTTTATTTTTTTTAATCAGATGGCAACCTGTGCTTAAACTTACAATTTAATAATTTGTTTATATTTTTTTTTAATAAAACTATTATATGAAACAATATCATTTGCTACCTAAATCGCATATTTGGGTTTCTTTAATTTTTTAAGCAGATGGCAACCCTATGTTTAAATTAACAATTTCAGTATTTTGTTATATATTTGGTTTACAGTTTGCGAATTTAACTATTTCATTTGATACCAAAATCACATGGGTTTCCTTTATAATTTTTGAAACAGGTGGCAACGCTCAGCAAATATTTCTATGAAACCAAAAATTTTTCAATTAATTTTATTTGGCATCAAAATCGCAATGACTTGTGATAAAAAAAATTTAACAGATGGCAACTCTCTCACGAAAATTTCTCTCAAAAAGGACAAAAGCAAATATTCGACTGTCAAATTTCATTATTTTCAACAATGCATTTAAACTAACCATATAAAAAAATTCAAAAGAATGTTAAATTTTGTTAAAACTTTTAACTCTCACATAAAAATTTTCTCTTAAACACGATCAAAGCAAATAGTCGTTTGGTAAAATTTAATTTGTTTCAACATATTAATTAAAAAACATTTTAAACAAGTGGCAACTCTGCTCAAAAAAAATTTAAAAATTCTTAACTCTTTTACTTCTAACAGATGGCAACTCTCTCAAGAAAATTTTGCATTGTAAAATTAAATTTGTTTCAACAATACAATTAAGCAAACAAATGGCAACTCTGTTAAAAAAAAATTAAATTTTTTTATGAATCTTTAGTTTTATATCAACATTGAATATTGTATTCGATAACAATTTTAATATATTATATTTGCTTTGAATAGATGGCAACACTTCATTTTAAAACATTTTAGCTTATTTTATATTTTTGTACAACATTTTCCCACATTATATTGCGATAATTTAAATATGTTTTATGTTAAACAGGGATTCTCAGTGTACAAACTCAAGCGATCTGGCCACACGGTTAACATGCAAAGCCAATACAGCGGACATAGAAATATACATACGTAAGTAATAATTATGTATCACGCATAATTTCATATCTGCCACTAATTCATTTCTACCCAAGCTAAAAATCGCTTCAGCAACAAAAGTGTTAAATACAGGGTGATTATTATAATTAAATTTATTTGATTAATTGAGCGTCAACGCAAGCAAATCTTAATGTCTAATCACAAATTAATATGTATGTACGTTTGTGTGTATGTAATGCATGCTAATCGATGCAGTTTAGTGGCGCAATATAAAAACAAAAACAAAACAGCACAGATAATTGCAATGAAAAATGCAAAATATTGCGACGCAATAGCAACTACTTGGCGCCTGTCACGGCAGCAATAATAAATATTTACTACACACCGTTAAGTATTTAGCTAAGTTCGCTAGTAAAATGTGCAACAAAACACTAGAGTTTGATGATTATTTCTTAATTTATTTTTATTTTCAGTTTTAGTGTTTTTGTCGCCGGCAAGCGCCATTGAATGAGTAAATGTTTTCACTAAAACAACACCAATTACGTAGTAGTATGTGAAGTAAATACGTAAAGGTAGCATAAACAAAAACAGTATGACGTTATTAAGGTTATGCGACTTTTGAGTTCAGAGTGAAGACAAGACGCGCGGGAAGCAGAAGAAAGCGTCAAAAACAATGCTCATTGCTGTTACAACACGTCAGCAGCGCAACGTGCCCGCTATTCGCGCACACACATACATACATCGTCAGCGGTCACACCCCCTTTATGCGACACACATACAGCAACACTTGCACGTATGTGTGTGGGTTAGCATGTGTTGGTGTGAATGATTGCAAATATTTATTTTTCAGTTATAAATACTTTAGTTGGCAGCGAGTGCACACATACATATATACATATGAATATGTAGTATATATCTGCTGTTGCACTTGCAATTCCGCTATTTTGCAAGGTAAAACAACAACAACAAGGCTTATATGAATTGCACAACTATTTGCTATGTGCTCGCTGATTCGAGCACTATTTAGAAGTTGCGCAGTTCATTGCTGTACGGCATTTACGTTGCAGAAAGCCACAACACTCGCGAATATGGAACATAGAAATTCGCAAATTCAAATGAAACAGGAAAAAAAGTTAAGCTAAATTCTTGTGGTCTTAAATTTGTCATGTGCACTACCTCTTATCTATAACCTTATGAAAGTGTGTGAACTAATGTTCTGATATATTCTAGAGTATCGTACTAGTTCTAAGCTGCTTTCTTTGTGACATGAAAAAACATATTTTCTTGATCTTTTCTCGATTTGCAACTTCTCTACTTGCCATATTGGCGCTCTACTTCCTCCCTGCAAGCCAACTAACTGCTATATAACTGGTTAATTACCCGTTACTTGCAAGTTTGAAGTGTTAAATCACCGGTTAATTACCCAATACTTACCAGTTATTTACGTTTAAGTTTCTGTGAGTTTATTGAGGCTTAATTGACAGTTCCAACCAAAACTTCTTGAGCACATATGATTTTTATCCCCTTCACAGGTTCTATAAATTGCACGTTTTATAAGAATATGTTAGTTTCCGCGCTAATTTTTCAATGTATTGAAGTTTCTGTATCTGAGACTTACTAGGCTCTTAAGCACAATTTCCAAACAAAAGCAAGAATAAGAAAAAACTTTATATTCTTCACGTTCTTTTAATATCAGCCTTTTCAATTTATGACTATTTCGATTCAGCAATGTCTCAGTAATGTCGCATTTGTACGACAAACTTATATATTATAGTAAACTGCCAGAATCTCACAAAAGTTTGCTCTAATTTAAAGTTAATTTAAAGAACCTTTTTGACGTCAAATTGCCTTCAGAGTTTCAAGATTCGTGTTTTCAGACTATGGTTAATAGAAACAGGACTTTTCAGAAAATTTCTAGTTTGTTATAATCAGTATTTGAACTAGAAAGAGTTCATGTGACAAGTAATCATTACTTTCGGTTGCAGCGAACTTCGCCAAACAAGTCAATACTTTGAAAGCCTTTGATTTCTATTTAAAAAATAAGTCAACAGTCAGTTCTTGCACTGTATCACAAGCTCCTGAGTCACGAAAGGAAGGAGAAAAGGAAGGACAGACAATTTAGCAAAGAACTTAAGTGAATATCAAAGTACTGTTAAGATATTATTCAGATGAAAAAGTGCACTTTATAACTTCTTCTAACCAAACATTGAAATTTAAGTACATATGTTACATCCGACTAACAAATAGTCTCGGCATCTATCTTGCTAAAGGCCACTCTTGCGCATACTTTTCAAGAACTAGAAGTTTGATAGCTAGTCGAAATGGGAACTCGATCATTGTAAAATAAATAAAATAACTCGACAGAAATGTAACCGAAAAGCGTCCACTTGTAGCAAAACTAACTGAATTGAAATAATAGCCTAAGCATTTCTACTAAATTGACATAAAAATATAAAATGGCTGCTATGAGTCTCGTTCAAACAGTAAATTCTCACGCCACTACGATTCATTTGCAGCTGCTAAAAAAGCAGTACCTCAGTCCATCGGCTCGCACTTTATTATTTAATTCAGGTTTTGACTGCAAGTGCCGTCGACACATGTATACTGCATGCATACTTATATATTCACGTCCATTATATGCAATATACGTAAATGCATACAAATTGCATGCGTTATAAAAAGTCACCTTTCAAACGTGAATGAGGTGTGACTACAAAATACTTCGACGCAATTACTACACTTGCTATGATAAAACAGAATTCTTAGCGTTCTCAGACACAATTAACTACCGACTGGTTCGTAAATATTCTTGTAAGTACGTAATTACATGCGTTTGTATTTACATATGTATGTATATATAAGGCTTGCATTTATACACTTAAAGAAAATCTAACGGTTTTTGTAACAAACAAGAGAAAACATTAACTTCGGCTGCAACGAAGCTATAATACCTTTCGCAGCTGCAACGCTTACAGCAATAAAAGGCAGTTATTTGCTATAGCGACTTGATTAAACAATTAGTTCGAAGCATATAGCGCTGTCTTAGATAGTATTGAAGATATATTGTCCAAAAAAAAAAGAGAGGTTTTCTTAGCAGGATGTGATTTTAACTGGTCAGTTGGTAAGTTGCTATATCTTATCATGGGCCGATGTCGGTGGTTTCGATAAATGCAAAGTTTTTTGGGAAATAAATCAGATCTGCAAAATTTCAGATCGATAGCTCAAGAACTGAGGGACTAGTTCGCGTATCTATGAGCACATCTACAGACGTAAATGCTTCAATTGACTCAACTCCTCACCCTGATCATTTATATATTCTAATTTACTATATGTGACCGGGCCTACGAAAAGGGGGCTTAGGTGTCAATAAAAAAAAAACAACAAAAAAAAAAAATATGATTTTTTAACACCTAAGACAACTTTTCGTAGACCAGGTCACATATATAGATAATAAAGATAGGTGTTAGATGATTTTTCTAGATCGGACGTAGACTGCTATACTTGTATGTAGTCCTTTGTGAAGCCATGGCACAGAAAAAATTCTATGTTCGAACTTATAAACAAATTTTTGCACAGGCTTTTACTTTCCATTCGCGACACAGTTAGGTGTGATGTCTGAATGGAGTATGCGCTTCTGAGTTTTTAAACCTTGACCTCGCAAACCCGCAGATGAGAAGGGAGTGTTGAATTGTAAGAAGGAAGTGTTGAGTTGTTTCCACCTCTCTTCTTCTTCCATACAGCTTCAACAGATGGTGTCTGGTAAGATGCCAAATACCTTCAGAGGTTCAAAATTTCCGCGAAGCATCATCTTGTAATAGAACACAAAGAATACGGCAGCACCGACCCGCCTTGAATCTACTGATAGCGGTTATAGGGTGCCTTTCCTGGCTAACACATCAGCTTTACAATTTCCTGTTTGACTCCGCTGTAAAGTAGGCACTCCTTGACCAACCCGTATTGCACGGTTAATGCGTTCAAAGCTGGTACTAACCACTTACAACTACCTCATCGGTAAATGGGTAGAAAAGGGGTTTTCTTTGTAACATGAATAGCTTGCTTCTATCTCAACTTGTCAAAATTAATCTTTTCTTACCGAGTACCGCCGAAAGTGTAGTCTACATTTCGGCGCGCAGCTATTTATTCATTATTTATTATAGTAATGTTTTATAGCGTAAAGTACAGTTGCCTGGGACATTTATACTTGCACACACCACTTTACACACCTACCACATATAGTACCGAGTGGAATGTACAATTTGCATTTTTCATTGAAATTTCACGCAAATCATGTTGCCGTCACCATTGATAAATCAATGTTGCGCAATCAGAATAACTGGAAATAGCAGTAAGCTATACTATTCAATAAAAACTATTGCGCAGAAGTATAAATAATAGCAAATTAAATGAACACTTACAGTAATGAGTTATATTGTGGTTTTAATACAAATTTATTCTAATGAGATGTAAAAAGTGAGGCTTATTTACTAGAGCAACGCTTACGATGGTAGAGATTATTGAATTGGTGTATTGAATGCGGCAATATATACATACATACATATGTATAAGTATTTATGAAACTCTATTTTTTAAAATTTCATAACACATAGTATATATGTGATCAAATTTGAAAATAAAAATCTAGTTTAAGATCAATGCAGACAAGTCTTAACAGCCGTAGCACATCACCCATTGTGACTCATAAGTAATCACCTCAACGAAATGAATCTGCGCAATTTAATTTTTAGTTCACATATTTGTTTACCAGATCTAAATTGATTAAATTCCGAAACAATAATGCAATACCGTCTAGATGTGAAGTAAACAAGACCCATTCCTAAGAAACGTTTAAGCATTTCACAAACAAAAACAATATGATTTCATACCTAAAATGGTTTAAGGCATAAACCAAATACCTGGAAAACGCGAGCACACGATCGATAGCAAAAATATGCGCAAATAAATATTATAAAACTAAACAGACCTGGGCAAAATACCGGAAATATGATTATGAAAATAATGACAATAATAATAGATTCGCAAATACTTTCCGCTGGAAGTATGCAACTAAGACGCAGCTATAGTACAACTTCAGGAAATAGTACTCAATTATGATTGATTTAAAAAAATTTCGTCTAAGGCCAATTACTGATAAGATTTTTCCAAGTAAAAATATCGCATGTTATCGAAGGTTAAGTGGACGCGCTAAAATGAGAGCGATAGTGAGTGCGGCGAGCGGCAGCAAGCATTGAAAGGCGTGCTATCAAGGTTCTAGTTATAAATGATTGTAAATCTTCCCTTTATTTGATAAAATTCGAAAAGAAATCGAAAGAAAGCGATAATTGATTGACCGTTTGATATTGTAAAAAAAGAAGAAAAAACTTTCCCAAAGCACTTAGATTAACAGCGCGATAAGATACTAGAGACTTGAGATAACGTGGAAAAGTATTAATAGCGCTTCATGTGCACTTGGATAAAAGTGAAGTGGTCAAAATTAAATATTTGCAGGGGATTTTCAAAACTTAAGAGCGACCACGAGGGCGTACAACTGGATACTGTCTCCCTTTAACTTCATTTGATCGAAGATTACGCAGCCAAAATGGTGGACACCGAAAATATGCTTTCACTTTTATCCCTCTACTTGAAGAGGACATTGCTGGGAACAGCTGTTCTTATAGAGACTAACAATTAGCAAAGTCATTAAGATTGGATAAATATATATAATTTACTGATACAGTCTATATAGTGGGTCTATAACTACTTATATACGTACGAAGTTCGTTTTGGCCACTCCATAATCCAAGTGATCCGGTATGAAGTCAAAGTGTATGAGGATACCCGAGTGTTCAGATATGTATTTTCAGAACACAGATTCTTCGAGTCTGATAGCAATTTTCGCTCCATGGTTGGAGTGGATGAGCGACGCCCAGCGAACGCTCTCAAGTTTCTTTGAAATTGTGGTTTTTTCCAGAGCCTTCCTGCACATAAAGACTCCATAAAGTGTAATGGGCTTGACTATGGTAGCGTAGAGCCAAAGGGCCACTTTAGGTGAGAGACCCCTCCTTTTGCCAATGACTTCCCTACAAGCAATTGATGCCTGTTTTGCTCCCTCTTCGATATTCGGCTTCCATAAAAGTTTCCTATTTAGGCTGAGTAATAGATATATAACCGAATCCCTTGATTGCAGACGGATATCTCCCATTTACCGCAGTGGTGTCACCGGGAGCTTATATATTCTGGTAAATAAAACCATCTCGATTTTACTTGGGTTGATGGCGAGACCACTTCCAACAGCCCAATTTATTGCGACACTGAGGTGCCCCTGCGACGGTACTCAGGATCTTTCCATTGAACATAAAAGCTATAACGGGCAATCACCCGGCAACCACGATCCTCAAGTTTCTAAACATGTTATTTATGATCAAGATCCATAAACGAGGAGAGGGAACACTACCTCGCGTTTACTGCTCTGGATGGTTTTGGGGTTGAATCAAACCTCAAACATATCATTATCAGTCTTCTGTGTAACAGAGTTATTGAAATAAAATGGAACAACGTACGCGCTCGATGAAATGTATAACGACTACGTGGACGTGGACGTTATTGAAAGCTCCCTCTATACCAAGGAAGATCCCAACAGTGAATTCCTTAACTCTAATGGCTTTACAGTAAACATGTTGCGCTACTGATAGATAGTAACGTGGAATGCGCCTCTATATGTACCAGTCCATCACTCTTTCCAAAGTTTTTAATAAGAAGAAGATGAAGCTAAAGCCCTTGGCCGTAACGTAGAAGACCCTACCAACCAACGGGATGAACGTAACTCTGACTCGTCTCTAGGCTCGGGGATGTAACCCGGCCTTTTGCAGTTCGCAGTAGGTCTTCTGTGGTCAAACTACAGCACCGTTTATGAGTGATATAACGGGTGCAAAGCGGGCCGAGAGCGCGTTAAAAACCAACCGCACTCTTGATTATCACCAACTACAGACATGAGCCACGTCCTAAAACTCAAAGTTTTAGTCCCTGAAAATCGTCGATTTATAATTAAAGGCCTCGTATCAGTATTCGACTGATTTGCCTTCGTGCCACTTCAAGCTACTCAATAAACTCAAAAGGCCAATGCATGTACGCCGTTTTGAGACCACTGAGGTTATAAAACTGAATCTACGAAGATCTTTAAGGAAATAGACTTTATCGAAGACTGAAGTAAGCGTTAGAAAAATTTTATTTATCGCACCGGGACTACTTTTTGATCACAGTAGAGATGTATACATATAGTTGTTATAAGAAATACTCTTGGTGCCAACATTAATATCAACAACAACGTCAGCCTCGGAATCCAACGCCGAATGACTCTTGCCAACAGGGGGCTTATTCTGTAACTCGATTCGAAAAAAAACTTACTCGAATTCGGATTTTGTGTATTCTGTAACTAGATTTTCGGAATTTCAAGCCAATTTTCGGATAAAATATTCGTTAGCTTTTGAGTTGTAGAAAGCAAAAACGAAAATTGTACGTATTTATTCTGACACAGGGTGATACAACTTTTGCATAATTATAAAGTAGATCCGAATTTCGAATAGAATACATTTTCGAATCGAGTTCGAGAATAGGCCCCCAGGTGCTACTTCGGACTGAGTAGGCAATTGAGAAGTAAAAAAGTAAAGTCTTCTTTCGACAAACAAAGATCAAACTATACAGGTCACTCATTATCCCTAGTCCTGCTATTAGGGGCAGCGGCATGGACGATGACCACATCTGATGAGTTGGCTTTACGAGTTTCCAAGAGAAAAATTCTGCAAAAGATTTATGGTTATTTACGCATTGGCAACGGCGAATACCAGAGTCGAAGGAACAATGAGCTGTATGATATAGACCACGATATTGACATAGTTCATAGTTAATAGACAGCAGCTGCGGTGGCTAGTTCATGATATCCGAAAGTATAAAACACTCCAGCTCTGAAAGTATTCGACCCTGTACCCGACGGGATAGAGGAAGAGGAAGTCCTCCACTCTATTGGAAAGACCTGTTGGAGAAGAACCTGGCTACAATTGGAATCTCCATTTGACGAAAAATAGCGACTAGCGCGCTGTTGTAAACTCTGCTAAAACTGCGTTAGCGTGTCTACGGCAATAAAGAAGAGGAAGAAGTTAAGAAAACACCTGTCAGGAATATTATAGCTTCAGTGCAGTTAAGGTTTGTTTCGTGTTTAAACTTCTAGTGTTTTCTCGCCGCATCATGATCTTTAGTCGGCCTTGCCAAACTGTACTACTAACCATCATCTAACATTACGAAAATAATCAAGAATTAATTACAGTCCTTCGGAATTTTTCATGGGCACTCTTCACAACAAGCTACATCACTGCTTCATATAAAAAAAAAATGTGAAATTTTCCACTCCAAACAACAGACTGCCAAAGTGTAGAGATATCAATAGCAACCATCACAATGCAAAATTAAAAAAAAAAATGCAATTCATACTCAAATTGTTCAAATTTAATTATCTTTCTAAACAAAGCACATTTATCACTCCGCTGTTACGTGTTAATGACGCTTGAGTAGCGCACGACTGCAATAAAATTGATGACACGGCTTTAAATAAAATGAATAACAGCAAACATAATTAAAAAGCAATGAAAAAAAAAACAAAAACAAAGAAAAATTATTTATGAACTACACACACACTTGCATAATCGTTGGCAGTGGACCATTTTCAACATTTCAGCCACAAATTACAGCAGTGGCAGAGAGAAGGAGCAACCAAAACAAACTGAAGCAATAACAACAAAAAAAGCGGTGGAAATGGCTGGGTGGAATATAACAAGCGCAGCTGATCAAATAAAGCCGAAGAACAAAAAAGAAAGGAAATGGAAATTCACCAAGCCGGTGAGTGAACCGAGCTGATCCGCCGTAGAATATATGACGCTAACTCGCTTATTACTTCAAGAAAATGTATAAAAACAACAAAACTGAGAAACAAACAGAAGCAAATAAGCGACTAACTAACTAAACCAACAACCCAGCTATCCAAAAGCTGTGGCCCTGAACTTGACTCGCGTCGCGTAAAAACCCACAAGCCAAACAAATAGTGGCCATAACAGCGGTAATGATGATGTGATGCAAACACAAGCGTATAACAACAACAAAAAACATCAAAACACTGTAAGCTAAATATATAAAAAGCACACAACAACACTTTGTCCGTCCGTTCGTCTGTCTGCGTGTGAGTGTGTGTGTCGATTTGTATGAATGCGCCATAAAGCAACAAACCAAAACAAATCGTAAAACACATAAATGAGTGTAATGCGAAAAATGCAAAAGCCAACAACAACAAAAACAACAACAGCGAATAGCGAAGCAAACAAAGCTCATATTTAACTTTGTTGCTACAAAGTAGTACACTTGAGAGCGCTCGAGTGGCAGATAAAATGCACTGCAAGCAAAACAAAAACAAAAATATGAAAGAGCTGAAAAAGTGTAACAAAAAGCAACCGAAATAACAACAAGAACAACGCCAAAACAAATAGCAACAGTTGTGCATAGACAGACGGCAGAAGCGTTGACGCTGGCCAGCGGCAACAACAACAATAAGCGTTTTCGTTGCCGTAATTTGATTTGTTTGCTTAGTCAACAGCTGCTGGTCACATGCAACAGGTACGCATGTATGTATGTGTGTGTGTGCGTGTGTGTGTAGTGGCATATCAAGTTGATCTAACCTAGCGCTTGGGCTGCAATAGGGGCGGCTGGTGGAAGCGCTTATCAGCTTAAATGCTTTGTTTCACTTAACTCTTGAGTGCGCGTTATTGTGTGAGTATGTATGTATGTGTAAGTGTATGATTTGCACTACTTAGCAAATGTATGTATGTATGTATATGCGAGGGATGGAAAGTTATCAAAGTTACTTTTGAAGTGTTTTAACAACTTTAATGATTTTGATTATAATTTATTATTCAATAATTTATAATAAAAACATAAAACTTGCTAGTGAACTTTAATAAAAATAAAATTTGCAGAATAACACAAAAAAATTGAAGTTTTGAATGATGAAAATAATAAATTGTTATTTATTCCAAATTATTATTATTGCTTTTTTTTATTATTAAAAATATGCGTTATTCATTTCTTTTATTTTAATTTTTTTTTTGTTTTTTTTTTAAGTTAAAATATAATACTGTTGAATATAACTTCGAAAATAAAATTCTATAAATTGTAAAATATTCAATTTAATAAAAAAAAGTATCTTTTAACATATTTCTACTCAAACAAAAATAGAAAATAGCCTGTCCCTGTCTCTCTTTCAAGCCACACTTGGTACATTAAATTCGCCACAAAGTTTATAACAGCCACTACTAACTACTCCCTGACCTTACAAGTTTATGAAATATCGATCTGAAATTTCGCCTACGTCATTTTCTTCTCAAATATCTGCTCACTTGATAAAGCTGCCGATATTGAACCACTATAGCATAAAGCTGCCATACAATCTGAACGATCTCAGTCGAGTCCTTGTACGGAAAACTTTTTTGTTTCACAAGATATCTTCCTGATTTGGCACGGCAGCACTACAATCTCCTACGAAATCTTTTAGATCTGATTATTATATCATATACATTAGGGTGATTCAAAAAAAAAAAATTTTTTATGAAAAATTTTTTCAGAAAAATAAGTTCCTAGACACCTCTAAGAAAGCCTCTCCAAATATGAGTTTTTAATTGTAACGGGAAGGCCCTCGTACATACAGTTTTCTATTTTTTCTTATTATCAGATAGAAAAATTTGTATCTCGCCTCCAACTACTTGAAAAAATATCTTGTTCCTTAGATTTTGTAGGAAATCGAGTGTCCTAAAAAAAGGTCTCGTAAGATTTTTTCGTAAACACAACCGTTTAAAAGATATTAATAGTTAAAGTTCGATTATTTTTGACAAAATTTTTTATTTCTTATGGATTTTATAACTCAAAGAAAAAGAAATCATTATGAATGATTTTTTTTTTTGAATCACCCTAATATATATAGCTGCCATACAAACTAGTCGATCAAAATCAAGATACTCAAAGTCAAGTTGCATGGAAAACTTTTTTATTTCATAAGATATCTAACCGAAATTTGGTATAGACTATTGCCCAATATGGTGCTATAAACTGCAAAGATATCTTTCAGATCAGATTACTGTATCATATAGCTGCCATACAAACTGAACAATTAAACTGAAATGAATTTGTATGAAAATTTTTTTTAGTTTACTAGATATCTTCCTGAAATTGCTCACAGACTATTGTTGAAAGTAGCGCTATAATGTCCAAAAATATTTTTCAGATCAAATTACTATATCATATAGCTACCGTACAAACTGAACGATCAAAATCAAGTCCTTGTATGGAAAACTTGTTTATTTCTCAAGATATCTTTCTGAAATTTACCCTATACTATTGCCAATAGCAGTACTACAATTTCCAAAGATATCCTTCAGATCGTACCACTATATCATATAGCTGCCATACTCCCGAACTGATCGATCAAAAACAGCATAAATATCTTTGTATGCCATTTTATGCAATAAAAATGCACCAATTAGCGGTATTTTAGGTGCAGCCGAAATTCACGCCTTTTCTTGTTTTTGTTTTTGTTTGTGAGAAAAATTCTTTTACCACAATACATATTGCACTTAATATGTACAATATAATTTTTCTTTCATATTAAAGGCTCTGCACATTTTAACGTTATTTACAGATTCCAATACAAAAGTATAGGGAAAAATAAAATTAGAATAAAATCTTAAAAACCAACTTAAAACTCAAAAACCCACCAAAAAATTTAAAAAAAAAATTTTTATATCAAAAATTCTTAAATGAACCGAATTAACAAAATGCTTACCAATTTCTGATGTATTTTGACTGAGCGGAGTTGTAAAATATTATTTCACTTGTAATTTCCTAGCTTAGATATATTCTGAAATTAATTTCAATCTTAACATCGGACTGTTGTTGTTGTTGTAGCGACAGAATTCAGCCGAGTTGACAGTGCTTGACCGGATAAAAAATCCAGGTCCGTTCTAGTTAGGTACATATGACTGTAATGGGAACGGCTTAATATCGGAATCGAAATGTATGCTTGTACACGATCTAGACTTAATTTTTGTGTTTAAGATTTTATTTAAATATTTTGGAGTAACCTTTTTACATATAAATTTTAGTAACGGCATACAGATCTGTTTCGAAATGGAAAACAATACTTCCGATTTCGAAAAAAAAATCATCGCAACAAAACTTACGTTCCCACGAAAAATGTTCACTACTCATAAAAAAGTGTTTAAAACAACACAGCAAGTCGCGATCACAATTAAATAACTCTCAGCGCCATATAAACATACATACATACGCGTTGGACGCTAAATTAATTTTCCTGTTTTGCAACAAATTATGCGCATAATATTTTTCCCGCCAATTTGTTGCAAACATACTCATAATAGTTGTTTACAAACAAACAACATTTACCCACTTCTTCTTACTTATTTGCGCCATTTGCCATTGTTTATATTTTGATGCTGTTTTTCGTTGCATTGTTATTATTGTTTTTGAGCAATTTTGTGCATTTATTGACTCGCGCGGGCTTTATGAGACCTTACTAACGCACACAGCGAGTATTTTTTTATTAATTGATGTGCCTTTAAGCAAAACACTCGTGTGCAACCACGGAGTTAAAAAATATCAATGCGTGTAAGTATGTTAGCGCGGTTTTGTACTCACCTTCCAGCCGGCACTGCTATTCGAGTCGCCTTTATCCTTGAAATACGGCACATTCTGCACCATCCACTCGTAGATTTGGCTCAGCGTTAGCCGTTTGTCGGTCGCCGAGCCGATGGCGTGCGTTATCAAATCCGCATACGACAAATTGCCCCACGCATTACGACGCGATGAGTTCTTTTTCGCTGTATTTATATTCTGTATAGTCTGTTGCGAATCTGCAAAGCAAGCAATGTGAGCCAATTTTTAATTACAATTGTTGCAAAATCGAAAATATTTGATAACAAATATGTTTACGCGTACGCATTTTATAAATACATTTGTGAGTCGCTCTATATGTACTTATGGTGTTGCCATCTTACTGTTTTTTATTTATACCCAACCCACAACTGCTTGAGAAAAAAAAAAAAAATATTTTTTTTTTATTTATATTAGAAATTTTCCCTGAGAATTCATATAATATTTGCTTTTTCCTCAAATTTTTACAATTTTTACAAATACAGAGTGAACTTGAAATTTAACAAAATTCCATACGAACCCAAATCCTCTGAAATTATGCTATATTTTGGTAGTCGAAAAAGTATCTTCGTATTTTGTCAATAGATGTCGTTGCAGTCGTATCACCGATGCTACTAATCACATTGTGTCATACCATATAATGTTAAAAAACTAAGATTTAAGCTTCATTTAAGCAAAAAACAACAACAAATTAAATTCGGGATACAAGTTACAGCTGTTCAAAATGAATGAAAGTAATGAAGAAACACGCTATATTTAAATTTTTTTTTTAAGGGAATAATGACAAGCAAGCCACCAATGATATAATATTTGTGAAGTTTACGGAGACGATGCTGTATCAGTTCGTGTAGCACAACAATGGTTTGCCCGCTTCCATTCTGGAAATTTCGGGGTGAAAGCTGCTTCTCGCTCCAGTCGACTTATCATTGAAGAGTCAATGAAATTTTAATAAGATTGACTTGGGCTGTCATATAAGCAACCGTGATATCCCTAAAAAACTTAACATTCATTATCAAACGGTTTTGACCATTTAAAAAACGCTAACTACAAAAAGAAGCTCGATGTTTGGGTACCACATGAATTGTCTGTGATAAATTTAACGGACCGAATTAACATTTGTGATTCTTTGGTGAAACGAAATGAAATTGAACCGAATGGTAAGAGAAGACGAAAAGTGGATCAAATACGACAATAATGCCAAGTGTGGTGAAATTCAACAAATGGCCGCAAAGGCAGGATTGACGCCTCGAAAACTCATGCTGAGAGTTTGGTGAGATTGGAATTGGCTCATCTACCATCTATCGCTGTTCCAGCTTAGTCGAACGATTGATTCTACATTTTACTGTCAACAGCTAATTAGATTGAATCAAGCAATCGAAAAAAATGCCAGAACTGATCAGCAGAAAGGGCTTCATCTTCCATCAGGACAACACTAGGCCACACATATCTTGGATGACTCGGCAAAAGCTGTGAGAGCTTGGCTGGGAAGTTCTGATACATCCACCATATAGCCCTGACCTTGCACCATTGGACTACCATTTGTTTCGATCAATGCAGAACTCTCTTAACGAAGTAAAGTTGGCTTCAAAAGGAGCCTGTGAAAATTACTTGTCGCAGAAAAACCAAAAAAGTTTGGAACAATGTCTCTAACGGAAAAATGGCAAAAAGTGGTCGCCCAAAAACAATTTGTTCATTAAAGTTCACTATAAATATAAAACAATTAAGTTGAAGTTTGGTTGAAAATATGAAAAAACTTTTTTGACTACACAATATTACCCATATTACTCTGTTTTTAGTCTCATTCTACTCACATAACCTAAATATTTTGCTAAGTAATTAAATAATAATAAACTAGTATTTTTATTGCTACTTTTCTTTCACTCACCTGCGCTCGCCAGTTGCTGATTACTCGCCTTCGTACTGTCCAAATCATCGGACGGTTCCACAAAGTTTTCTGGCCGCGGGCATGGCCACGTATTCGATCTGGCACGCGTCTGGGGCTCAAAACCGCCATCGCCCTGCAATTCGCTGACTAGATCCATGTGCAGGGGGATGTCTGTGGGCGGTGGCGTGGGCCAGTCATGCACGAACCCCTCCATTATAGTAAACGGATCGTTTATGAGGTGCAGGTTTGCAGTATTTGTGTAACTGGTGGGGTACGAAATTTTTTGCGCAATTTTGGCGAAATCCTTTTTGCTGAGTGGTATCAACTCGTACCGCGTCTTTTTGAATTCTGGTAACAGAGTGATATTCTGAAATGAAGAAAAAAATAAAGTAAATTAGCTTAATAAAAATTGCAAATGTGTCTCCTACATACATATGTACACATAAGTATACTTGAAGTTTTGCTGATTATTTTGCAAATTATTCAATGAAAATTAGTATTAATTAATATTACACGTTTCAACTAAGTCTAGTAGCACTTTGCTGCCAAACAGAAACACACACAAATTCTGTTGAAATAGAATGCTTGTTCATTAGTACCTAGTACATATGTACATATGTATGTACATGCAGTATGTATTTAAAATATAAAATAATGTCATGGAAAAATTTACGATTTAGCTGATAAATGAAACGCAAATTTTCAAATCGGTAAATATTTGTACTGCCAGTACAAATGTATCTATCAATAGCTAAGCTAATTCACTAATATATTATATATTTACAAGTAGTTAGTATTATTTAATCGCCCCTTGATAGAAATCGGTTCGAGGTAGCATATATAAGCAGTTATTTCAGCTTGAATATCTATAAGAGTATACAAGTATAGCAGAGTAAATATGATTAATATTACAAGGTATTTTCTTTCAGTAACTCTATATATAAAATATCAGATATATATGTAATATCTGATCTTGGTAAAATCACTTATTTGACTGCACCAGGTTTCCTACATGCATTTAATTTAATATTGTCGGAGAAAAATTCAATATTTTTTAAGATTAATGAAGTGGTTCCTTTCCAAGGAAATGACGGGTGTTTTTCAAGAAGAAGTAGAGAGCTTATATTTTAATGTTAAGGTAAAAAATTAACTATATTATCCTCTAACCATTAGGGTCTATCATTATGCTTCAAAAATTAATTTTAGGCAAGCTCCCTCTCACACTGCGACGCGATGCCAATGCGCATCATATGGAATGGGGCGGCACGGATTGCAACACCAGGCGTGAGTTTATTCTTGAAATTAATTAAGTAGTAATTTAAACATTGAGAATGTGGGCTGTGAAGAGCCCACTTTCGAAACCAGTACTCGTAGGGCGATCCATAGGGAGATCTGGCTGAGACAAAAAAGTTCATAACTGACACTTATCATTGCGTCTGTCCACTAAAGGTGACTACCATGTTGGTCTAGTAAACTCTCAGTTGTTAGGCAGTCACTCCGCAGGCTTTTCAACAAAGCCAAACCCACGGGCAACTGGGAGGAATACAAACGGCAACATATACAACCCATAACATGGAAATCTGCAAAGACGTCTCCTCGAACCGTCCTTGGGAGGCAAGACTGACATAGCATTATCCATAGAAATACATGTTGGAACCTATACGACCACCGCAGAGAAAACGCATTTGCCGGAGACTGTTTGGAATGACCAAATTCCACCGACTGTCGCATATAGGGGTCAGATCGCTGGGATTGGAAAGCTGCACGGAATTTAATTACTGCAACCTCAATCAAGTGGGCACTAGCCTTCTTCTTCTCGAGCTATAAGTCAGCAGGGATAGTTTTCGACCATTTGAAAGAAACAGCAATAACTCGCCGAATATTCTCGACCAATGACTCAGTAGTCTTGTGCCTATCTGCGTAGTGAAGCGGCTTCTCAAAACTTTACAAAGAAAAAGAACAGAGGTGTTAAATCGCACGATCTAAGAAGATGAAAAGATTCATTGAATGAATTGATTATTTCATTGGCTCTATGACATATAGCACCGTCTTGTTCGATCCAAAGATCGTCTACAACAACATCCTTTAATTCAGTCACGAAAAGTCATTAAACATGGTTCTGTAGCGTTTCTTCCATAAATTAGGTGGCCACAACTTGATTTGTTGCTTGAGGATGGACTCATTCAGGTCTTATTCGAAACTGTGCTCCACAGCAGCAAATCATCCTTAATAGTTACAAAAAACTCTTTAAAAAGTCATAGACTAAACAACTCCGGAATGTCGCCCTTAATCATTACTCTAAAACTAATTTTCTTGATTTATATTCTAAAGAAATTGTATTATCTATGTTGTTTATCGCCATAGAAGAATTTAAATAATTATCTTGCCTCATCCTAATAATAAATATTAACTATTTAAACCTTATACAAGCTTTTATTGCTATAAGTTATCTTGTGCGCCTCACCTTAAGACTAAAGCAACTATAACTTGGCAACGTTCTGCACTCTCTCTTTTTTCCTCTTTTTTATTTAAATTTGAACATGTCCTCTCTCTCTATTTTATTTTCTTTTAAAAAATTTGTAAGTGAAAACTACAAGAAAGTTATGATGTAGGATTCTTAGTGAAGAGAGTATGTTAATATCTCATTAAAATGGTCTAAAGCTTTCCTCTTCTAACTCTTTTTCATTATGCTGTGCAGCTTATGTCATTTGTGCGTTCGATTCGCTACAATCCGAACTAAAAACAGATATAATTTTTAGTATTTTTTTTATTTTTTTTTTATGTTTAGAAAGACTATAGCAGAAATATATAGTACGTCTAGCAATAAAACTGAGGAGCCCATTGATATATAATGAGAACCAAGACAAGATTAAATAAAAGTTAAATTAAATTAAAAGTAAATTATTAACACGAAAATTCCATGGAAATAATTCAAAAACTCTTTTGTATTTTTGTTAGTCTTAAACAATAAATTTAACCAAAAGGCCTTCAATGTTAACGAGTTCAACGAACTTAAAAAAGTCCCCAATTTTTATACTTTCTCTTGTATGTATGTAAGCATGTATTTCAACTGTCTTACGTCATAAAAAATCGTGGATTTCTTTAACGAAACTATATCTGTCCACATATGTATGTATGCATGTAGCGCTGCTAGTCGTCTCTTTGTCTGCTTGTACAATAGCATTGACGACTAATTAACAAAAATGATAATTTCAGGTCAATATTACTTGCTTCCTTATCACTGTTATGCATTATCGCTTAATGTAAACGAGACCTGAAATACTTGCAAGCAAAATATGTACTTATTGCTGGGCTAATGAACTGTAAATTTACGCTCTTTCCGTTTACACAAATTAAAATTTAAATGGAAATCAACGCCTCTTACTAGTTTTGTAAAAGTGTGGTGAGAATTGTTAAAAGTTATTTAATGCTCGAATCTAATATAAACTAAATAAAACTATGTTTATCATTTATTCCAAGCAATATTTTTTAGCAGCGAGTATAGAAATGCAGGTTCCATATCTTAAGCTTAACTGCAGACCTTAAGAAGCTGTATCATGTAGATGCATATACAGTACACATGTACATACATGTACATATATACATTTATAGATGCGAATATTGCAAGGCTAGTTTAATGTTTCTTCCATTCCTAATCTTTATCATAGAGTGCTAAGTTCCGCAGCCTTTTTATTATATTTTTGTGTTCCATATTTCAAAGCGCAAAAAGAAAAAAGCTTTAATGATAAGATAAGATTTTGTCAGGCCACAGGTATAAATATTTGCTTAGAAATCTAATTTCTTGAATAAATTGTCGAAATTATCAGACATAAGGCACAGACATGACGGCACTTAGATAATTAATATGGAAAAGTGAGAAAGCAAAAAAGAAGACAAGAAGATTAATAAATTTGCAGAAAAACATATTAAACTATAAATCATACAAACATATATTAAAATGCATAGCTGATAAAATGCCTTGGCTCTCTCTCGTTAATTTGTTCAAAAATACCGCAAAAGCACAACGGATCTCTAGCCAGACAGTAGGTATTTGGCAGTTTGCAGATAAACCAATTCAATGTTTTCTAAAGAAATTCCGCATAAAAAATTATTAACAATCTAAGAGAGCAAAAATATGTTTGTTGCAAAAAATATATATTTACATTTGAAAGGAAAAATGTAAACATTTGTAGCGCCGCACTCGTTTGATATCGATCGGAGCCTCGGTTCACTTAGGCGGGAACTGAGGATGTTTGTATAAATTTTCTTCAGCTTTTTTTTATGACTAACAGGGTGATTAAAAAAGTTTTATTGCTTCATTTCATGAAAATGTTACACTCGTTTTCTAAACAAAATAATAGTTTTCCGATGCGTCAAAAAATGTAAAGTAATAAATAGAACAAGCAACTGGTATAAAACATATAAATTAGTATAAATCATACAAACTGGTATAAAAAATATGGACAAAATAGATATATACAATTGCAGAGGAGTAAAAAACTCTATCTTTACTTCACGTTCTGGCAAATTATGTGACTTGTCATAAGTCAAACATTTTCCTCAGACAAAATATAAGAATAACAAACAGACAGCTGTCAGACAAAATCTGTCCGAGTTGGACTATTATGAAAGCACTTGTCACTGTTGCTTTGTAAATCTAAATTCGAGGAGTATTATTAGCATTAAGACTTTTGGCGAATTTTTAAACACATATTTCAGAAATAATTTAATTTTGTAATAATTTAATAAAAAAAATTGTCTAAATAATAGAATAATTTTAAAAACTTCAGGCTGTTGAAATGTGTGAGGTTCATTCCTTCAAGATGTTTTTGAATAATCTTTTTCTGGTAACACATAATATGTCCTAAATTTCTGATATATTTACTCTGACTTCGTTGAAAAAATCATACGCGCTGCTCACGTTTTGTTTGCATTTTGTCATGTTATTTATTTATTTTTTTTTTTTGTAGCTCTGGCGTCAGAGTTGCACGTGAGTTTCGCTGGTCAAGTAGTGATCACGTTATAATTTCGTTTATACTCATGTATTTGCACCTAATTTCTTATGAAAACTTATCGGCTTTGCAGATTCAAAACAGTTAACTCATTCATTTTTAGCAATATGGCATCGATCAAACACTAATTTACCGCCATTAGATTACGGCAAACTACATATTGTGATCGAGTGCAAACAATCTTATCTTCTTGCTTACAATAAGTGCTCGAATATAATGACATTACAATCACATTATTGGTCAGACAAACAGACCTTGAAGAAGTATATAGAATGAAAAAGAGGGTAAAGGGAAAGAGAAAAAAAAATTAAAAAATATAATATATGTGGTTTAAGAATCAATTCTTTAATATTGCAATTGGTAGAAAAAATATATTTGCAATTTAATTTTTTATATGCAAAACTTGAATATTCTTTAGCCAAAATTAACATAACAAATCAATTTTTACCAATAAAATATTCTTTACAATAAGCCTAATGTAGTCAATCGTTTCGCTACAAATTTATGAACGCTTTCTAACTAAAGTGCTGCCTACATTTGGGGTTCAAATGTTGAGAAATCATTTCTCTATTATAATTTTCTACAAATCCCTACCAATTTTACAGAGAGCTATAGCAAAAATACAGATGGCTTTTACGAGCTTTTAATGTACATATAAGATATTTTATTTAAGAGGCGAAAATTGAAAAGAATCTATAACGTTCCAGGTCTTATAAAATAAATTTAATGAAAAAAAATTTAAATTATCGAATCGATTGCCATTAAAATGGTGGAACCCGGTACTGTAGTCATAAACACTACTAGGATCGTACTTGGCCACTTCAAACACTTAATCTTACTGACATTTAAGGGGGTATTCTACACTAGAATTTTGAAAAATTCGATTTTTTTTCATATATTTAAAGTTTAGACCCTTAAGAACATATCCTCCAAAGGATTTTTAGGAATTAAAATTATTCAAAGAGCTACAGTTACTTTAGTGACTCAGTACCAAGCCCGGTAGGTGGGAAGACTCACTTTTTTAAACGCGGTTTTCTCAAAACTACTTTTTTCCACACGGTACCGGCATTATCTCAAGTTCTATACAACCGATTTACTTGAAATTTTGTGTGAACCTTCTTTCAAAAAGAACGTAAAAAATGATTTTTATTTTCAGGCAGTCGCCATTTTTCAAAAAAATATTTTTTTCATATTGCCTGATTTAGGGACTATAACAGCATCCCATACTGATTAAGAATTTCTTTTGATTTTTTTTTACGACCAGGAGAGTCAGCATCAATGTCACCAGGATGCGCTATTTTTTTAATTTTTTTTACACCTGTCTCCCCCACCCCCTTCTAATTATTTTAATTTTTAATATTTTTTGGAAAATTATTTTTTCTGTATTCTTAAGATATCAATAAAAACACCATAAAAAATGGATAGCAAAAATATTTTTGGCTTTCTTTTAAATGAAATTCAAAAAACTGCCCAAAATTTGATTTCTGGAGTGGAATACCCCCTTAAACATTTAGAGCCGTTTTCTCAATGTCTGGTTAACATTCAGTTAAGCTTTGGTTAATTTAACCAAAACTTCTTTCAATAAAACCCCGTTTTTTCAACCAGAACTAAACTGACAGTTGTCTGTTATCCAGACCTTGAGAAAACGACACTAACTTTTGCAATAAGTTATCAAAATATCGTTTCCAACCTACTTTTTCGAAGCTGTAACATACAGTAGAGTAGTCGAGCAGAATAGGTCGAAATATCTTCATACCGCCAGACAATTTTTACAATTGTCGTCAATGAAAATTACTCATTGTCATTTGTCATATTGCGATGAGATGTACCTTGCTGAGAAACCCTACTTATTATTTTTTCATTCTGGCAATATATAATCTAAATTGCATAAATTTATAATATCATTACTCTAAATATATTTTAACAAATCATAAAATCTTAAACACTCTCTAAATACATTGAATCTCAATATTTTTTTTAATTTCTCCTTTTACCATCTCTCCAAATACTGTTTACTATATGCCGTATACACAATTAATTATTCATAGCTCGAAAAATTAAGTGACACAATAAAAAGTCAATAAAGTGGACTTATTTTTACCACAATGTTGTATATATTTATACATTGAAGGTTCCACGGATAAATACATACATACTTATGTCTTGTACATAATAATAATGATGTTGAGCGAGGCGTGTAAGTGAGCTAATCTATCTTTGGACACACTGTGACGCAGCACTTATGTAGAAAAGTTTATTAGCAAAAAAGACGCGGATTAACATTCATGACAATTCTGCGAAAGCCTACTCAACGACGTTGTGTAGGTGTGTGTGTGTGTACACAAAAGTACATGTGTAAGTATGCAGACTTGTAATACTATTTAATAAGTTCAACTGCTATTTATGCTTAATCAAAATATATGCAAATAGTTGCAAATACTGTGAAATATATGCATAAATGTGTATGTGTGCATGTACACGACAATTATGAGTCGCCAGCGCGATTGTATTTGTAAGCCTGTACCCAAAGCCAAAGGCCTGTTGGACTAGCTCGGACTTTATAACGTGTGTGTGTCATGCGAGTGCTTTAAAAAGTATATAAATAAATATATGGATGTATTAGCACATATATGTACATAAAAATATTGCATATACTCGTATATAAAACTTTATATTCACATGCTGAACTATGAGTGTGCCAACGCAGAATTGTGCGTTAAGTTAATAATATCATGCAAATGAAGAGAGAGAGAGAATGTGGTATTTATTTACATTTGAATGTACATACATATAAACAGAAATTCGTGCGTGAAATTGTAGTGAAAAGAGATGTATGTATAGATTCATTCATCTTAAAAACTAATATAAGTAAAATAATTTTTATTAAACAAAAAAACATTGTTTTTGTTTTTTTCAGGAAAAAACCATGACTAAGAATTAATGTCTCAGCTGAAGATTATAGTGAAAATAAATTATACAAATATTGAATACAATATGTAGCGAATAAATACTCTTTATTAAAGCCAAATACGGACCTTTTACAATTATTATTTATTGTTTTAATAACACTTAAGGAATTTTTTTTCTAGTAAAGCAACAGATCACAGATAAGGGTTTTATAACTAATTCAAGCACTGTAATTCGAAAAGAACGGATGATCCAAATATGGGGACTTTTTTCCATAGTCTTGTTGTGTCAAGCTCTCATATGGTTTTTGTTCAGTATTGTTTGGCCTTTCATTATGGAAAATCTTACGCCTGAACAACGTTTACAAATTGTTCAACTTTATTACGAAAATTCACGTTCGGCAAAGAATATTTTTCGCGCGCTTCGCTTAATTTTTGGTCTCCATACTCGGCCTACTGAACGCTCTATTCGCCGCAACACCGTCACCCATCTTGAGACCCAGCATTCATTATTGGATTGTATTCGACCGAATAGACCACGTTCAGCATGCAGTGAAGAAAATATAGCAGCCGTAGCTGTCATGAAGACCGTGGAGAGTCGATTCGACGCCGTTCGCAGCAATTCAAACTGACGTATGGAACAACTTGCACCATTTTACATCGAGATCTTAAATTAAAAGCATACAGCTACACGTTTTGCAAGAACCGAAACCGCTCGACCTTCCCAAGCGACACCGCCTCGCTGTATGAGCTCTTGAAAACATCCAAGAAGATCCCATTTTTTCGAGGGAAATTTTGTTCAGCGTTGAGACCTATTTCTAGCTCAATTAGTAGGTAAATAAGCTGAATTACCGCATTTGGGACGAAAAGCAACCTGAAGATGTGCAAGATCTACTTTTTCATACAGAAAAAATGTTTTTTTGGGTTTCAGTGCCGGTGAAATCATAGAAAGTTGGAGTCAACGGATAAACCATCCGTAGCCGCGGCCGACATTTCAAAGAGATAATCGTCAAAAAATAAATGCCGAAGAATGTTCTTTCGAATAATAATAACATTACCCAAGAAACTTGAAGTTTCTGTGTTTATTTTTCTTTAAAGGATTAGCAAACGAAAAGGAAATTCCTTTGTACAGCTTAAGCTCTATTCTAACTACTTTGGTAAGAAATAAAAAGGCATGAGTTCTGATTACATATCAACAAATCTGTAGAAAAAATTTGAAACTAATGTCCTAAGAGGTCTGTGTGGTATTTGAGGTGTCCTGATTATGAATTTTATTTCAAAAAAGTACCATCAAGTTTAGCTATTTTGGACATTTTGACAACCCGTGAAAGTAAAATCGACACACACCACCTCTTCGTCGATTTCAAAGCTGCTCTCGACAGCACGAAAAGGGCTGCCTTTATGCCGCGATGTTTGACTGTGTAAACTGATATTGAGCAACACCGAAAGCTCCGTCAGGATCAGGAAGGACCCCTCCGAGCCGTTCGATACCAAACGGGATTTCAGACAAGGCGACTCCTTATCGTGCAACTTTTTCAATCTGCTGCTGGAGAAAATAATTCGAGCTGCAGAGAAGAGTGTACAGCTGCTGGCGTACGATTAATTGGCAAGAAAGAGTCTGTAATAACACAGTTGCAAAATAACTGTAAACTAGTGTAATTTTAAGAATTTTTAGAGCGAAGAAAAATGACAATATGAAGTTCATTATACATACATTTGTATATATAATCAGTAATACATAAAGGGCTACATAATTAAATTGAAGATTAGCGATTAGTGATGGATAGATGATGGTGATAAGTACTATACCAATACATATGTACATACATGAGCACTCTGTATAGTAAATACCGTTATCAAATTATCAGACAAATAACACGTTATCAAGTAATCATTATATCTATGTCTTACATAATCGTATATGTATGTGTATGCACGTATGTACATACATATTCCTGTGCCATAATCTTACAAGGAAGGTCAGTACACGCCGAGGAAATGTGAAAATCTCATTAAAACTGTAACAAACACATACACACATATATTGGACTGCAAAATCCTTTAACATTTGTATGTATAAGTCTATAAATACTACTAAATACATATAATAAATAAACCTTTTTAATAAATTTTCTCAGTCATACCCGATTGCACTCGTTTCTGTCAGTTTTATGTCCGTGTATGTTTGTATGCATGCGAGTATATATGTCATAATTACAACGCTGGCTTTATCTATCATACTGTCACTCAACTTAGTGCTGTTTCGTAAATAGTAAAATGTGAACAACAAAAACGAAAATGAGAATTGTAACCCGCTCACAGCTGATAAGCGAGCTAATCGCGATTATGAAGGCGTTGCAATGGGAGTAAGTACTTACATACATATGTACTTATGCATGTACAGATGTGTGTATGTGTACTGCTTATTTATATTTGCTAGGGCAAATATAATCAAAGTACACACGCGCCTTAAAGTATTTATGTGTGTGTGTGTGTATGGAAGCAAATTCTTTGTCTGAATTTTTAGAGATCAAATGCTAATATCAAATATATATATGCCTCAAACTTGCACTAAAGAGCGTCACTCGGGCAGAGAATGGTGGTGTTAATATAAAATTAAAAAGTCATTTTTGTGAAAGGTCAAGTCAAAACACAGTTTGTGATGAAACCCTCAGCATTATGCCTATTCATGGTTGCTAAATAAAGTTAAGAAAGCTCACTGGTGAGAACTTTATCAAGGAAGGTGGCCATATGTTTGGAAAATGTAAGTCGAAACACTGTTTGATATGAAAAGTGCTACACTACGGTTAACAAACTTTCAGTTTTAGCTTAAATTAAGCGGTCAATTTTTTTTTTTTTAAGTTGCCACCCTTTTACTATTTTTTTAAATGAAATTAACAAAGAAAACAAAATATTGACATATGAGCAATGAAATGAAAAATATTTACAGAGATTTTTACCACACATTTTTCTGAGTAGCGTTGCCACCAGTAGCTTTTGTTTAAATAATTTAGTTCAACAAATTGAAAAGGCAAACGTATACGTTAATATCGTAAAAACAGTTCAAAATGGCATACATTTAAATTTTTTCTGAAAAGGTTGCCACCCTTTTACAATTTTATTAAATTAAATTAATAGAAATCAATAAAATATTAAGATATGAGCAGCGCAATAAAAAACATTTACAGAGATTTTTAGCGCATATTTTTCTAGGTAGCGTTGCCACCTGTGGTAAATTACATATTCAGAAAAAGAGTGAAAATAAATTCGATATTATAACATTAGCATTAAAACATAGATATTTGTGAAAATCCGCATAATATTTTCTAAAATAACGGTATTTTATGTACTCGTATCGTATATCCGTTTTCGAAAATCAGTTTTTAAATATAATAATTGAAAGTATAAATCAAGATATATGTATACTTAAATGAAATAAAAACAAAACACAATTTTTTTTTCAAATCGTTTGAATAATAAAATTCCTACTCATTGAATCCAAGCCAAACTAAGATATAAATATGTATTTTGCTTCCATTGGCGGTATTTAAATTCATTAAATTTGAAAACAATTAAAAAATTATATTGTAGGCTTATTAAAATATAACTGAAAAATTTTTGATTATTCTTTCTCCATTGAAAAACTCTGCATTATAATAAATTTCCTACAGGGTTTTTATGAAGTATTCATTAAAATTTTTTTAAACTTTTTTCGTGTATATACTTATGTACATATACATACATGAATAAGCACATTATACGATTAATACTGAAAATATTTTAATGCGCCCATTGGCACACAAGTACGCACGATCATCAAGGTTGGCTAGTCCAATTAGTAGGCCATACAATATGGTGATGTAGGAATTAAGCGCTGAGCATAATAGTATTATTTCTGATAGGCAAACTCTCTTCTAGTTTCACATGTGCGCGTGGGTGTGTTTCCATGTAGAAACAGACAAATTTTTTAGATGAATCGGTATCCCGGTTAAGGCATTGCCAGAAGCAACCGTGACTGGCTGTTTTGAGATGTTGCAATATAGCGGTGTGATTCTTGGTACTAGCGTAGTTACATAATACCGTCATATACAATACATAGGTCAGGTTTTATTTATTTATTTCGGAATATGCGTCAATTGTGGAATATGTATAAGAGGCTAAACCATTACACGTATAAGAATAATTTTCTAAAACAGTTTACGAGGCTTACAGGCCATGAAAAGTTTCAGTGAACGTAATTTAGAAGGAGGAATCTGAGCGCTCTATAACTCTTACAAACAACTGCTTCTTTGGAATCAGTAAGCAATTTAGAAGCAGATTCCTCAACGTACAAAACTTATCCTCTATAAGTCACTTATCATTCCGAGGTATTATGCGGCGTAAGGAAAGCCATTGAAGCATTTGAAAAACTGTTCTCTGCACGGTTTTTAGAGTCATCCGCGAGAGTGATGAGTACTGGCGAAGAAGTAATCACATACTGTATGAGCTCTACAGAGGTTAGGTTTAATGGCTGATCTCGAGAAATGGCACTTGGACTGCTGTATGTAGTCCTTTGTGAAGCCATAGAAAAGAAGAACTCCTGTGTTCGAATTTATAAATTAGTCAAACGCTTAGTAGCAAATACAAATTTCCAAACGCGGGACAGTCAAAATGAAAGTGTTGAGTTGCTTCCACCACGTTTTCTTCCACACCGCTACTACAGATGGCGACTGGTAAGATTCCCAACCTTACGTCATGAACGCCAATGTGGCCTATTCTAAGCCCCACAACTAAGGAGAGACAAGCCTTACTGAGGGCAATGAGATCACTAGATCTCGATAATGGATCAAAAGGCTTTTACGACAGCGCATGTACCGATGGTGAACCAGCGCTGGCCAAGCGTGCGCAAATCCCAGCTATTTTGAAGGAGAACACAAGGAGAACACAAGAGGGGAGAACACAAGAGGGAACCCCGACGCGATCTTATCCTACTGGTAGCGGTTCTAGTGTGCCTTTTCTTGCTAGCTCATCAGCTTTACAGTTTCCTACGATTCCGCTGTGGCCTGGCAGCCACACCAGTCTTTTCACAAAGGCACTCGGATGGTCACTTGAAGGAGGCTGCACTCCGAAGCAGTAAATCAACTGATACATTAATGGCTACAACCTTCGCTTGGAAGAAACTGCAATAGTCATGAAGAATCATGATCCGGTATGAAGTCAAAGTGTGTGTGAGGAGATCCGACTGTTTAGACACGTGTTCATTTAAGAACCCAAATTCTCTGTGTCTGATAGCAACTTTAAAGTTTGAACCAACGATTGGATTCTCAAAAAGTAGCCTTCAAAAACTTGGAGTAATTTGCCATTTGATTGCATTCCACTAATTTGTCTCACACTCTTTACTAATAGCAGTATACGTACTCACTTCCCGGCTGATCCGGTTATGCTGAGCTGCAGTGATCGAAATTATAAATGTATGTACTATGTTGTATGTTGTACTGCAGAAATCTCTAAAGGCCTTAAAGTGAGTGTCTGGAGCAAGTACTTGCGAAAAGTATGTCTGCACCTAGTCGGTTTTAGTCACGTCAGCTTCTACAGCGAAGGTAATGACGTATCGTGGGGGCGTAACAGAAATTTCAAATATTATATTGTATATGTATATACACATATATATGTATATACATATGTATGTATGTATGCGCTCGGCATAAATATTTATACAGTATTTTTCCATGCTATTTTTAGACTAACAAAATTTATGCTGATTTGAGGAATTTTTCGAAGCCACAAATCTTTCAAATCACCTGTCTTGTGAGTACTCTGTAAAGCCCATAATATTTCTCTATAAGAATATACATAATTATGTATGTAAGTATGCCTTTATTACAACATTGTTACACTTCAGACACTTGTAATTATTTTCGCTCTTTTTTTCTGCTTTACTTCACCGCTTTGCTGTAAAATTTTCCATGCTGATAATTTATTGCATTAAAAGTTTATTAATATTTAATTAAACAAAAATAAAAGCGCCGTCTACAAAAGAGTTTTTTCGCGCTCTCTGCTCTATCACTCCATCATGCGCTCACTTGCCATTAACACAGACGCCACTTCAACTATTTTATTGTACACTCTTCTCTATTTATTAATTTACATACCTACTGATACACACATACATATGTATATATATATATATATATATATTTATATATATGTTATACATATATAGTACGTACATACATATGTATGTCTGTCTGTACTACATCGGCAGTTGAATATTGAATGTTTGATTGAGTTATATTAAAAAAAATATAAATATTAAAATGCTTGACGGAAAAAAATTACATAAAAAACAAATGGCAAACGATTCCGTAAATGCTAAACGTGGCGCTGTCGCGCGGCACGCATACTATCTGCTTCGCTATTTTATTTCATTAAATTTTTCTTTTTATTTATATTTTTTCTATACAGAAATCAACTGCGCAGTAGATACGCCATTAAACAAATTACTCGCTGGCGCTCTCTTTTCTAACGTTATTTCATACTCTTGCTCACGCTAGCGCTGACAGACCTTGCCCTCACGTTGGTGCTCAAATCAAAACAGTAAAAATCATTAGACATTTGATTAAATCGTATGATCACTCGCTTACGCTCTTTCGCTCAGCGAATATCATAGTTATGAAAGAGGCGTGAAAATCAACCAAATAAAAGAAGACTTTTTTCAGCAACACACATCGAGAGAAAAAAACTAGTCAAACGTGCTTACAAACATCACAAGCAAAGTAAGTCAGCAGCTACACAAAGTACTCATGCACACGCCGCGCGTCACCCTGCGCCCCACTTTCCGAACGAAATAAACTGCGCGACTGCGGCAAACAGCCGTGAAATGTGTTCACTCTCAGTCGGTGATTTCGGGTTTGGCTTGGCCATCATGATCGGCGGTCAAATATACCGACAAACATACATTCATACATATGAATATTCTTATATACTGAGCATCACATCATCACTGTCATTCTTGGTTCGTCACAGTGCCCCCGGTGCATCAGAAAAAACTCGGAGCATGTGTTAGTGTCTGCATATAGTAAGTATATATATAAATATGTGCGGATCCATTGGACCTCTGCTGCTGTTCCCTGGTATTTTATTTGCCGCGGTGTCATTATTCCCTGTTCTCCGCACACCTGCCGAGCAGTCTGGCTGACTTCTTCGACGTTTTGCCGACATAGCTACATAGTACGTGTTCTTTCTCGTCACATGTTTAGGCCTACACATACCACTAGAAATGTGTACGCAGTCCGGTACAGACGGTCGGCACACAGATATTGCCATAATTTATACGTATGTATGTATAGTATGTACTTCGGTTGCTCGGTATGTGCGTTCGCTATCTCCGCATAGGCCTCTGTAATCATAAAGCGAAAATTGAACACGCGATTTTTTTTTCTTTGCCTCTTCGCCATTCTTTATGAGTTTTCTGCTTTCCACTAAGAGACTGTAGCTTTCTTATTTTGATGTCTTCAACGTATTGCTAGCTCTGTTGGACTCACAGCCATCTGTAATTAATTATATAGAATTATATTTCTGTTTTTTGTGGGTGCGACATGATGCTAACCGACTTGTGGCGGACTCCCGTGGTTTCTTAATGCGGTATAGAGCGATCAGCGGACTGTGTTGGAAAGTTTTTCTTGTCCGACATAACCTCGAAAAATGTACAAACAGAGTTAAAACATAACTTTTTTCATTAAGTTTTTTATTTCTTCGAGTAGAACCTCAACATACATATGTATAAATCAGTGAGTGATAGTCACCGAGTTAAATAACAGTTATTTCAAAACTGTTTGGCATATAAATACAAAAATCGCTTAAATTTAGTACAATAAAGAATCTCATGGTACTTATAATTCCAAAACAGTTAACTAAGACTTTCCAATTAGAACTATAAAACTACAAAACGTCTTCCAAAATATTTTTTTCGAAGTTAACCAATAGCAGAATAGCTATTAGATTAATTGTCGTCCAGCAGGATTTTTCATTACACATTTCTTCGTTTAGAAAAAAAAAAATAAAATTAGTGTTCGATTACCACGTTCATTATATTCTCTCTATACTTTGCGCAAAAATTTCTTTGTTATTTTTTTCAACTTTTTTTAATTTTTTTAGATTGCCACACGGCATCTGTTGCAGCCAAATTTGCGTTTATTACCTTTCTGGATGGCTTTTCGCTTGACTTTTTGTTTATCCCGTCATAAGGTTATTTTCGTTTTATTTTTTTTCTGTTCTTTTACGAGCTTCCTCCACTTTCTGCAAATCTTCCACACTTTTGTTACATTTCTTCTTTTGCCACATTTCTTTGTACACACTTTTACTGGTTTCGTTTCATTTCTATTTCGTTTTCCTTTTTTGCGGCATACATTTTAACACTTTTGCTCCGAAACCTGTTCTCCATCACATTACAAGATCATCAACTCATCGCAAGCTCCAACAAACAACGAGCCATACAAAGTTTTTGCTTTTCTCCAACAGCAGACGGTCTCGTTCGGCTTTTGGCTCTTATACAGCAGTTCGCATTCGACGGCATTTGGCTGATTCGAGCTGCTCGTTTATCATCCCTTCCCAAGTACAGCGCACTACAGATGCAAATGATCGTGCAGAGATCTGACCCATACACAAAAACACACACATACATACGTTCGTGTAGATCTTCAGGGGTAAATGTTTGTGTCTTCCTGTTGTCGTTTAAGTTTCTTCACCGTTTTTTGTTTTCGCACATACTGCGCGCCGTCAACGGCGTTCTTCATCATTAAGCAGCGCGGCCATGGTCTTCGGCCTGCGTGTTTGACGTAGTCGCAGCTTTTGTAAATTAATCGCCTCTAAATAAGATAATCAAAAATGTGTATGTGTGTACATATGTATGTGTGCAGTGCCTTTCCCCTAGTTCGTTCGTATCAGCAACATGTTTTGCGTCACTTTCGACTTGGATTTGTCCCCCCCTTTCGCCGGTGCGCCCGTTGCATTGCGCATTGCTCTGTGGCGGAAGGCCGTTTATTGTTTGTTTACTTATTTGTTTTGTTTTTGTCCGGAAGATTTATTTTCATTTTTATTTTTCTTAACCACACCACACATGCTTTTCTACAATTTTTCACACTACCGGCTTTTTAACCGCGTATACTATGTACATATGTATGTGTACGTATGTATACCTGTTTTTCGTTTTCGCCACTTGATTAACAGATGATAGTACAGAGATGTATGTATGTATAAAAGAAGTGATTGAGGTTAAGTAGTCGCCGCTTACGCTGCTGACCACGTTTTCATTGTATTTTGCTATTTTGTGCGCTTTTCTTTGAGTTTTCAAGGTTTGGGCTTAACAAAATATCAGTATATGTATATATATTTATGAGTATGAATTTATTAAACTTTTGACGATCTGTAAATTTCAAGGGTTTTATTAGAAATATGATGTTCTCTAATATATTATTCTAAATTTTTTGACGGAGATGCATTCTAACTCACAGCGATTGGTGAATCAAACACGATTAAGCTTTTCTGAGAACATTTCTCCAAAGGGTGAAGAAAATACGCGTAAGCAAAATACTGTTTACTTTATGAAACACACAGTTTGAATTGCGGGCATTATTAAATTGAGAAACATTTTCGATTTAGGTCCCAGGAGTGAATTCCCTCAAATATTCTGGAAATAATTTCACAGCAATGAGTCAGTTTAGGTGTCTACGACAGTAAGAAGAAGAAGACTCAATTTAGGATTATTCTGAACGTTCTTAAGCATTTTATTTTTTTCTGACGCTTAGAAGGGTTCTTTCTGTGGTAATATAGGGCAAAGACTATGATTTTGTTCCAACATAACGATTTTTACATTTTTTTTGATATTTATTAATCGTTCTCGATTTGTTATCGATAGTGAGACGACAGAGTCTGTTAAAATTTAGGTCAAGCGCAGGCATCCTAAGCGATGACTACTACTCAAGGACCTGGCAACTGAACTTCATCTGGTGTCGCAAAGAACCAAAACTGGTGCATGCATGACTTATTATCCTACTACATTACGAAGATTTGGTGTTGAAAAACCGTCGATTAACAATTAGAGACCTTGCTGATGAAGTTGGCATATCGAAAGGCTCAGCCAATACCATTTTGAAGGATGTTTAGGGCCTCAAGCGCGTCAAATCTAGACTGGTACCGAAAACATTGAATTTTTTGGAAAAAAGGCGTCGCGTTGAAGAAATTTGTTGAGCAAAGGATTTGCACTAAATTTTGTTTACGGAATCAATTTCTGCTGCGGATATGTTGAGGATGGTGCAGAAAGCCGTTGGGATGAGGCTATGTCTAAAAAAAATGTTTACAAGTTGTATAGTGAGTTCCAAGCCGGCCGTGAACGTGTCGAAGACGAAGAGCGTCCAGGGCGACCATCAACCTGAAACTCATGTTCAACAAATCAAAGATTTGGTGTTGAAAAACCGTCGATTAACAATTAGAGACCTTGCTGATGAAGTTGGCATATCGAAAGGCTCAGCCAATACCATTTTGAAGGATGTTTAGGGCCTCAAGCGCGTCAAATCTAGACTGGTACCGAAAACATTGAATTTTTTGGAAAAAAAAGCGTCGCGTTGAAGTGTGTGAAACGTGCTTTCCGACTACCAGGGTCTCATGAAACGCATTATAACTGGCGATGAGACTTGGATCTATGCTTACGACCCGAAACAACCGATCAATCGAGCGAGCCAAAAGAGAGCCGAGACCAAGAAAATTGCGCCAAAGTCGCTCAAAAACCAAGGTCATGTTGACTGTTTTCTTCGATTATCGTGATGTTGTGCATTATGAATTCCTTCCAACCGGTCAAACAGTCAACAAGGAATATTTTTTGAACGTTATGCGTCGTTTACGTAACGCTATCCGCCTAAAAAGGCCGGAATTGTGGAAAGACAATTATTGGTTTTTACACCACGATAATGCACCATCCCATACTGCCCTCATAATTCGTGATCATTTCGCCAAAAACACAACCCATATCGTTCCGCAATCACCGTATTCACCTAATCTGGCGTCGTGCCACTTCTGGCTGTTCACCAAGCTCAAAAGACCGATCCGGGGACACCATTTTTATACGATAAAGGAGATTCAAGCCGCAGCGAAGACGGAACTGAAGGCCATCCCGGAAAGTGACTGCAACCAGTGTTTCGAAGATTGGAAAATACGTTGGCATAAGTGCATTGCATCGGGAGGGGATTACTTTGAAGGAGATGAAATTGATTTGGAAGACTAAATAAAGAATTTTCAAAATAAATACAATGTCACCCTATTTTTTGGGCCCAGAAGTACAAAATTAGTTTGCGTCCTAGAAGGACTCTTGAAGCCGATGTGAGTAAAATAAAGTCGTTTGGTCGATGCACTTCGTCGAATAAGAACTCGAGGAATTGTTGAAAGATTAAATATTTCTAACGCGGGCATGCACAAGCACATGGAACGTCTACGATTAATTGTCAAGCTCGACACAAGATGTCTGCATGACAATTACAACACAAATTATCAGACGAAAAAAAAAATGAACCATTTTCAAAACGCATGATTACTGGCGATGAAAAGGGGGCTCTTTACAAAAATTTAAAAAGGAAGAGAACATGGTCTAAAAAAGATGAACCAGCTCAAACCACTTCGAAGGCCGATTGCACCAATAAAAGTGAGTGTGTAAATTTGGTGAGATTTCAAAGGGATCGTTTATTTTGAGCTTTTGTCCGACATATCAGAATTAATTCAGAAGTATATTATAATCAGTGGCACCAATTGTGCGATGTAATCAAACAGAAGAGGCTGAAATTGATTAATAGAAAAGGTGTAGCCTTCCACCAGGATGAAGCGAGGCCTCATACAAGTTAGAGTACTCGCCAAACATATGATAACATAATCTTCAGATTGGGTCCCTACGGACTATTACTAGTGCCGGTGTCTGCAAGATTTTTTTGAATAAAAGAACCTTCCCCAATCATAACATCAAAAACCACTTGGATCAGTTTTTTCCTGCAAGCAACAACAATTTTATGGGTTTGAAATCAGTCCCTTGCCCGAAAGATGGCAAAAGGGTTTAGATCAAATTGGAAAATATATAATTTCATACAATGTTTTACACAGCAAAAAAAAAAATCGTATTTAAATTGCACACAAAAACACCAATAGCAATATTTTTTTTTTTTTATTGGATATGAGATAATTTTATGCAGAAAAATCTTCCTCACCGCCTCTTTGTTTTCGGAGCTTCCCTTAGTGAACGCCATGAGATCAAGGGAATCTAACTTTTTTTCAGAATGCACTGCCGATGATTAAAGTACATTAAACTTTGTAAATGTACTTCATTTTTATTATTTTGCTAAATAAAATTTTCCTGCAAAAAAATTGTTTCTGCCTTTCAAGTTTAGGCTTATTTTTTCCCCATACTACACTTAACAAACACTTTAGGTCACATCAAACACTTTTTTGTCACTGGCGGTAAAGGGGAGCGAATTTCCTCATAAGAATAATGGGGAAATGTGCTTCGAATAATTCACAGTGCGAAACAATTAAGTTGTCGAATATCACGCACAGTATTGGGTTCCGCGGAAAGTGTTCAATAAAAAGTGTGCTCTGAAATGCATATAGTAAATAAATTTAAAAAAAACGTTTTGAAGGTTTTCGAGCTGGAAAATTTTTCAGTAGTTGTATTAAAAACTAAAAAAAAACAATGAATAAACTTTTAGCGAACACATAACGGCAAATTAATATGAAGTAATTAAGCGCTTTAGGCAGTAATAATCCAATGTAAGCAAAACTATTAACGTTTACGAATATTTAACACCGACTTGTACCTACATCCAAGCACGCCATGTCGTCTGCGTGTTGCCAAGCAATTAATATTCAACACTTTTATTACTATTAGTTAAATAAAAAACAAAAATCGACTGCGATCTTTACATTGCACTTCTCACAAATGACAACAGGTAGAATACTTACAGAATAACCTTCAGCGCTGTCACTCCGTTAAAGTGCTGAACCGCTGTTTTGGTGTTTTGCTGCTCTCCTTTAGCGCTGATAAAGCCGTGTTAGTTGTTGTCAAGTATTTTATTTCACTTTTAACGTTAAACAGCACTTTAGGCCGCTGGTCGGAATTTTAATGCATACAAATATTTATTTTTTTGTTGGTTGGTTTACGCTCACGCGTGCTCTCGCTCTCTCTAATTGTATTATTATTATTTTTTTGCTTTATAACACTGGGCTCCAACTGCGCTCAATTCAATTGTACATTTTCAATAACAAAATTTTGTCTGCACTTTGCCACACTTTTTTCACTTTTTATTTAACACGCGCGATCTAACTGCATTTGTACGCACTTTTTACGCGTTTTTTTTTTTTTTTTTTTTTTATCTCATTTACTCGGTTATCAAGCTATTACTTAACACTTTTACTTGGCGATCGTTTGTCAGTTGTCACTTATTTCAAGAGGAAAACACATGTGACGCGACTTTGGCGGTTTCTAAAGTGAAAAATTTAATATTTTTTAGCAGCGCCGAAACTCAGGAACTAGAATCTCAGCAGCCACGTACACTTGGCTAACGCGCGGGAGCTTCTTTTATTTAGTGGTAATATTTATTTTTGGAATTTTTATGTTTAAGCCGTTGGCTGGCGCTTTTGCTTGTATTTTAGGCCGCGTTTATACGTCAACCTTTATTTGGAAATTTTTTTTCTAAATTTTTTTCACACACTTTTTTAACTTTTAACTAACTTCTTCGAATCTGCAGCACCTGCAAGCACAACAAAATCGTTTATTATTATTTTTTACGGTGTAACGAAAGAAAGAGTAAGGAAACTGTGCACAACCCTTTGGATTGTTTTTTCACATAACTGGCAAGTTGTTTCGCAATCGCACTGTATTTACATATATTTTATTATTTATACACACTTCAATATTGTTAAAAAAGTTACAATTTGCTTGCCGAAGACACAGCACAGTTCCAGCACAACATCGCGAAACGACTACGGCATTAAACTGACACTTCACAGATACAAAAAAAGACACACCGCGAAGAAAGTAAAAGATAAGATGTTGGGAAAAAAGTAAAAACTCGTTTCGAGCGCTATGCTTGTTGTTGCTTTTTGTTGTAGTACGCGACTGACTGGCAGAATTACTAAACGACTGGGCAGCGCAGCAGCGGCCGATCAACTGACCGCATACACACGGTACTTTGTCTGACTCCGACTGATTACTTGACCGCCTTTCTGCCTGCCTGACTGACTGACTGCTTACTATACTTCTATACAAACAGACACAAGCACTTACACACATACATATATACGTGCCTACCTCATCGACTGGACTGGACTGGACTGGCTGGCAAAGTGCTGTATCTCGCCACACTGCGGCGCACAAATGATCAGCTACGCGCACCGATATTCATGCTGTTTGTGTTGTGCTGTGTAGAAAGGAAACAACGCAGTCAGTTCCAATAAGGCAATACAGACGCGTTAGCGATCGATGCTGCGCCAAGTAATCAACGACGACGGACGAGTTGTAATGGATATGAGTAATGAATTACTGCAACTATGTGCGACTATATGGAGCGCGCACTGAGGACCGGCTTTGGAAATTGGAAAAATTCGAAATCATAGCGGTTCACTTAGGCGAAATCTGCAATGTGTGCCTTTGGTGACAAGCGAGCTTATGCGAGCGCATAAAATACCTTCGCGCTCATACATATTATACTTATGTATGAGTATGCCGTCAGCGTGCCGCGCTTACAATGTATGACTGCATAATTAAGGCGTGTAAGCGTCACGTCATCAATTCCCAGCAATGCTGCATTGATTTTTTGAACGCGAATTGTGTTACGCGGCGTCGCGAAACCACAAAAGCGGGAAGCGCTAATGGCGCACACAGCAGATGCGCTGCGGAACCGCAGAATATTGTTTTATTTCGAAATGTGGTTTGGCGCGGCTATAGTTGGAGTCGATACTAAGTGGTAACTATAATAATGTTGAGCTCATCTTTACTTTTCATTGCAAATACTTATATACTTGTGTATTCGAGAGATCACTTGTGCGTTCGTAGCCTATTGATGCTCCCGCTTTCAAGAATTCTTTCGGCGCCTTAGCTCAAAGCCAACAGCCGCCTTGCTCACGAAACGCCTGCTCTGTAACGTGAACTTTGCGCGTTGCCGCTTTACAAATAAAAAACAAAAAAAAAAAAACAAATCCAAAAAAAAAATCACAAAAAAAAACCAGAAAACAAGAAAATCGCTTGGGCATAGGTAGCACGATCGGCAGCAGCCAAATTCTCACACGGCAGCGCTTGGTCGGCGCATAGCATTGGCGAAGTGTTTTCTAAAAATATTTTTTATTCTAAAATTATATGATTAGGTGATCGCGTTAGACGCGCAATTTGCCTTTAAATCGGTGAATTTATTGCCACGCAGTGCACAGTGCGCTACAAACGCGCAAGTCAGCAAACATTTGCGGTTTTTTCTATTTTTTTAGAATAAATAAAAATTAATTTTTTATTGTCATTACAAAAAAATCCATTTGTGTATTTTCCGCTGTACAAATTGTTTTTGTTTTTTTTTTTTTCATTCATTTGTTCACCGATATTTTCATTTCACTTCTCGCTTTTCGCGCATATTTTAGCCTCTTGCGCTTTTTGCTCGGGCGCGCATAAACATTCACACACACACACAAACACATATGTATACAACTACACAGTCACTTAAAATGTATGCTTGTGATTTCCTTCTCTTTCTTTCGTCGTTCCTTCTACTACGTGTTTTTATACAATTTTTCTTTGCCTCTCTTTCTCGGTTCACGTTCTATGGCAGAATTTTGCAAATTCTTTGAGTTTTTCCGTAAGTTTTCACGCTTGGTATTCACGTATATTAATTATTTTATTAGACCTCTGCTGGGGCCCATCATCATCATGCGTCAGTTAGACACTTAGTCAGTCATTAAGTCACTTAATCCGGACGCTATTCAAATTGCCTTCATCGTCGTTGTGCACACTACTCGTTGTATAGTAGTAACGTGTCGTATCGTATGTGTCGTAATGAAAATAAATATCACTCACAAATTGCTAACGCAGCGAACGACCTCGTGGCTTCTTACCGAAGAAACTCTAGTACAGACCCTACTTGCTTTCTGGTTGGATGCGAACAGACAACTGACTCGCACAGCGGATCCCAAAAGCGTCACAGTACGCCTCGCCACAGCAGCAAAAGCAACAGCATTCACACACCGAGACAACAACGATTATACCGATTCATTTTCACTGGCGTACTATGTACGAACGACGATGTGGATGCCGCCGTCGCGCAGCCAACAACGCAACGCTTACAAACATCGACCATGTGGATAGCGAATCGACGTCGTTTCGTATCAACCAACGTCGTCGTCGTCATCGTAATCGTTGTCGTAAGTTTCGTCGGCCAGCGCCATATGGGGCGAAATAGCTCTGTGCTTGCACATACCACAGACAACCGCACAGACGAGCTGGCCATTCAGGCTCCACCAGCTCGTTAATGATAACTGGCTGTGTGTTTCGGTGGTTGCAAAACCGAATGCAGCGGCAACAACAGCAAACTGCGCGACAGCGCCACTACCACCACCAGCCATCGTCATCGCCAACAATGACGGTTGCGTCTGCGGCAGCGTTAACGCCGTCGGCTACTGCGCCGTCGAGGACAGCGAAAGCGCTTTGCGACCCCATCGCCAGTATACAAACGCGCACATACACATACACACAGACGTGCAGCACACGTTGAGCCCCACACGCGTTGTTCCCAAACCAAGCCGATTTGGCGGTGGCGTGTTGGCGCTGCCATACATTGACATACATTCCAAAAGCGTTCATTCTTTAGTATTGGCCGTGGGCGCAAAGCTGCTGGCGATGGCTTAGTGGGCGCTAATGTTTGTGTTCATTTCGCTTTTTGCTCTCTCTGACTAGTGGGTCGCGTTCTCTTATTTATTTTCTGCTTAGCGCTGAGTGACGCTAATCGCGCGCCTATTTTATACTCAGCAAGCACAGTGGTTCACAGGTGCAGTCCCCAGCTTATAAGTGGGGTCTATATATTTTTGACTGAAAACTGTGAAAAAGGGACGAGGAAAATATTTTTTTATTTAGCAGCTCATCTTACTGCTTAGCTCAGATAGCCTCTAGATAGGAAGTGTGCGTTAGCGAAGGTTGTATCTATGGTATTCGGTATCGGTGAGAATTGTATGGTTACATTCAATTTTGAAAAACAATTTTTCCTAATCTAAGCTTTGGCTGGATTACAAGATTCATAAGCGAGAAATGCACCGTGGCCTTAGATTCATTGTGTCCCCTCCTAAATCGCAAAGACTCACCTTAGCTCCAGAATATTGACAAAGTCCATTATACTTCTAGGTACTGGATGTGATCCCTATTTGGAAACGTAGGTCTAAGGCCCTTCAACCTATATATCTCATGTCATCTCCTATTTTTATGACATTCTTTATCTTTCTCAGTTGGCTTGCATTGAAATGGTTTAGAAGATGCCTAAGTTTGTCTCTCAGAAGCTGTTTATTTGCTTGCACCTTTCCTGGTTTTGTCTTCCCAGAAATAGCTTCGCTTCACGAATAGTTAAACATGGTGATTATCCGTTTAAATTTTTTCTACTTTCCCAAGCTCCTCTCTTATGGTATGCAGATCCACAGCAAAGTAAAGTTTTGGTTCTTTCGACTTGTTTACGACTCGCCGCTGTCTTAGCCAAATCTTCAACCATCTGATTTGAGGACAGATATAAAAAATGGCACATCCTGGTGACATTGATCCTGACTCTCCTGGTGGTCTGATAAAAAAAATCAAAAGAAATTCTTAATCAGTAGGGATGCTGTTATAGTCCCTACTTCAGGGAACAAAAAAAATTTTTTTTTTTTAAATGGATACTGCCCGAAAGTAAAATCCATTTTTAACGCTTCTTTTTGAAATTCCTGAATTTTTTTTAAATATTAAAACCAAAAATTTTTACACGATGATGGTAGAAACGATATATAATCCTTTATCGTTTCTACCATCATCGTGTAAAAAAAGAAGGTTCACACAAGACTTCAAGTAAATCGGTTGTAGAGAACTTGAGATAATGCCGGTACCGTGTGGAAAAAAGTAGTTTCGAGAAAAACGCGTTTAAAGTTTAGGAGACAATTCTAGGGAACATGGACGCCACCTCACAAAATCAGTTGTATCTCCGAAAATAAGTCGAGATTTTAAAAATCCTTCCAAGGTCATGTTTTTGAAAGTCTAAAATTTTAAATATATGAAAAAAAATCGAATTTTTCAAAATTCTAAAGTAGAATACCCCCTTAATACAGCAATAAAACCAAGTTAAACTAACTCGAGATATTTAACACTGATAAATAAACTAAGAATCCGCAGAAAATAAGGAATGAGTTGATATTTTTGAAACTTTGGAGCTTTATCTCTAAGCTAAGCGAATGTAAAAGTTCTCAAAGACCTTATTATTCAAAGTTCTCCTTTGAATGATGAATTCAGAAGAACTGTATAGCAAGAACAAAATATTTATATTTGAATTATTTCATATCTTCTATTATTATATAATTCTTATATTTAATTTTGCTAATTTTCGTGGAATTATTTTCTACTTTTTTACGTTTTTCAAGAAGAATTGAACCAGAAGAAGGGTGTCAAGTTAAAAAGGTTCTAAGAAAAGCTCGTTACTTTGCTCGTATTATAGATTCATTCATATAACGCTACAAAACCAACAAAACTCCCCATGAAGACGAATATCAATAGCTTCGGAAGAATTCGTTAAACATTTAAAGCACTCACACCTGAGTTCAGATCCATGAATGCTTTCTACCGTAAAAAGAGGAGTGTGCTGTTTTTCTTGTGGTTTACCTTAATATGGAAGGGATTTTTTACCTGAGACATGTATTGCGTTCAGGTTCTTAAATATTTATCCATAAATATCATCATCATCTTATAATCATAATTTTTCAACAAGCTTTAGACGGAATCGTCGAGCAATGAGAAAAAATTATCTTTAAAATTACCTCCAATCCGAAAATTAAAAAAAAAAAAAATACTATACATCAGTACTAGTGATGATCAAAGAATTAGTCAAAATTTTTATATATAAAAAATTTACATTTCAGAGAGGTTTAAAAATTATTCTCGGAAATCGTATTCCTTCGATCATTATCGGACAAGCACTATATCTAAGATGATCATGTGAAAATACCAAGTGAATCAATCAGTCTGACTCCTGACACCGACGGCCGACTCTGAAAATCCCGTTTCGAGAACAACACTTTTAAGGGGTAACACTGGGTTTACGACCTTCAAAAATACTGTCCTAAATTTTCAAGTTGATCGGAGTAATAGTTTCGGAGATACAGCCTTAAGAACTTGTGTGCTCGAGGCTAGCAAGACTTTAAACAGGTTTTTAAACAGATTTTTCTCGAAACTGTATATTTGAAGTCGGTTGGCAAAGATTTCTCGACAACTACTCAACCGATCTTCAAGAAATTTTACAGAGGTTTTAAGATGCAATTCTTAAACTACAACTACTTGAAAAAAAATTCGTTAAATTTTAATTTTTTTGTAAAAATGTCAGCCAAAAATCCAATTTGTCCAAATTCTAATTCTAAGACGATGTTGTAATGAGTTATCCTGTCATCGCGGGTGCATCTTTTTTCATAAGGTTACCGAAAATTACTTCGCCGAACTTAAAATATTATTTTCCAAAAATTTCAGAGTTTCTTTGTTATTATTGTATGTTTGTGACAATAAAAATTTCTAATAAATTATTTAATTTTTCTTATTAGAAAAAAATTGTTGAAAAAAGAGGATACTCAATCAACCCCTTAAAGATTATTATCAGAAATCGTATTCCTTCGATCATTATCCGACGAGCACTATATCTATGAAGGTCATGTGAAACTATCGAGTTAGTTAATCAGTTCAGCCGTTTCATTTTTTTCTTCGACTCAGAAAACAGCGTTTCGAGAGCAATGCGTTTGAGTCTATTACATTTAGTTAAAAAATTCTTACAAATATATTCATATCTCCGAAACTATTTTCCGTGCTAACATCAAATCATCGGAGAATATTCTCAAATATGTACACATTCGTTATATGTGACTTGGTCTACAAAAAGGGGGCTTAGGTGTCAAAAAAAAAATAATAATAATAAAAATAAAAATAAAAATAAAAAGAAATAAAAAAAATTGATTTTTTGACACCTAAGCCCCCTTTTCGTATACCAGGTCACATATGTAAAGTATTTGTAAAATCGATTTTTTGAAATGCATATATAAGTTTAACTCCTTAAAAGTTATATCCAACATTAAAAATTCACATATTAGAGTCTTCCCACCACAAAGTCGCCAGACAACTCGTTCACGAAAATAATCTCGTGAATGCTTCTAACCAACGAACATAATTCCATAATTTTTTATTTGCTTTTTCTGTTTTTGCTTTTTAGAATTTTATTTGTCTTATTCAAAAAAATAATCCACATATAATCCTTCTTTATTTATACATAAATACCTTTTTTAATTATATTATATTTCATGCCGCACGCTTTCTTTCAAAATTGTTAGAAATGCTTCCAACAGCTTCTGCGGCTAGATAGGCACGTAAAGTATGTATGAAGGTGAGAGCGCGAACACGAAAAATGTTTAATATTAACATTTCTATAAGAATTTAATGCGCAAATATTCTCGTTCGCGAAGCAACAAAAATTAAATAAATATAATTAAACACTCAAGCTTTGCCTGTTTTTGCCTTCCTCATTTTGTCTTCTCTGTGCTTGTGTGTGTGTTTACGAAAGGCCAAAACAGGCAGGTATCGGCATACGTATGTTTGTGTTTGTATAGAAAGCACTTTTTATGCTATACACTTGCATACATACTCATATATAAGTATATATATGTATAATATATATACATATAAGAGTATGTGTTTTTTGTGCCAACGGGTTTCATACGCAAAATAGCTTGACAAAAAAGTAGATGAGAATTCCGTCTTCTACAACTACTAACACCAAAGCAATGAGAACGAGCCCCTCAATTTTACTTGCTCGATCATCGCCTCTTCAACTGCGAAATAAGTGCTCGCCATTTTTTTACAGTGTATATGGTAAGTACAAACGCGCGAGGTTATTCAGTTCAGAAAATTATCGCCAACAGTGACGCCTTGAAAAAGTTAGCTGTATATAAGTAGACACACGAGCTTATATATGTATATACATATATGCATATTATATATATTATATATGTATATATATGTGTGTTATTGTATGCGTATTTGTGCCAATAATTAGATTCTTAAATGAAGTGAAGCTGCGTGCGCACTCAACAGGCTTTTACTTATTCCAGAAGGTCAATATTTCATCGCTTCGGGCAGTACGCTTCATACGCGCGCCGCAGACACAGTCACCGTCTTCGTATCGGTCTGGGTCTCGCTGTTCAAATCGCAATTGGCGAGAAAAAGCGCAGAAAAAAGTTTGCATAATTAATGAATGATATGTCAAAGACTGGTTTTGCCACACACATGTCTACATACATATTTAGTTGTTAGTATATATGTATGAGTTCAAGCAATTATATTCAGTTATTTATTTTCAATATATTACTACACACATATACATATATGTACATAAGCCACATTTGCATACCGGCCGACATAACGGTTGGCTTAGATGCTCCCACTAATTGTCCATAAATTCTATATAGTATTTTGTTCACCTTGAAACTTCCGTCATTCGCAGCGTCATTTCATTATGCCTGTAAAATTATAAAAACACTAACAATAACCATAAATTTAACTTAACTTAACCGGTGCTTTCAACACAAATGACAACAACAACAAATTTTTAAAAGATAGCTCTTAATTGTCATTAATTTAATTTGGCGGGTGCTTAACCTCAAAAGCCCCAAGGTGAGAAAAAAGTGCAGATGACTCTTGGAAATGTTGTTGTTTTAAGGATTAACCACCGTTAAATATTATTTCGTTAAATAAAAGGTTCAATGTCGGGGCAAAGATCAAGTCCAAATCCAATCAAAACTTTTCAAGCCCCTAGGTACCAAATATGTGGACCTCTGTATCTATAGTTGACTTTTGGGCGAAAATATCAGTCGACGCGAGGAAGCTTAAAGCGAAGATCTTTTTTCTCCATTTGGTTTTAAAATACTCTTCCGAGATGGTCGAAACTAAATATTATTGAGCAGTGCAGAGGCTTTTGGAAATAATAAAACAAAAAAGTTGTACGCAAGAAGTAGTAACCCATTGGACACTAAAGATAAAATGACAAACGTTAAGGGAAAATTTATTTAAGGGCGCTCTAAGCTTCTGAAAAGTAAGTCAAGGGGCGAGGTTGATTTTTTAAATATCATCCCTCTAACAGTAATCCCTTTGTCCCCATTGCACTTTGTGGCAAGGTTTTTTTCATTTCTTGAAACAGTGAGTTGAGGTCAATTTCTGGAATAGTCTTCAATTGACTCAAAACGATTTCCGCGGATCGGTTGTGTCAGTTTGCTGAATAGCCAGAAGTCTCACGGAGCTTAATCAAGGCAATGCGAGAGTTGCGGCATGATATTGCTTGAAAATTTTGCGAAAAGCTCACGAAGAATTAATGCAGTAAGCGACGGTACATTACCGTGGTGCAATGGCTAAGAGTTGTCGGTCCATAATTCTGACTTCTTTTTACTTCCTTTCGTCGATCGGAATGAAATTAAAGTGCACAATACCTCGATAATCGAAGAAAACTTTCAACAAAACCTTGATTTTTGATCTGCTTTGACGTGATTTTTTCGGCTTCATCTCACCTTTTCCACCATATTCAGTCAATTGATCATCCATTTTCGGGTCGTGAGCATAAATCCAAGACTCCTAATAATACGTTTCATGTCATCCTGGTAGTCGGAAAACATTGTTTCTCAAATGTTAATGCGACGTTGTTCTTCGAAAAAAATGAGTGATTTTGGAACTAACCGTGCTTTCACTTAGACCCAAATGATATAATATTTCAAAGCGGTTTTCGCTGATCCTTGCGATAATCCAAAGATGCAGTAAGATCTATGACTCAAGCACCAAGTCCTTTTTATACCCTGAACAGGGTATATTAAGTTTGTCACGATGTTTGTAACATCCAGAAGGAAGCGTCGGAGACCCTATAAAGTATATATATAAATGATCAGTATGTTGAGCTGAGTCGATTTAGCCATGTCCGTCTGTCTGTCCGTCCGTCAGTCTGTCTGTCTGTATATTTACGAACTAGTCCCTCAGTTCTTAAGATATCGTTTTGAAATTTTGCAAACGTCATTTTCTCTTCAAGAAACTGCTCATTTGTCGGAACGGCCGATATCGGACCACTATAGCATATAGCTTCTTTATAAACTGAACGATCGGAATCAAGTTTTTGCATAAAAACTTTCACATTTGACAATGTATCTTCACCAAATCTCCGAGAAAAGTGTTCAGATCGGTTAACTATAGCATATGCTTCCATATAAACTGAACGATCGGAATCAAGGGCTTGTATGGAAAACTTTCGAATTTGACACGATATATTCACGAAATTGGGTATAGATTATTTTTTAAGGCAACAATATAATCTCCAAAAAACTTGTTCAGAACGGGTTACTAAAGCATATAGTTTCCATACAAACTGGACACATAGTTACTAACAGAAATGCACCTGTGAAGGATATTTAGCTTCGGTGCAAGCGAAGTTAACGTTTTTTCTTGTTTTATAGACGTGTTGATCATCCGTTGATGTTGATGGCACGTGGTTCTCCGTCAACGCGTTCCCGACCCTCTTTGAATAATTGGTTTCAATCAAAAACCACTCTTCTGGCTTAAACTGTGAATTTTTTCCAAAAACAGACTTTGCTGACATCTGAATATAGTGGCATAAATTGGCTATGCCATCACAATTCAAATATGCTAGTTTATGAGATTCTTTACTGTTGCATGTTCGATTCGCCACTCTCCAAAACATCTACAGGCTTCTTGTTGAGCAATTTCAATCCACCTTTTAATGCAGAACACAGCAAAGGATAATAAGATTTCGTCATATTTCGTCAAATACCCAAATACAAGAATATCGTGTGATCATAAGCTCCGAAGATATATTTATTATAAGACGAAAGCCAAACTCAAAACACTCGATATCAAAAAACTCACAATTTTAAGCTCGCGCTGTTAATGGCGTAATTGAAATTAGATAAATGTGGGAATGATAAGCGTTGAGCTCAACACTTGATCGGCCTTCAAACATCGTTGTTTGAATTTGAACAAGCCGTAGAAGTTAAATAGTTACTTACGAACCTCTATTGACACTTTTCGCGTGTACGCAAACGCGATTTGAAGGATAAGCAATGGTTGGAAATATACATAATATATGTAAGTGTTGTTGTATACATAAGCATATAGTATGTAATAACTGGCGAGCCAGCTTAATGCAGCCATATACTGTCTGTTGTCAGGCTTAGTCACGTTTGACACGCGTGCCAGTACTTTATGAATTTTTAATTATTTGCTTTTTTCTATATTCGGGCCACAACTTTGTTCGTAGGGTTTTGAACTTGCTTAGCATACACTATAGGCACACACACATATAAATATGTTTGAGCGTAGAAAAAGTTGTGTGTAGCCAAGCATATTTACACGCGCTTCTAAGGCTGGCTCCAACAAGCAGACACACACACACACACACACAGTTGAGTGCCCATAATTATAAATGTGCCCGTAGAACAGCAAGCATTCTAGCCCTTTTTTACTTTTTCATCAAGGAAGTCAAAATTGCTAATTTATTTCAGGTTTGGAAATTAAATGAGAAAACCTGTCTCGGATTAAATTATTAGAAATTAATTGCCCCTAGCTGGATTTAATGAAATTGTTTCTATAAAAAAAACAACTAACTGCTACAAAATCTAAATTACCTGAGTTCGAAGATTTATTACAACGGGTTTTGAGAGTCGAGAAATGTGGATTTTTTAATCGCTACTAATAAATAAAAACGCAATAGAAGTAAAAATCTAAGTTCCATTGACGCCAACGAGAATATTTCATTCTTCAAATTTTTGACTCGAAACATATACTCGTAGTATACATATCTTTGAAGCATTTCAAGCTACACATCCATTTAAGTTTTAGAGCTTACGAAATTTCATTAAATTCTGTCATTTTATCCGAAAGTCACATTAAAGTCATACCGAGTTATGGTAGTAAATTCATTCCGTTAACGATTCGCCATTTTTCTGCGCGCTGTTTTTGGTCTTGTCAAACATTTGAAGGTTTCTTTACGTTCCCTCGCAAGTGTCGACCACCCACTTGAATAGTTGGTATAGTTTGATCAATTCGCTTGCTCATTAACGTTTGGCGATTCGAACTGCTATGAATACTTATTATTATTTTCTTATCTATTTCTATATCTACTGCACTCCAGACTTGTCTTGTAAGCAACTGGTAGCGAAGTCTGCTCTAAGACAGGGGTAATCCTCCCTAAAAGTCCATTGTAATAATAGGCTTGCTAAGACACTTGGTAAGTACCACTTTCCACCCTGGAATGTAATCCTTTAAAATTAAACTTAAATTCGCTTCACAAAATTGCCTTCCCTAACAGAGAAAAGTGGCATAAAAGTGAGGTGGATCCACACAGGTCCACAGTGATATATGGATGGGTTCAAACTAGATAATCGAGTGGGAATCGCCCTCCAACTGCCAGACTATTGAAGTGTAGTCCAAGCGGAAATTATAGCAATTAAAGAAAGCCTTTTTGTTCTAAAGTGTGTTAACATCGAGACATAAATTTATACATATATACAGATAGTGAATAGGCTTTGAAACTACTAAAGTATCTTAGGGTTTCATATAAGATAGTAAGATATTGATAATCCAACCGCTTATTTCGCCATAAACATTGTCTCTTTGATATTCGTAGCAACTTTGAAGCAGATGCTCTCGCCAAAGCTCGAATAGGAGTGCTAACAGCTCATCGTCTCATTGTCAGACATGTCAGCGGACTGGGAATACCAAAAAATGAACGAAAGAATAAGAAAGAACTTTAGAAAAATTGCGGATATAAATCCTTTGGTATTGATGAAATTCATCAGGAGAACAAGGTGGTTCAGAGAGGACATAATAGAATGAGGAGATTTTAGTTCCAGTGGTTTCACAACGGATCTGATTTATTGATTAAGGTTAACGGTATAAAGTCATAAAAAAGAAATGCTTGATGATTAAGAAAATATTTCGCAAAATTAACGGGTGGTCGACGGCAGATCACGACTAAGTCGTGTCAATTGTCATGTTATTTTTGTTCAGCTTTGTTTGAAATTTTATCATGGAAAGACTTACGCCTGGACAACGTTTACAAAACGTTCAACTTTATTACAAAAATTCACGTTCTGTAAAAATTCTGTTTCGCGCACTTCGTTCAACTTATGGTCAACATTGGTCCACTGAGCGTACTATTCGCAACACTGTCACCCATCTGGAAACCCAGCATTCATTACTGGATAATATTTGACCGAATTGACAACCATGGAGAGTCGATTTGGCGCCGTTGGCAACAGTTCGGACTGACGTATGGAATGACTTGACGCATTTTATGTCAAGATCTTAAATTGAAAGCATACAAAATATAGAGTTTGTGCAATGACTGAATCCACTCTAACTTTCTGAGCGATATCGCTTCGATCTATGGACTCTTGAAAAGTTCCAAAAAGATCCGAAGTTTAAGAGACAAAGTTTGCGCATCGATGAGGCCCATTTTGGGCTCGATGGGTATGCCAACAAGCAAAATTGTCACAATTAATTAGAAAAGTGATATAAAGAGATTCTAAGGTTGCCATTTCATCCAGAAAAAACTCCGGTTTGGTATGGTTTATGAGCCTGTGGATTCATAGGCCCATATTTCCTCAAAAATAATGCTAGTGAGAATGTAACCATCAACGGCGATGGTTATTGCGCCATGATGACCGGCTATTTGATGACTAAAATTGAAAATCGTGATCTCGGCGACATTTGATTTCAACAAGATGACGCCACTTCCCACACATCGTACAAATCAATGGATTTATTGAGAGTAAACTTCGGTGAGTAGATAATTTCACGCCTTTGGGCCGGTCGATTGGCCACCAAGATCACGTGATATCACACCGTTAATATTTTCCTGTAAGGTATGAAAAGTATAAAGTCTATGCTTTGATTCAGGCCTTGGAGAAAAATATCACATGTGTCATTTGCTCCAATTACCAATCGAAATGTTCGAACGAGTCAGCGAAATTTGGCTTCAACGAATGGATCATGTGAGACACAGAAGCGGCCAACATTTGAAAGAGATAATCTTCAAAAATTAAATGCCAAAGAATATGCTTTCGGATGATAATAAACATTCCTCATTAAATTTAAAGTTTCTGTGTTTTTTTTTGGATCACTCTTTAATTGCCCACTTATGTATGTATGTAGCTAAAAAAGAAAAACAAAACAAGAACTTGATGACTAAGAAAATATTTTGCAAAAATATAATAGTCCATCCCTTAATTGTATCTAATTTTAGAGTCAATCAAATAAGCACATATGTATGTATATATGCATGTAAAAGCGCGCCAATATCTTATTTTGTAACCACAAACGCCATTTGACAGTTGCATTTTACTATTTGCCACTTTAGCCGCCGAAATGGATCATCGCCAAACAGGCACTTTAATTTTATTTAGTAAACAGAAAACTATTTCAATGTTTACTCAACAGTTTGCGCATACATTTACACACACTTACAAGCGACCAGAGTGAGCTTTGTTTTCATTTGCGAAACTAAACACGAAAATAAAAAGCACAAACACACACATATGTATGTATGTATGTATGCACGAAGAATGTTCGTATATGTAGGTATGTATGAGTGAGTGTGGGCATTCGGGAACGCTAATATGCTAATACAAATGCGCATGATCAAAGTGCGCATTAGCTTGAAAACTTCAAGCGCCAATGTGGAATTCAACTTCCGCTTATGGGCGCTTGCTGGCGCGCCGGCTACCCACCGCCGTCCGTCTACCACCAACGCCCGCCCATACGCTCTGCACACAGCCAGCCGGCGATCGCTAATCGAACGAAAGCGATGCGAAATTCCATATGAAACGACCAGATAACCTCGACGAGTAGCGACTGGCGATTAACGATAGCGATGACGTCGCAAAACTCATACAATCGATCGACAACAGAACGCCAACGTTCACTTGTCGATGCCGTTAGTTGGGGGGGTGGTGGGATCGGCATTGAGCGCCAACAAGCGACGCAGCAGCCAAGGTAGGCATAAATCAGCAGCAGCAATACTAAGGTGTCAGTGTATTTGTAGCTGAGTACAGCGCTCTCTCTCTCTCGAAACATTGCGAATTCATCGTCCACAATTCATTCGGCGAGTTTTTAACGCTGACAAAACACGTGGTTTTCAAGTTCACCGCGCAAATTGAAGACAATCTAGCAAATTGGCTTTCTATTAAAAATTTGTTTTCCTTGCTGTATATTTATGCTAAAAGCCTACACATATTTACGTGTAGGCATCAGCACAAATATACATACATGCATACATATATACTTTCTAATACTATGTACCTACATATATACGTATGTACATACATATAGGCGCGCAGGTATTTACATATATTTTTTATTTCTTTTATACTCTTCCCATCGGCCTTACTTTCCGATAGAACTTTAGTGTGCTCCATATGTTGTCATAGTAGAACAGAAAAAGCACAACAAAGCAAACATAAATGAAATATACATATGTATGTGTGCATATGTGGTAGTTTAGAAAAATACGCAAATCATTTGCATACAGGTAACCCAAAAGCAGAGAGTTACTCACATATACATATGTATTTACATATATTTATATAAATGCTCTCTGCTTTTGGGTTTTATATACATACATACATACATTGTTATTGGCAAATATACTACATATACACATATATATCTACATATGTATGTATATCTTATACTATACATTTGTAGGCCCAATAAATTCAAATAAAATATTTGCTCAACATCCACGTCAAACATCACAACGCAACGGCAACGACCAATTTGGCAAGACACTATTGAAACTTTAAAGTCAATGATACGAAGCGAATAACAAACAAAATAAATAAAATTTTTTAAAATTTCATATGACAGCGAACTAAGAGATATTTAGAGTAAGTTTACTCTTTACTTGCTAGTAAGCAACTGAACTTTGAGAGTTGTCAATTCCTGCACTTTTAAATAAGTTAAAATATTCTGAATTTTGCTCAATTTTTATGCCCTTGCAACCTGTTGCCACAAAGTATTGGTAGTCGAAAAAGTCTTTTCGTATTTCAAACTTCAACTAATTTTTTTGATATTTAAACTAATAAATAAATAAAAAAATTGGTACATTTTGGTCCACCACTTTTTGCCATTTCTCCGCTAAAGACATTATGCCATCAGTGTAAAACTTTCATCAGTCTAAATCGAAATTTCGAAAACTTTCAGAACGGAAGCGAGCGAACCATTGTTGTGCTACACGAACTGATACATCATCGTCTTCGTAAATTGGACAAATTTCATTGGTGGCTTGCGTGGCATTCTTCTCTTTTTATACAAAAAATTAAAATTAAAGCGAATTTCTTCATTATTTCCAGACAATTTTGAAGAGCTGTATTTTTTTTTCAACTTCCCAAATTTATTGTTTTTTGGTTAAATGAAGCTTAAAGTCTCACCTTTCCAACACTATATGGTATGGCACAATGTGATTGGTAGCAGTGGAGATATACGAGTGCAACGACATCTATTGAGAAAATACAAAAAGTCTAATCGATTAAATAGTTTTTCAAAAAGTTTTTCAGTTTCAAAATTAAGAAACTCAATTCAACTCGTTTCCGACTAATAAAAAAACATTAATAGATTGTGATGTGGAGCCTTGAGCTTCTTCAGCGAATTTTGTTTTATCTCTACGATCGTCTAAAAACGAGTTCCGAGTAACAATTTCAGTTTGGTAAACAAGAAAAAATCACACGGAGACAAATCTGGTGAATATGGTAGTTGATCGATGGTTTTCATCACAGTTTTGGCTTTAATTCGGCCGCAATCGTGAATCGATGCGTTGGTGCATTATCGTCGTGTAAAATCCATAATTTCGAACGTTTTCGACGGTTATTCTAATGCAAACACCTCATTACGCCCAAATATAACTGCTTATTGACTGTATGTCCCTCCTTAACAAATTCACAATGCACCAAACCACGAATATCGAAAAATCAATGAACATCACCTAGATTTTTTAACGTCTATGACGTGATTTTTTGGTTACGTATCGTTTTTTCCACTCCATTCCCATGATTGTTGACTTGTTCGCATGTCAAACTCATAAGCCCTTGTCATCAGCAGGTATAATGCTCTCCATGAATGTAAGGCCGATCAAGCATGTCCCACGAGACTTGTTTACGATACTCTTTTTTGAAAAAAAAAATCAGCTTTTTTGGAAGGAGTGGAGCAAGAACGCATTTTATTCTCAAAATATCCTCCAAAATCATTCGAACGGACTATCCGCTGATGTTAATCTCTCTTACTATCTCTCTAATACTTATCTGATGATTTTCAAGCACCATATCATTCACTTTTTAATATTTTCATCAGTTGAAGGGATTGTCCAGAACGAGGCATGTCTTCAACGATTTCTCGACCATCTTTAAAGGCTCTGTACCTGTATTTTCGAATCACCGTAAGCTTTTTCCTACATGTGTAAACCGCAGTTTAAAAGGATAGAAGACTTCAGATTTTAACGCGTCCACTAGCAAAAATTTTGGTGAAACATTAGTTACGTGTAGTTTCTAAATTTGGGAGAAATTACCCAGACGAATGGTATACACGTTTCAGCTCACTCACTGAAACATCGCATGAAGATATATAAAATTGCCTTTAATAGGTCTAAAGATGCGAGTTTTGGCTATTAAATAAAAATTTCGACATCAATTGCATAATTTTCGAGGCCTCGATTTCCGACGATGCCTAAAAAAGCTCCTCCACCGCTGCCGTTGTTCCGGCCTTATCCGTCGATGAAACCTAAAAACCCTCTACTTGAAGAAATTGCCCGTACATTGATATACGATCGAAAAAATCAAAAAAAAAACGCCGGCGTTTAAATAAAATTTTAATTATATAAAAAAAATTTGGTATAAAATAGAAACGTTGACACAAATGTATTTGGGCAAGAGGGATTACTTTGATAGGTATTACCACGATTTGGAAGGATAAATTAATAATTTAAAAATTATGAAAAAAGAACTCGTATTTTTATACCTTAAACAGGGTATATTAAGTTTGTCACGATGTTTGTAACACCCAGAAGGAAGCGTCGGAGACCCTATAAAGTATATATATAAATGATCAGTATGTTGAGCTGAGTCGATTTAGCCATGTCCGTCTGTCTGTCCGTCCGTCTGTCTGTATATATACGAACAAGTCCCTCAGTTTTTAAGATATCCTTTTGAAATTTTGCAAACGTCATTTTTTCTTCAAGAAGCTGCTCATTTGTCGGAACGGCCGATATCGGATCACTATAACATATAGCTGCCATATAAACTGAATGATCGGAATCAAGTTCTTATATGGAAAACTTTCACATTTGACAAGATATATTCACGAAATTTGGTATATATTATTTTCTAAGACAACAATGTAATCTCCGAAGAAATTGTTCAAATCGGTTAACTATAACATATAGCTGCCATACAAACTAAACGATCGGAATCAAGTTCTTGTATGGACAACTTTCACATTTGACAAAATATTTTCACGAAATTTGGTATATATTATTTTCGAAGGCAACAATTTAATCTCTTAAAAAACTTGTTCAGAACGGGTTATTATAGCATACAGCTTCCATACAATCTGGACACATAGTTACTAACAGAAATGCACCTGTGAAGGCTATTTAGCTTCGGTGCAACCCAAGTTAACGTTTTTTCTTGTTTGTTTGCTCATTTTAGTATATACATATAAAAGTAGTATAATATCATATGTATGTATGTATATATATTATATTTTTGTAAACTTTAATTTCTTAAATCACGTATCTAAATTATAAACCCATCTTCTACTCCCCGCGTACCCAAATGCCACCTTCAAATTTGTCTATCAAAACCAAGTACAACCATATGCATAAGTACATATGTATACATAAGTTATTCAATGAAATGACATTAAAACCTAACCTAACCTAATATATGTTTTGAAAGCGACATCACTTACTCAATTGTAAAAGGCTGTCTGCCAATATGCGCGGTGGCGAAGGTAGAACGCGATGCTCAAACGAGAACAAAGTTCGCAAAGCAATATTTGATGGTTGACAAACCCAATAAACTGAATGATAAAGCAGAAATAAAAAAGAAAACTCGTAAAATGACAACATAGAACATTTGAAATGATAATGGAAATAAAGAGAGGAAGCGAAAGACATAGATACTACTAACAAAAAAAAAAATCAAAATAAATTTGTGGTTGCTTTCAGCGCGTACCTAACAGTAATACATATATGCATATAGTACATATGCACATATATATTTATTTGAATTTATTATCAATGTTTATTTAGAACATTAAAAACACAGCCCAGTTAACCATAAGTTCGTTTAATATCAAATTTTTTAGCAGAGAGAATCTTAAAGTGATGCAAAGTAAACATATTTTTTATAATTTTTATGAACATTTATAGAATTAAAACTTACCTATACATACGTACGAAATTTTATATTGTATTTACAGCATTTAACAATGACGGGAGAGGAATGACGTGATTTTGACAGCTCGTGGCGGCCATGTTTCTTTACGGATAAATACAAAATTTTGTCAAGATGTTCAGTGAGGTTTATCGATTCATTCGCCACGGTTTTGGAAAACGTTTCAAAATTGTCCCAAACTATTACGCAAATACACGTTTTCCGGTTGATACTGTAACAACCGCTTTTCATCAAAAAATCATCTTCTCTATGAGACACATTTCTGCCTTAATAGTTTCGTCAGCAAACTAAATTGTTATTATTGGAGTGAGAAAAATACTCGAGTAGTTCACGAGATGCATTTGGATACTCAAAAATGTATCGTTATGTACGGATTGTGGTATGGCGGCTTCATTATTATTATTGAGGCAGATAATGCCACGAGCGTTATTGATCGCTGTTAGGCCACTTTTTGCTTGGAATTGGTTGAAATCGACGTGGACGATCTCTATGACCTGATTTGATCTGATGAGCCGGCATTACGAGTTTTCGAGAGAAAGCTTTTGCAGTCGATGAAACGATAAGCTGTACGAGATATATAGTACAACGACATTGGCATAGTTCAGCGATTTAAGAGACGGCGTCTATGCTGACTATATCATGTCGTTCGAATGGATGAAAACACAAAAACTCTGAGAGTATTCGATACAGTACCCGCCGGGAGAAGCATAAGAAGAGAAAGACCTTCACTCCGTTGGAAAGAGCAGATGGAGAAGGTCCTACACTTGGCAACTCTAGTTGGCGCCAAACAGGGAAATGGAAGGACGACTGGCGCGCTATGGTATAACCGCGCAAGCAGTATCTGCACCAATAAAGACGAAGAGGAAGGTGGCCAAGATTATGCGATTTAATGCCTCCAGCTTATTTTCTCTCTTCAATCAACCAGCGGCCCTCGTGGAGCTCGAAGACAACATTCAGCACAATAAAGCCGAAATCTTACACAAGGTCTTGGAAAATTGGCATCAATGAGTGGATATTTGCAAACGGAGCTGTGGTGGTCATTGGCCAACATTTTATTCAAATCAAAAATTAAAATTATTGTAAAGTTGGTTTGAAGAGTATATAAAGTGTAGAGCATTCTTATTTCTATGAGGAGATAGAACTGATATACAGATAAATATGAACAGCATAAACGTCTAAAATATGGCTTACTGGGAAATGAAGTAGCTGATGAGAGAATATACGCGCTACCCTTTACCACTCATAATCAAAATAGAAGAACAGTGAAAACAAAAAAGAAAAGTAAAAATTAAAAAAAAATATTTCTAATTTTTTCCATAAATCACATACAAACATACATATGTAATATTTCACAGCGAGTGCATTGCGTTAATTGTTATCAGAAACCATAAAACATTAATATAATTCACATTTGTAAGCGGAAATTTGGTATGGAGGTCGCGCCGCGCACCCACTTGTATGATTCCAGTTGCACGTGCTCGCTCTCTTCACTATGCACACATACCGTTACAGCAGCGTGCGTCTGTGTGATGGGCAGCGCTGTAGCGGCATTCAAGGCGTTCAACGCCAGCTGCGACGTTCCCATTAACAGTTAGCTGGCGCTGCCTTCGCACATACACTCCACTAGTAGAGGGTATGAATATTCTTGATTACCTCTCAATGTGTGTGCTTTTGTTGTTATTTTCTTAACACAATGCTTTTCGACACTTTGACCGCAAGTTGTTGGCACCGCACGCTGCAGTGGAGGTGGCAAATTTCGTATGACCCACATGTGTCAGAACGGTGACGCAGCTGTTGTGTGCGCGCTCTTTCTCACCACTTTGCTCTTACTTGCGCGCTCTTTTTCTCTCTCTACCACTTAGCGTAGAAGTTGCAAGTAATGCAAGTTTCAAAGCATCTTCAACGACTACTGCAAGTTCGTGCAGTGTCTTCGGCGAACTTCGTCTTTTCCGTTGTTAATGACTTTTGGCTTCCTTTTGCACCTTCGTCAGTGCTTCTTCTCGCTTACGCTACTGCACTAACTAACTGCCTGCTACATTGTTCACCGTTATTCAGCGAGGATATCAGTCCGTTCGTGTATTGTGGGAGTGACCAATTGCGGCATGGCAGGATTCTGCGCAGCTCATGTCCTTGCATTGCCGACCTGTTATAGGTTGGCGTTTATGCTTAATTGTTGGATTTGTTCAATTGGAAAATAGCGCGTTCGGCTCGGTCGTGGCGCCTCCTCAGCGCATACCAGCGCTTGACTTTTGGCATTTGGTACCGCATGGCAAGGCTAGTACAGCCCCTACGTCGCAAGGACATTTTCGGTGTCGGCCGTCGGCTTGATAGAGGCGCTGCACTCAAACACACCCACATACAAATTATATGTATATTCGTTTATTTGTATGTATGTCCTTCGTGCTCACCGTTGGACTTGCATATCGTTGCGTTGCTACCTGTCGCCACCACCTCCTCCCTCTGCACCCGATAGTTGGCATATTCTTTTGGGTGTGTGCCTGTGATAATGAGAAAGTTTATTTGATTGGATGCATATTTTAAAGCGTCGCCTTTGGTGGTTGCTTATTGATTCGTTTTCTTACTATTTCATCTTCAATTGTTTAGAAACTTTTTACGGAACTCATCAGTGCCGCTATAATTCACTTTGAGGTTCTTAAAAAACTTTTTTGGCACAGCAAAAAGAGCATTACGATCGCTCAAAGGAAGAGGAATACTTTTCTTTCTTCTTTTTCAAATAATTGTTGTAACCTTTTGATATGCAGATTTCTATTTAAGTTCTTCCTACAACTTTATTTGCACTATTTTTTGTTCTTTTTTCATAAGTGAAGGTGCTGAGATTTTTTTTAAAGATCTTTTTCTATTTGTAAGTGAGGAGATTAAGTTCACAAATTACAAATAATTTCTGTTGTAGGAGCAAATTTTAGTAGTGAAAATATATGAGTTTGGCTACAAATAGCTTGAGCGCCTTAATATATGCTAATATTTTTAAGACTTTTTTATTTATATTATATTTTCTGTATAGATTTCTGTGAAGAATAAAAGAATATTTCATTGTCTAATTGATTTTAAAAAAGTCTCTAATTTTGATAACACATTTAAGCTGGAACAAGTTAAATGTCATGGTTGTATACGCACTTTATGGGCAATTATACCTTTCGCATTTTATATGCATAAATTGATCAACATAAAGATTTAATACAACCAACTTAGACTGCCTATAGGCTCTTTGTGAGGTAAAATGTATAATGGATTTAAATCCCTAAGTGAAAAGTCTAAAATTAAAGAGCGACATTTGACAATTGCCAGGCGTATTTCTCACTAAGAAAACCTTTGCTAATTTCGACGACCTTAAACTCTGTGAGAAAACGTTTTTATAAAACGGATGATCCAAGTAAAGACACTTTTTCCAATAGCCTTTTATTTTGACAGATCACGCATGAGTCGTATCAAGCTGCCAAGTTATATTTGTTAAATATTTTTTGGCATTTCATTGTGGAAAGACTTACGTTTACAAATCATTCAACTTTACTATGAAAATTCACGTTCTATAAAGAATGTGTTTCGAGCGCTTCGCTCAACTTATGGTCAACAAAATCGGACTACCGAGCTAACAATTCGCAACAGCATCACCCATCTTGAGACCCAGCAACCATTATTGGATATTGTTCGACTGAATAGATCATGTCCAGCTCACAGTAAATAAAATATAGCAGTCGTAGCTAAGAGTGTATTGTACACGAAGACCATGGAGGGCAAGATCGGTGCCATTCGCAGCAACTCGTCCTGACGTATAGAATGACTTGGCGCATTCTACGTCGATATCTTAAATTGAAAGCGTACAAAATACAGTGTGTGCAAGAACTGAAGCCGCCCGACATTAGCAAGTGCCATCACTTCGCTTTATGAGCTCTTTAAACGTTTCAAGAAGATCTGACGTTTTCGAGTCAAATTTCGTTAAGCGTTGAGGTCCATTTCTCGCTCAATGTGTATGTAAACAATCAAAATTGCCGCATTTGGGACAAAGAGCAACCTGAAGAGATTCAAGAGCTGCCGTTTCATCGAGAAAACCAACGGTTTGGTACGATTCGGGAGCCGGTGGAAACATCGGTTCATATTTCTTCAAAAACAATGCTGGTGAGAACGTAACCGTCAATTGAAGCTCGTGATCTCGGTGACATTGGATCTCAACAAGATCGCATCAATCAATAGATTTATTGAGAGAATACTTCAATGAGCAGATAATTTCACGTTTTGGGCTGATCAATTGGCCACCAAGATCTCGTGATATCACTGGACTTAGACTTATTCCTGTAGACATATGTAAGGTCCAAAGTCTATGCGGATAATCCCGTTTCGATTCAGGCCTTGGAGTAAAACATCACGGTTGTCTTTCGCCAGTTACCAGTCGAAATTCTCGAACGAGTCATCAAAAATTGGGCTCAACGGATGGACCAGCTGAAACGTAGCTGCGGTCAATATTTGAAAGAGATAATCTTCAAAAAATAAATACCAAAGAATTATCTTTCGAATGATAGTAAAAATTCCTCATTAAAAAATTTAAATTTAATGTGGTGTTTCCTTAAAAGGTAGGAAACCTCGAAATGGGCCTGACTATATATAAACGTCTAAAATAGTAAAAATATTGACATTATTTACATCTTTCCATGATGTGTAGTATACTATTTTTCGATCGAGCTTATATGATAGAGTATATAAGCGATCAAAGTCTGATCTACGAATAAAAATAATTTTGTTTTTTATATTTTATAATGCCGCGAGTTTTGAAAATTTGGTATAGAGTGAAATCTATACAAAGATAATACGAGGAAATGTCTTCTACAATTGATGCAAATTTTAAGGAACAAATCGGTTTTGTTGTCAAATTTCGTTGCATCTAACAATTTTACATACAATGCCCATTTGTTTTTTGATCTGATCTAAAATCGAAATCCAAAACGATCAAAATTTGTGTTTTTGGCCGCACATTTGTCATTTTTTTTTTTTTTTTTTTTTTTGAGAGTGAGCCATGGTACGGCGCATATCTGCGAGTTAACTGAAAATATTTTTGTATAAAACAAATTCAAATAATATGTATTAAATTTTTGGTCAAAATCTGGTCAAAACAACTAATTTTTAGATAAATTACTAACAAAGAGATTCCATAATGGAAATTTCAGATGAACACACAAGTAGATTCTATTGATTCCATTCTGAAGGTCTCTTTATCTCTATTTATAATACAAATCATCTCTAATCTATTAGCAAGTTTACAATATTATCAAATAATATATATAAAAATATACTAAAATACTCATGAATGCAAGAAATGCATTTTGGATTTAGGGCATTAGAACAGTTGAGTTGTATACCCATATGTACGGTATATAAGTATACTATATACATATATTCATTCCGTGCTTTGCGTCAGAAGTTCAGTGGCTCAGCAGAGGAAATTAAACTGGATTAACATACACACACATACATTTAAATATGTGAATTTTTATAGTACGAATATGTTCAAACATACTTATATAGAGTACAACAAGTTTGTACTCACAGAAACGGTTCAACAAAATTCAAATCAAATGCAAATTTGCATTCGTGGGTTGCTAATTAAGTTGTGAATTTTGACGGTGAAGTGTGAGTGGCAAAATTGTTCGCCACATACAATAAAATGACTACGAGTAGAATAAATGAAATGCCAAATTCAGTAGAGCTTTTAGCATTTCGATAGAAGCGTATTGATAGCAAAAGCATAAATACTTGCCTTTGTATATAGAAGTACGAGTGCGGTTCGACAGGTATTTGATTTCCAAAAAAAAATCAAAAAAAAATCTCCAAAAATATAACATGCTAAATCTTAACTTTGTTTACTTCGGTTTCGGTAATCAGAGGGTTTAAGATGAGTAGATGATTAGCCTTCTGCATCCGAGCCTAGTTCCGGAGCTGCCGGTTTCGTCTCCAGCCAGGCAATGGCGTAGGAGTTTCCTCCTCGCAGGTCCTAAGGTCATATCGCCTTTACTCGGTCGTCAGAGCCTCGTTCGTAGTGAACAGGGCGTACCGGGCGGAGGTGAGGTTGACGTTTGGGAGGGATAGGCTATATATTCGCATCACCAATTTTTGGTATTAGCTGAATGGGCCCCCCTTAATAGTATAATAAATATAACTAACTATCGGGAAATCACTGCAAATTTTGCATAGAGTTTTTCGGAGTCTATCTCATCGACAATTGAGTATTCGAGTTACACATACACCCAGTAATTTGAGAGAAATTTGAAAACTCGGCGCAAAAACACCATCAGATAGAGAGGCTAACGTCAATGCTTAAAGCTGTACTGCAAAGTCAACTTCATTGAACATTATTATGTGTAGCTTTAACGTAAATCGAAAGATTACTTTTTTGTTCTAACTTCTTTACCACTTTTTGTAGACCACCTCTTTTTTTAGAACAAAATTCAATATTATTATATTTCGACAGTAGACTTGACAGCCTACAGCAACTCGAGCTTTTCGTCTGCAATGGGTAGTGGTTTATCTTCGAGTACGCCAATCACTGGAAGGGAGTCGGTGAAGGTGTTTATGGCTCCACTGTGAATGGCGTTCAGTGCTTGTCAGAAATATGTTGCGTCCGAATTTTTTGCTAAAGCATCCCAGCAAGAACTACATGGAGAGGAGTTCATTATGCTCCTCAACTGGAAGCATACGAGCCTCACTATGTAGGTGTCAATAGGAAACAGCAAGAGGCATTCTTTCGTAGTCGGAAGTGCAATATTCTAACAGGTCTGAAGCTTCTTCGTCTACGTTCCACTGCATTCAAGCGACCATATTGGTGCAGCGTAGTTGAGGACCGGCCGGCCGAATGCCTTATAAGTTGCCAACAACGTTTCTTTGTCCTTTCCCTATGTGCTGCCGGATAGCGACTAGACGATTTTGTTGCGGCTATGTACTTTGGCGATGCTCATGGTCGTATGAGAAGTGAAGGAACATAGACTATACGGAATTTTGACACCATCGACTGCAATATTAATGTCCAGTCTGTACTCCTTCGTCCAATTTGTAAGTATGGTCACTGTGGATTTAGTGGAGGAGAGTGTTAAGTTTCTTGCAGTGAAGAAGCGAGAAAAGTCGGAGAGATAGCTGTTTACCTTTGAACGCATTCCATTGGTTATGGAAGTTCCCTCTGGCGGCTATGGAAGTTTTCAGATTTAGAAGTTAAACAATAGCGAGAAAAGGACACCACCCTGCGGAACCCCTTGTTTAATGCTTCTCAATTTTGATTTTTTCCTCGAAATGGTACGAATAATTGACGACCGCTCAGGTAGTTTATGGTCCACCTCTTCAGTCCTGGAGGGAGCGTAATTTTTTCGATGACCTGCAGTAGAGTTGTGTGACTGACCGTGTCAAAGGCTTTTGACGAGTTCAACACTACGAGGATCGTTCTCACACAGAGTGGTTTCTGTTTAAGGCCACAAACTATCTGGGCGTATATGACACTTAGTGCTGTGGTGGTACTTTGAACTTTTCAGAAACCATGCTGATGGTTTGCTAGGCTCAGGTGGTGAGTAAATGCCGGGAGTAGCCAGGCCTCAGTTGTCTTCACTACTGGGGAGAGGCGGGTTTCCCAGGTTTCAGTAGTGGACCACTCTTCGGACTTTCCACACATCGGGTATTTGAAAAGTGGTCAGCGACAGGTTGGGGACTTTGATGAGGTAAGTTACTCCCGTCTAGCCTAGATCTATCTAGAGCCTATTTGGTCGAGTTATGTTGCTATTATCTTTCAAGCCATTAATTTTAAATTTTTGAGTGTAAGTACCCGATGAAATGGGTAGCGAAATATTCTTTCATTCAAAAATGAAACTTCTGGGCCGAAAGCTAAATTAGTTTTCAAAAATATACTGATTATTCAATACACCTTTGTATAAATGAGTGTGAATGTGTATGTATGTATGTACATATATGTATATGCATTAACTTGGCAACGGCCTTGAACCTAATGGAATGTAGTGCGTATGCCTATGCATATATTACATATACACACATACATGTACAACTAATATGCATACATTGTACTATATACATATGTACATATGTGTGTGCATAATGTAAGTGAATGAGTGTACTTAACAAAAGACTTTATACTATGCCAGAAATGGATATGTTAATAATAGGTACAAATAGGCTTATCAATTACCGTTGCACACAATCAAACATGCAATATACACAACTTCGTAGCTATTTGAGTGTGTGTATGTGTGTGTGTACTTTGGCATTTTAGAAATTACACTTCATATTAGAAAAGTTGATTATCATAACAGATAATCTTTGTTGTCCAAATATATGTGTATGCGTGTGTGTGTGTGTGCCGTTTCGCACTTTATTGTTTATACTTTTTTGACTTGCTTTGTTTTGTTGTTGATGCCTCTTTCGGGACTTCTTGTTGTGTGGGCGTGTGTCGTATAGATGTTTATATTCAACATTGACAGCAGATGGCTTTTGTCACTAAATAGCATTCAAACAAGTTACTGTGTCAGTATGTCGAATGTGGAAACAATGGCAATAACAAGAATGGCCTATCAATAGTTGATCAAGCTATGAATAGCATAAAAGTTTCTCGATTACAAGTAGACACACACGCACACACATACGCGCTTATATGGAAATTCAATACAAAGGATTGTAAGGAATAAACCGTGAAAGGATAACAATATTTGTTTACGTGTGTGGGAAAGTGTGGGCGTCTTTGCATTTGGATAGCAGCTCGTAGTAGTAGAAGACGAGAATCAAAACAAAAGCGGAGAAGAGTGACAAAGTCGCACAAAAAATCATTTGCAGCGTAGGCTGGCCCTTTCATATAAGCATTTACTCATAAACGACACACACACACACACACACACAAGTAAGTTGCTACAGAAAAATTAGCTTATTCCCTATATTATCGCAATATTGAATGGAATTTGCGTATTTCGATGTGGGTATTTACATTTTTTCTTCATACATGTAAATATATATATTTTCTGGCCTACGTCAGCACATTCTATTCGTGCCCATCTTTCTGAGAATTTTCATATAAATATACAGCTATGCATAAGTATGTGCATGTGTGTCTAACATGAATTGCTTATCTAATTAACACGCTCTTCTATGAATTAGACGTCGAGAAATGGGTCAAATGAGAGGTGGAATTATAATGGCGTTGCGTATTATCATACTAAAATGTACATAAACAGCAATTCTATATTTAGACATACATACATATGTATTTAAATATGCATAAAAGCAAATGACACTTTTTGCATCGATTTAATGAGTTGAATAAATATTAAACGCGTGCTTCTTCCAATATATTTTTAATATTGATGTTGTTCAGAACTTGATTTAACATTATTTTTTGCGCTCTGATTTTGTGATAATGGGGAGGTCTGTGAATCAAATTACTATTCTGACGAAAGAAAAACTAAAGCATTATTTGCGTTCGATGATAAGATGATCGATTGCTCGAAAGAAAATTTTCTCATGAAGGTTCCACAAAATAACACAACCACATAAGGAAGAGCTAAGTTCGGGTGCAATCAAATATTCACCAATCATATGGAGTAAAGTCAGCAGAATGTTCGGAAATCCCGATATTAGTTAAATGGAAGCTCAGGGAAGTTTGATGGAGATTGATGTTATTGAAACCATTTTCAATACACGGATTTATTATTATCAGGAAAATATTCTCTCTAAATTATATATGAATATGCCATACATTGACCGATATTTTCGGTCAAAATTCAATTATAGATACTGTCCACTTAGTCGGTACCTAGGAACTTATACAGTTTTGGTTGGATTTGGACATGTTTTGGTTATAAAGTGCATACTTTAGAGGAATTATTCGTGGAAAGTTGTATGCCATTATATTAATTGCTTCCTGTATTCGTGTACTGGAAAGTCAATAAATCAAATGGAATTTAAAATTGTGTTATATGGCAAATAGGTGTGGTTGTAGTGCAATTTTGTCAATTTTTGAACTGTGATTCCTATCTCAAAGGAATATACATATAGTATATTAGAAATGCTGCGTACGAAATTTAGTCGAAAACGGTTTTTCGAGTCGTGAGATATGAGTTTTCTAGAAAAAGTGGGCGGTTCCACACCCATCGTAGAACTTTCAAATCGGCTCTCATAAACCTAAATGGTATGAGAGACCATCTCGAAGGTGAAATTTAATGCCACTGGCGTATTTAGGTTTTGAACAGTAACGTTTTTATGAATCCCAATTATCCGATTTCATCCATTTTCACACTGTCAATAAGAGTTCATATAGTATTTATGCAGGACAAACTGAGTTGTTGAGGAGATATGTACGTTAAACGTATTTGAAAAATTTTTGCTCACAGGTGTTCCTTGCCACTGGTATACCATGTGCCAAGTTAGAGTTTTATATTTTAATATTATGTTTTTAATATTATGTGGCGTATTGTGGGAATGACAGTCCGAATGCGCATTTACTCGAACTCGTAATTTTTACTAAGAAACGCTCATACCAAGCTTCGTCAAGATAGCTCAATTTTTAATCAAGTTACAGCTTGAACGGACAAACGGAGGGAAGAACAGGCAGACAGTCAGCCGGATTTCAACTCGTCTTGTCATCCAGATAATTTAAATTATTAACTCTATATCTATCTCGCTTAGTTTTAGGTGATACGTATAACCGTTAGGTAAACAAAACTATTGTGCCCTGTAGCAACATGTTTCAAGAGTATAAAAATTATCTGTTTCGGCTGCGATGGTTTAGACGGGATCCAGACTATTGCCCTTGGCTTGAATATGATATCTTTCTTGTCCACCGCCACCAGCCTAGCTCCAGAGTATTCTTCCCGAACTTTGGTTAAAGCCGCCTTATAGAGTTGGACCGTTCTCTCGTCGGCGCATGCAATCTTTTTGAGCTTAACGGCATCTGTATATGGCGATGACGGCCCCGTATTGCTTGAAAGTAGGGATCTGAATAGTTTTTCTTTCGCAATCTCTCGCATTCAGCATACCAATGATAATACAGTGCCTCAGCAAACGGTTTAGCGAGCGGCGCACCCTTTGTCTTTGGGGTTTTCGGTTCTTTTCAGTTCTTAGCTACCGCTGCTCGTGATTTAAGCTTAAGATTGGGTAAAACCGCTTTCGCACAATCCGTGAACCCCTGAAGCTTCATTGCAGTTGCACCTGCACCTTACTGAGCAAGTAGACAGCATCCCCTGTCAACTGCTAGATGACGTCGACGCCAACCTGGATAACCATTACCATCCTAACGGGGACTGTTAACCGTTAAAACAACAATAACAGCACGACGCTTTCCAGCGTATCTAGTTTTCGGTCGATGACCCAACCTCAAAAATAATTTACTACTAGCAGCAACTCTTTTGTCCTCCCTTTCTCCTCCCTGTATTGTAGTCATTGGCATAGCTTCACCTCCATAGTCTAGGAGTCTCCAGCTCTTCTAGGTGCAAGTCTTTGAACTGGCTGTTTTCGAGCTCGGTTAAAACGCTGCCCTCTTCTCGCAAAGGTTAGTTCCTTCCGGGTTTTTTCTAGGAGAGCCGGATTCCTTTAATCTTTTCATATTTTTGTTTTTATTCTTTTGATTCATATCCTGGAGTTACGAGTGTAGGTGAAAGTAGATCCATATAGTCCACACTTCGCAGGTAAAATTATGTTAATACGAAAGTAAGCTTCATTCGATGATGATCCTCCGTTCGCCATGTTGATCCTCGGCACCTTAATCCAGCACTTTTTGTATCCCCAATCACAAATACTAATGGACGATTTCCAGTAGGGAGTCGGCTAAGTATTTAGTATTTAAACTTTATTACTCATAAAGGTGAACTTCTGCATGTACCATTTTAATAGCAATGAATCAATCGAGTTACGCAATGCCATAAAAAAGGGTTCTGAAACTTAGTTAAAGTGATTACTCCCAGTTAGCAGATGTACTGTGATGAATTACGAGACCCACGTCACACACATAAGGATGAAAGATTACTGAGTATACCATTACCCATAATAAGTCTTAAAGATGTCGAAAAATAGGGGACTGTAGCGTTTCCTGAGTTTGACCAAGTTATTAAGCGGGTCGGTCGTTTCGAGTGCATATCCGATAGAAAAATGTTAAAAAATTATTTTAAGAGCTGTGGAAGGCTTTTCCTTGTTTCGGTTGCCTGAATCCGATGTTCTTTTTAGATCATATTATAAATCAGAAATTATGTCCGTGACAAGGCCCAATTCTCTAATGATTTTGATTGCTACAGCAACCAGACAAACGGAATTCCCTTTTCCTTAGATATTAAAGCCGATATTACGGCAGAAACCTAGAATAATCAAGTTTCGAACACCAAACACACTTCGAAGTCACTAACTGCCACCATAGAGTAGTAAACTATCCCAATATATTTTACTTCAGTGCCCCAAAGTTACCTCCATAGCAGTCTTCAGGTGTGTGGTGTCTACGCATTCGTTGTTTAACTGATTCTTTTATAAAAAAACTACCGTTATGTGCATCTATATTGACATGTCTTTGTGCATACGTATGCGTGTGAAAACTCCTGTTACCCGTTAATGGTAGCAACGCAGCTACACGGCAATCTGGCGGCAAAGACAACGCCACATCGCGAAGCGCCGATGGGTGGAGCAGCCAATAGCCGGTGATAGAGAACGCCATTTGTACAAGTCAAGCACGCTGGCGCCAAACGTCTTGCCAACTTGCCGAACGACGTTGGGTGATGCCGGTCGTTGGCGGTGTAAAAGGATATAACAACAACAACAATTACAACAACGAGAGTATCAAAAGTGCCAAAGGTATTACACAAACGATAATTTATGTCCTTAAAGTTTGTGCAGCGTTGAACGCTTCGAAAATGTTCCGAATTTTGCAAGCGGCAGTGGCAGCGGCAGCAAAAAGTGCCGGTGTTTGTACGCATGTGTGCGTGTGCGCAATTTTTTAATTCTTGCGCTCAATTTTGGTGCACAAAAATGTTTTAGAAGAATTCCGTGTGCCCTTTTGCTGTACATCGTAATTTTCGAACTTTATTTTTGTTTTGTTTTAGGTTTAGTTTTATACATATGTAACATGCTGCGTAGAGTATAATGATTTTGTTCAGCTAACGGGTGTTTTTGTCATATTCTTCTTCTTCTTTCATGGCGTAGACATATAGTCGAGTTTGGAACAACGCCCCAGTCGTTCTTCCTTTTTGCTGTTCGAAACTCGTAACGCCCACTCATTAGATGTTGTCATCGGCCATGCTTCTCCACCATATAGCAGGATTTGGATAATGAGTGACTTCTAGAGTTTGGTCTGTGTTCGTCGAGAGAGGACTTTACTTCTCAATTTGCTACTCAGTCCGAAGTAGCTCCTATTTGCAAGAGTTATTCTGCGTTGGATTTCGGAGGCTGACATTGTTGTTGGTCTTAATACTGGTTCCAAATTAAAATAAATTATCTATGATGTCGAATTATTACGGATTCTATCATTTTACTGTAAATAAATCATAAACCAAGCGGCTATAACTTTTCGCACACACATATATTAAGTATGAGGGTCTCAGCGACTGTAAGCGACTTTCTTGACTCTTCTCCGTAAATATTAGCCAATGAAATTGAAAGCGAATCTTTCAACTCCCTTCTTCACTCCCATATAAGTATCTAATATAAATATTTTTGAACATTATCCCAGATATATCGACCACATTTCAAGATATCGTAATAAGAATAATTATCCTTGAGATTATCCCCTGAACTACCTTTGTCCCTCTGTACAAAATAAATAGCTTTTTGGATCATAGTTGACTTTAAGGCGATTTTATCGGTCCATTTTAGCCATCGTTGTAATACTTTTAGGAAATGTTTTCTCTCATCTTATGAAATCTTGATTCTGGACCCCATTAATGATACAATTTTCTGAACGATTGTAATCTATTCACGATTTCGTCTAAGTTATGATTATGTATTATTAAAAGCTACGAAAAGCGCGATAAATCAGTAACTAAATACGGCAAGGACATTAAAAATTGTAAAAATTAGACGATGGGCGTGGCACCGCCCACTTTTAGGTAAACATATCTCAGGACCTGATCGACTTATTTCAACCAAATTAGGAACGTGGTGACATCCTTTGGAGTATTCCCGTAACCCTGGAAAAAAACAACGGCTGCTGCTAAACAGTAAGGGAAATGGAGATCCCAACTTGCCATCACCAGCACACCGTCCGCAAAAGCTGTAGGAAAGGCTGTGCCATCACCAGCACACCGTCCGGAAAAGCTGTAGGAAAGGCTACTTAATTCCAAACTCGAAGCGGCTATCAACTGGAAGACTTTCCCCTAGACCCCCAGGATTTAGACGCGGCAGATCGACTCTAGGAGCTGTAAAATGCGTCATTGAAAATGTAACAGAATAGTATTGCTGACGATTTTAAATGTCCCAAACGCCATCAACAGCGCTAAATGGGTGGACATGATCGACGCTCTCGAAAAAAACTTTAAGATCTCCAACTACCTCAGATTTATGGTGCGGAGCTACTTTAGCAACAGAAAATTGCTGTACCAAACTAGAAAGGGATCACGACAGATAGCGGTCACGTCAGGAGCAGCTCAAGGATCCATTCTAGTCCCCGACTTGTGGAACATCAGCTACGACGTAAACTCGAAATGGCTTCGCGGATGACATTGCAGCAGTAATTGCAACAAGAGACACAGAAGAAGCACGAAGAAAACATAATCAGGTTGTGATACGGATGAAAGCATGGCTCGACTCTCACAACCTCCAGCTCGCTACGGAAAAACACAGAGTTACTACTGCTAACAAATAAGCACATATCCCTCAGGATAAGTATGTACCTAGCGTAAGACTGGACTTCAGGCTTCTGGGTGCAAATTCAGCAAGCCGCAGGAAAGGCAGCGAAGATCATATCCCAACTCAGCAGACTAATGGCCAACATAAGAGGCCCCAACCAAGCAAAGAGAAAGCGCCTAATGTCGACGACAATTACCGTCTTAAAAAGGAAAACCGGCGTAAGATAATGGCCAGAGTGCACCTCACCGCCGTCCTCAATCGCCAATTGACCTTGGAGCAAGATACAATAATAACATGGCAACGAAGATGGAAAAATGAGAATCGCGGTAGAAAAAAAAAAACCTCTGGATAACGTTTTGCACCTTAAAGTGCTTCCCTAGCTTTATACTAGCATGTTTTAAGAGTGTGAAATCTTCGGTTGCGCCCGAATTAAGTATTCCTTACTAATTTTTTTCTTTTCTCTTCACTGTTATGCCCATCTTTTCGCATTTGTTGCATTGTCAAGTTTTCTATGCGTATACTTTTTCCTTTCAGTTTGATCTTTTGCAAGTTTTTTTTTTTGTTTTTTGCTGGGAGGCAAAATCGGAGTCGCGTTGGCGGCACCACTGTTGACAGCTGCATGCGTTGGCCATTTTTACGGGGGCGCAACCTGCGTTGCGGTCGGGTAGTTCTCACTATGCTAGCTCCTTCATTCAAATTAGCGCATATTTCATGGATGTTAAGAGTTTCGAATTGAAAAAGTGAAAAGTCTTTACTCCTACTTTGACAGCAAGTTCCGTTAAATGTGTGCATACAACTACATATGTACATGCCAAAGGATAACTATGAGAAGAGGAGAAAAAACCTGCGTCTACTTTTAGTTTAAAAGCACACAGTGGCTAAGCACTTTAGAGTTCCCAATTCATGACACAGAAAGTTGTTCGTGTGCTAAGTGAGTGCTGACCTTAAATAACTAGCTTTGACAGTTCCGTAATTTTAGAATTCGAAAGATTAGATAAACAAAGAATATTGAATTAAGAAATCATATTGAAGTTGAAGATCATAAGTGACTGCATACGCGTATACCCTTCAGTTGGAAATAGACCTTCGAACTTTCCTGACACTCACAAATGACATTCGCTGTCAAACGACTATCAATACCGTTTAACGCAACTGCATTTTCATTTACTAAGTATACGAGGACTTTGCATTTCAATCCAACATCATCGTGTTTACAACCACACCGCCACTAGCTAACATACATATGATCCCTATTTATGATTTTTTTACGACGTGTCATAAAGGGTGCCACTCGCTCTGCTCCTTAACCATTTGACAGCCCATGACTTTTACGCTTATCCCCTTCATTTTTATTACCCTCAACTGTAATACCAATACAAACTACATAATTCAATGTTTTTTTTGTTATAAATTTGCATGTGTGAAAGCTCGTAAAGTCTTCTCTAACCCCTCGTAGTGGCTATTTATGTCTTGGTATTGGTTTGCGAAAGTTTGTGTGTAAAATACCAACTTCCGCTTTTAGTTTAATGTTGCTTGGCGGCAAAGTTGTAAAACCACACGCGCCAATAAAAAATCGAAATGAAATCAAATGGCACAATTTAAGGTCTTAGCACATACATACGCGTCCTCATTTGCCTATGGAGAGTAGACACGCATGTCTGGTTATCTAAAATCTTACCAATTAATATACATAAAGTGACAAGTGGTATAAAATTGGATAGTAATCAAGAATCAGAATTCCTCGCTTCGGTATATAAAGTGATAAATAGATTAAAATCTATTGGGCTTGTGTCTCGACTTTTGGATAGGTTAGGTTAGGTTTGGCTGATCTAGAGAGATCGCACTGCTATATGAAGTCCTTTGCGAAGCCATAGAAAAGAAGAACACTTAGTAGCCATACAAATTTGCACAGACCTTTAATTTACATTCCCGCCAATTCATTGAGATGTCTGAAGGTATGCGCTCCCAAGTGTTTAAGTCTTAACCTCTCAAACGTGGGACAGTCAAGAAGCAACAGTCAAAAAGCAAAAAATGGCGTCTGGTAAGATTTCCAACCTAACAGAATGGACGCCAATATGGCAATGGCCTGTTAAAAGCCCCACACCTAGGGATTGGTTACCAGTCTTCTCACAAAGGCACTATCACTGTAAAGGGGGTATTCTACTCTCGAATTTTGAAAAATTCGATTTTTTTTTTATACATTTAAAGTTTAAACCCTTAAGAACATATCCTCTAAAGGATCAAATCAAAAATTAAAATTATTTTAAGAGCTACAGTTACTTTAGTGACTTAGTACCTAGCCCGGTAGGTAGGTAGACTCACTTTTTAAACGCGTTTTTCTCGAAACTACTTTTTTCCACACGGTACCGGCATCTCAAGTTCTATACAACCGATTTACTTGAAATTTTGTGTGAACTTTCTTCATATAATCCTTTATTGTTCCTACCAGCATTGTGTCAAAATTTTTGTTTTTAATATTTAAAAAAAATTCAGGAATTTCAAAAAAAAGCGTAAACAATTATTTTTATTTTCAGGCTGTCGCCATTTTTCAAAAAAAAAAATTTTTTTTCGTATTTCTTGATTTAGGGACTATAACAGCATCCTTACTGATTAAGAATTTCTTTTGATTTTTTTTTCAGACCATCAGGAGAGTCAGGATCAATGTCACCAGGATTCGCCATTTTTTTACACCTGTCTCAGGCAAAGGAACAAAAAAATTTCGGAGCCACATCTGGGCTGTAGGGCGGCTGCGGAAGCATTGGGATGTCTTGAGGGGTCTTGGTTAGGTAGCTGTTCACAAGAAAAGTGTTGTACGCCGGGGAGTTGTCGTGGTGCCACTTCCAATCGGTTGCGATGCCTTGTCGGACCCGACGTCTCTTTGATTGAGACTCTTTGGAACTTTCACGTAAAACTTGGCGTTGACGGTTTGTCCAGGAGGAACAAATTCATGGTAGACGACGCCTTCGATGTCAAAAAAGACAATGAACATCGTTTTCACTTTGGATTTGCTCATTCTTTCCCTTCGAGTACCTTTGCCCGCCGCTCGTTCTTTATATAGGAACGCCCTCTACCGAATCCAGTCGGTGCGAATACAGTCGCGGCGGAAGAAAATCAGTCCTATTACAAACCCTGTATGTACAAAAGAAAGAAAACCTAAAACACTTTGTTTAAAAAAAAAAAACAAAAAAAACTTCAAATTTATTGGCGATATTTATTAAAATTCAAAATAATTTATTATTTTATTTTTTTGAAGATTATCTCTTTCAAATGTTGGCCATGGCTACGTCTGAGATGGTCCTTCCGTTCTCGTGATGTTTTACTCCAAGGCCTGAATCGATCGGGAATATCCGCATAGACTTTACATATCCCCACAGGAAAAACTCTAACAGTGTGATATCACACGGTCTTGGTTGGCCGCCCAAAACGTGAAATTATATGTTCATCAAAGTGTTCCCTCAATGAATTCATTGATTTATTTGATGTGTGCGAAGCGGCGCCGTCTTGTTGAACCCAAATTTCGCCGAGATCACGAGCTTCAATTTCAGGCATCAAATAGTCGATTATCATGGCACAAAAACGGTCGCCATTGACGGTTATATTTTCACCGGCATCAATTTTGAAGAAATATGGACCGAAACCTTCGGCAAATTTTGCTTGTTTACATAGCCTCATCGCTGAAAGAAATTTGTTTCGAAAACGACGGATCTTCTTGGAGCCGGAGCGAAACGATGTCGCTTTGATAGATCGAGCGGCTTCAGCTCTTGCACAAGCTATATTTTGTATTTCAATTTAAGATCTCGACGTAATATGCGCCAAGTCGTTCCGTACGTCAATCGATAAAAACGATCCAGACCTATCTGTAGCTCATATCTAGTGGGCTGTGTTGGCAAGACTGTCTTTAATTACTAATTCCAATATTAGCGCCATCTGTCAACATTTTTTTTTACAGTAGCTGCTTAAGTCGATACACCTCAGTAGTGCGTTTCGATTTTTACAATGGATAAAAATATCCAAAAAAGAATTCGCCTCAAGTTTGTACTTCTAACCACATTTCGATTGCGGAATAGTTGCGAATGTTGGAAAGGCTTACGGTGATTTAGTTTTATCAAAAACCGAAACCTACGAAAGGAACCAAACCTTTAAAGACGGTCGAGAGATCGTTGAAACGTTCCTCGTTCTGGACGATCTTCGACAACTTCAATTGATGAAAATATTAAAAAAATGAATGACTTGTTGCTTGAAAATCGTCAGGCAAGTGTTACAGAGTAGACAACGTCATCTCTTGCGAATCGGTTCGAATCATTTTGGTGGACATTTTGGGTATGAAACGCATTCTTACCCGACTCGTCCCAATAAAGCTGACAAATAAACAATCAACGGAATGAAACCCGGTTTCAATCGTTCGAAGAGAGAAAACAAAATTCGTTGATGGAGCTGAAAAAGTGTTTCGGGGACTTGAAAAATCGTTGGTATAAGTGTATTACATCTGATGGGGATTACTTTGAAGGCGACAAAATAATTATTGATGAATAATTAAATATTTGGCGTTTTATTTACAATTTCTGGGTCAAACAAGCCTTTATGTATTGCATCCTCTTCCGTCAATCCTCTTTTTTTTTGTTTTTGTAGATCGCCGAAAAAACAGCCCTTGGTCGGATGAAATCCGAGTCAATTCCGGTACGTAGAACCGGCTGTCGTGGGAATTGTTTGTCAATTCTCTCGGGCATCGTGCTAAAGTCAGAGCAGGTGATGATCTATGGACTAACCATTTTTGACAAAGTATCAGCTTTCCAAAAGGCCTCAAATATGATATATTTACAACGACAATTTGGTAAAATTGGTGCCTACCTACGTCTAACACCCATAGCACGCATATAACGATTTTCGTTAATATTGATTGAATTTATAGATAAGATAAGATCCAACTTAATTAGCTATTAATTTGATTATGTTTGCGATTATTAGCGCTACATTTGTCACCTACAAGACATTGTAATGAAATTATGTATCGCCTATATGTTTGTATGTATGAGTATGTGAAAAACTGCGTCATGGCAAGTAAGTGAAGCATTTTCATAAAGAAATATTAAAAACAAAAAAATGCAAGATTGTAAAGAACAAATTCAAGTAAATCTGCTTCAACGCCAAACAACTGTCAGCGCACCAAACGAGCATAGCCAACACATATTTCTCTTCGGTAATCCACCAGCCACGAAAGCCAACCACCCCACGGCCGCTGCACTCAAGCATATTTTCGCGCTGACACACAAACACACACCCATATGTATACGAATAGAAGTGAACTTTGCAGAGACTAGCGGTAGTGTCTCTAAAAGATACACGCCACTTATGCCCGCGCTCATTTGAGCGTCTGCAGCAAAGTTGTTTCAAGTGAATTGAATTCAAGGCGATAAAAATAAATCTCTGCACATCAGTTCGCATCGCATCGCATCAAATCGCCGCAACTTGAATATATTATGTGCACGGCATGCAGACAGACGGTAGCGCGTTGATAGTTCGAAGTGCTCATACACTCGTACAAAGTGCCAGCGTGTGTGAGGCAGCCACACTGTGGCAAATTGCAGAAAAGAATTGAAATCTTTCTTTTGGTCCTTCATTTCACTGAAGTCACTTTTCTATGATTACATTTAAACATATATGTATACTTGTGTGTGTGTGAGTTTACTTGAGTGCTTGTGCACAAAATTTGCCACACCAAGCGCACCGCACAATGAGTGCCACAATGTGTTGCACAAAGTGACATTCACCATTTGCCACCAATTTGGACGCCAAACGGTGACACCGAACAAGCACATACACATATATGCACTAAGATAAATATGTTTGTTTGTAGTTGGCGTACAAGTGCCGCCACATTGCCTTGATTGTATTGAATTCATATACACCATAATGAGCCATAATTCATACTTTCCTTCATACTAGATTTATTTGAGGAAATGTACTGCAGCAACAATGTCTATGATGGATACATTGAAGTGTAGGGTGGTCGGCGCAGTTTTTCGGGGCCGGATTTGTAAGTAATTTGTTTTCTCGATTTTTTTGGAAAAATAAATAAACAATCGAATTTTTTACTTTCTTTTGGAAAGCTTTCAAAAGCTCCCATAATTTTTATATTCCCTCTGAATAGAAACTCGCGCACGTGAGGAAAGTTCTCTGAGCGCCTTTCAGTTGGGAGTAACCAAAAACGATTTTTTTTTCCTATGGCTCAAGCAGCTCCCGACTTCGGCTCTTAGACCAAGTATCCTCTGGGTAGCCAAAAAACCCTTTTTTAAGCGAATTGAAATGGGAAGACCGCGTAAAAAAAAGCACACCGAATGAAAAGACCAAAACAGCCTTGGATGAGAGCCCTTCTCTTGATGACGACCACTGTAAACATGTTCAGGATTACGATTTAATTGGGAAGCTGCCGCTGCCCAGCTGGTTGATTTCCTTTTAAGAGTAAAGGCTGACCGTCGTCCTGGTGGCATTTACTACAGTGGACATATAAAGGAGCTCAAATTTGATGTGAGATTCGTGGTGGGGGAGAGACTCAGACGCTGAGTCCTGGCATTCACCCCAATGGATGAACGTCTAGCCACAATCCGCATCAAAGCCAAGTTTCTCGACATATCGCAGACTTGCATCCACGCCCCAACGGAAGAGGAGTACGATGTGACTAAAAATGTCTTCTATGAGCGTTTGGAGCGCAGCTGAAAGCTGTCAACGCCACGATGTCCTGCTTGTTGACTTTAAGGCCAATAAGGGTATCTTTGGCTCAACGGTTAATAAATTCAGCCTCCATGACGAAACATCTCCAAATGGGTTGAGACTAATATCGTCGGATCCCGAAATACTCTGTAGTACTTGATACCAGCATGCGAAAATTCATCAATGATCATGTTGTGGTAGATACACTCCGAGGTCCTAGCTTTGACTTGGACCACTATTTTCTTCCAGCGGAGATACGCACTCTGTGCAGCAAAAAAAGCACGTCAGAAAAATAAGGAATATTTCACTTCTACTCTCTGTGGCTACTCATCAGCAACTCGGTATAAGGGAACTGTGGAACGGCATTTCAATCTCCTTACGTCAGCTGCAAACGAAACCAATGCTTTTCAAGACAAGGCAAAAGAAAATCTGGTACAATGTGGGTACAAAGACAGGGGTAATGCTCGAAAATTCAACGAAAAGATGCAGCAACTAACGGATTTGGAACCCAGACGTTCCATTGCCGATCAAGAAGAAGTTCGAATGTCAATTGCCCGTCTGAAGAACCTCGGCGGAGACCGATGGATTGCCAGCTCAGCTATTCAAATACGCCTGTTAAGAACTGATAAGGAGCATACATATGCGGTTCCTTTGTGGAATATGGTCTTACCAGATCAATGTTGACAATGTTGTTTTATTGGAGGGGATACCCTCACAGGACTGCGTAAGACAAATATGATTGAACAATAGTCCATGTCAGATTTCGAAGGTATCTACATTATATTTCTTGGCAAGAAAAAGTCGTTTCCAAAGGACAAATAGATATCTCGGAAACTGAAATACTAGCTCGCGTAATACAGACGAACAGAAGAACAGATGGACAATGCTCAAGCGAGTCTTACTCGTAGATATTTCCTGCTGGGTGCTACAAACTTAGTGACATTTCAGGGCATAAAAATAATATATTTAAATACCATTCAATTAAAATAATCCAAAACTGGAAAAAGAAAATTTTTTAATCTCCATAAGACTAAAATCTCAATTAAGGAATCTCAAGATTTGTAAATTATGCTTACATTTATCGACCACCCTACCAAAACTAAAAATTTTTCTGTGCACTATATGGTTAGCTTGTAGATGTGTACAATGCCACTATTTTGTATAAAATAAAGTTTGTATGCAAATTTAACGCGCAAAAATTCGCTTTGCATAAAATTATGAAAATAAATCCAATCAGATGTGTGCATTTTATTCATCTTAGCACACTTTGGCGGTCGGTAATTGAGACTGGCAGATCTATAGTACTTACACACACATGTGTATGTGTGTGTATGAGTGCAATGAGCGTGCATATGGCTGTATATGTGTACGTAGTAATTTACTTGAACTAAGCACTGCGAGGAAGAACACAGACAGCTAAATGAAACTATGCATCATGCAATAAAACTAAATTAGGCAAAGCGAAAACGGGCGCAGATTTATTGCAGCTTCTTTGTACTTGTACTACAATGTACTCAAATCTACTCGAATACTTTTAATTAAATCTTGTGAGGCAGAGTTTAAAAGTAACAAATATTGCTTTTATAAAATTGTTCTCGAAATAGTTGCAACATTGTTGTTACTTCACTAACAGCAATCACGATTTTATTTTAGTTTAGTTCTGTCTGGGTCACTACTGAATACATATAGTACATGTGTAGATTTTTTCCAAATTATTATTATTTTATGAAATAAACTACTTAAAATATAAATGTATTTTTTTTTTTTTAAATTACTAACACAATAATCATAAACTGATAAGCATTATAACCACTTTTCAACTAAATTTCACAGTTCCCTTTTGATTACCATTGCAATATTCATAAGCTGAACAGCATTACAACCAATAACTAAATGAATTTTCAATTAACTTTTGCATTACCTTCGCCACAATCACAAGCTAATGTGTGTTATCGCAAATAATCAACAGAACTTCCAATTACTCTTTGAATTACCAACATAGTAATCATAAACTAATAAGCATTACTACCAATATTTAACTGAATTTTGAACTACCCTGTGAATTACCATCGAAATAATCAATAACTACCACTAAATTTCACAACACTCTTTTAAATACCATCCAAGTATTCATAAACTAATCAACAATACAACCAATAATTAATTGAATTTCCAATTACTTTTTTAATTATTATCACATTAACCATAAACTGATAAGCATTACCACCAATAACCAACATAATTTCCAATTACTCTTTGAATTACCATCATAATAATCGTAAACTAATGAGGATTACTGCCAACATTTAACTGAATTTTAAATTACCATAGAAATATTCATAAAATAATCAACATTACTACCAACTTTTAACTGAATTTTAAATTACCCATTTAATTATCATCACAATAATCAAAAACTGATAAACATAGCCTCAAATAACCAACATAATTTCTAATTACGCTTTTAATTATCATCATAATAATCTTAACATAATAAGCAATAATAAGCAATTCTACCAATATTGAACTGAATTATCAATTACTCTTTGAAATACCATCGAAATAATCATAAAATGAATCAACATTACTTAACTGCGAGAGCAGCTATATACATATATTTCTGGCCTAATAATGAAAAAGGCATATTTATCAACGAAAATGGTTTTTTTTTCGTTGGATTTGTCTCGTCTTGGAAGACCCACACGGTCGATTGCTGTTTTGTTTCGGCTCATACGCATAGATCCATGATTCGTCACCTGTGACGATCTTACAAACGTCTTTTGAAGCACCGTGATCGTATTTTTTCAGCATTTCTTTACACCAATCTACACGAGCCTTTTTTTGAGCGATTGTCAAATTGTGTGGGATCCAACGAGAACAAACCTTTTTTACGGCCAGGTGTTCGTGCAATATCGAATGTATGCTCGTGGAAGAAATGCATAGGCATGCCTCTATCTGAAGGTATGTTACATGACGGTCTTGCATTATCAGTTCACGTACGGGATCGATGTTTTCTGGCACAACGGCTGTTTTTGGACGACCTTCACGGAATTCGTCTTTGAGCGAACATCGGCCACGATTGAATTCGTTGTAATAGTTTTTCCCAGTGCTATAGGATGGTGCTTCATAGCCATACAACGATTTTAGTTCATCGATGCACTCTTGTCGTGATAATCCACGTCGAAAATTGAGAAAAATGATCGCACGAAAATGTTCACGAGTTAATTCCATTTTTGGCGAAGATGAATTTTTTAATTCCCTGTAAATAAAACAATTTTCGATTAAATGACAAAACGTTCTGAGTGATGTTGTGCTAAAAAATGTCAAACTTTCCAATGGAAATGTCAGATCGCACCTGGCAACACTTAGTGTTGCCTATTTAGTCCAGAAATATATATAACAACCTATGTATTTAACTAAATTTTCAATTATCATTTGAATTACCATTGCAATAATCATAAGATAATCAGAATTACAACCAATCTTTAACTAAATTACAAAATGCCCCATCAATTAACATTACAATAATCATAATCCAATCATCATTACCACCAATATTTCGCAGAAGACACGTAAATAAAATCTCCAACAGTTTATCCACAGCAAAGATACAAACTACAGGCCATTAGTAATTACTTATTATATCTTCTTCCGAATATAAAACACTTAAAATTTCATTAAAGTGTAATTCACTTCAAAATTTCATCTCATCAAATTTGGAATAATAATTCTGTCTCATTACTCGCTTCCATATTTACGATCTCAACCATTTCGGCCCTTACAAGTGTCTTCAATTTCAATTTTTACTCAGCTTTTACGACCTTTCTTACTCTTCCAAAACTATAATTTCATAAATAAGCGCAGCACTGCAATGTCTCGGCGCGCTGCAACTGCAGCTTAACTAACGCTTCCAGTTGTTACACGCGCTCAATGTTTTATGACCACCTAAAAACATATTCTTCACTTAAACTGATGAGTTCATTTGGCCACAGAGAATAGCTCGGAAGTTTACGAGCGATTTTCCGCATGAAACTGACTGCAATGCAACACTACCAAGGTGTGTGGTTATGCATACATACATACATACTATATGTACTATATATGCTTCAGAGTGCAAATGTATTTAGAGAAAAGTAAAGTATTTGAACTAAATGCGTTTAGGTTTATTTTCATCAGACAAAAAATTCGTTGATATGACAAAAAATGAGAAAACCCAACCATTCACAAGTGTCCTTAATGTGCACGCAATACAAAAAATTCACCTTGAGACGCTATAGTAAAATTGTTTCAATTTGCCTCCATATCCGCCGTATTCTCCGCACCAAATCAACTTTTTCCATTTTTGGCTTATCGAGAAACACACATAGAGTCAACTGCTGCTAAATCCATAATTAATCACTTTTCAAGGACAAAAGGATTTTTTGAGTGATTGGAGTGATCTACGGCCCCGATTGAACTCACCATACCACCGATAAACATTGGTCCTACATGGAACTTCATCGTGAAAAACTTAATTGAGTTTATCGATGCATTGTTGCTGAGTTAATCCACATCGAAAAAAGTACAAAATAATCGCGCGAAAAATTGCATGCAGAGATGAATATTTTAAGTTACTGTAAGAAATACAAATGAACATAAAGAATGTCAAGAATAGAGCAACCAAAGCCCTTTATGCTAATCATCATACTGATTTCACTGTCTTGAATCAAAATCGTCGGCCAGCTTTGCACAATGGGCAACGAATTGTGTTTCATCAGGGCAACGCCAGCTCAAAAAGCTTGATTGGAATGCTCCCATGCATCCAGATTCGACACATGTGTTATCTGTTTCTGTGATCAGTATATCGAGCTAATTCGATTTAGCAATGCCCGTGTATCTGTCACTATATATCCAAACTGAAGGACTAGCCTTTGAGATATTGATCTTCCTTTTCTCACCAAGAAGCTGATCCACGACGAGGTACTTTTTCAATAGCCGTTTTTTGACAAATCATGCGTGAGTCGTGTCAAGCTGTCATGTTGTTTTTATTCAGTATTGTTTGGAATTTCATCGTGGGAAGACTTACGCTTGAACAACGAAACGAAAATTTACGTTCTGTTAAGAATGTATTTCGAGCGTTTCGCTCAACTTATGGTCATCAAAATGTGCCTACTGAGCATCCTCTCAGCAACACCATCAACCATATTGAGACCCAGCATTCAATACTGTATAATATTCGAACGAATAAAACAAGTATGCGGGGAATTCCGCTTCGATTCAGGTCTTGGAACAAAACATTATGCATGTCATTCGCCGGTAACCAGTCGAAATGCTTGAATGAGTCTTCGAAAATTGGACTCAACGAATAGACCACCTGAGACGCAGCCGCAGCCAACAAAGAGTAAGTCTTCAAAAACTAAATGCCAAAGATTGTAATTTCAAATAATAAACATTCCTCATTAAATTTGAAGTTTCTGTTTTTTTCTTTAAAAACGTAGGAAACCACGAAATGTATTACCCTTTAGCACATCTGTGTATTAAAAATTAGTTGAATCGGGTCAATACGTCTCTTAGCTCTTAATAGGGGCGATCATTTATCAAGATTATCAAACTTCCGAGTGAGTTTATGCGGCATATATCGTGGGTTATCTCAAGGAAAATGAAAGAGCTTATCTGCATTTTTTCTTATTTCCTAAATTGAAAAAAATGGACGAAAACTTGATCACACAGCAGAGAGCTTTTGTTAAAAATACCGTTCGCTGTAAACAAATTGCATTTGGACATTGTAATGCACGCATAAAACATGCAACACAATAGCATATTTGCAACTATTGTGTAAAATATTTACCAGCTAAAAATATTTAAAAACGATTCCAATACTCAATCTTCTTATTTTTGTCAAACGCATACATACGCACTAATAAAAGCTTTCATACTCACTAATAATAGCTTTCATGCATACACTATGCAATGGAAGAATGCTTGAGTGAATTCGCTCAATATTTTCATCATTTCCACATACGCATTCATCACAGAATGCACTTTTTTATTGGCAAACTTTTCACAATCAACTTAAGAAGCAAAGACTTCAGCAGAACTAAGCGGCATTGTGTGACAAATTTTATAGCAATTCTATAAGCTCGAACTTCTGCCATATACACGACAATTCGTGCCTTCGCACACAACTATCGCGCAGTTGAATTTAACGATATTCAGCAATTTGCGCAAAACTCGCATAATTTGCCATTTTCCACGAAGCAAACTGTTTTATAAGCGCGCACACACACACAAGCATACAACAGCACATATGGCTATGTACGCGTACCTGTATGCAAAGGATAACTGTGGTGTGCCACGGCATTATTTTATGTCAGCGTCTCGTTACCGCATTAGTTTAAAAGATATTGTCGCCGGTAAGTCTCCATGAGACAATAATGGGTAATATTTCTCTTTTATAACCGACTATTTCCGGTTTCACTTAAGGTGGTTAAAAGACAACTTCACGATGGAGTGTGTTAGCTGATGCGGAGAAAAGGGAAATGTTAATAGTGGCACTACTTACGCATGCGGATATTTATAGTGAACTATGGCGTGTACACAACTAGCGCCTACCGTTATATTTTTACATATACGTATAACTAACTACATATGTGTATAATCTATGCTGCTTCTATTTGCCATCGTTTAAGATTTTCTTAAGAAATTCGCTGAGACTTGCTGAATAGTTTTTTGTCTCCGCAATAAATTGTGTCGAAATTTGATAAATTACGCAATTCTCTGTGCGAAAGTGACATTTGAACTTAAGGCATATTAATAAGCTCGCCCACTAAATTACCCGAATATGGCAGTACGAGCTACTCCGCGACATTCTAGTATAAAAATTTCGCAAAATAACTCGCATAACTCACTAAAGCACTCAACCCGCGCAAGTGTTTAATTTACACGCTCGCTTGTTAAGAAACCGCGAACGGGAAAGGCGCCAACCTTTAGCGAAATCGCCAAAGGCGCTGGGGCCATAGTACTGGGGGTGCTCGACCGTAGTAGGGAGAACGGTGCCATCTCCCATGAGGAATGGAAGAGGGTAGCGGCGGCTATCTCGTCGGTCTTCCTGAGGGTGGTCAAGGAAAACCCGGGGCCACCCCCGAAATGTGTGAGTGCCGGTTGGCACCAGGGGCTGCACAAGCTCACGAGTTGCGCTGACGAGAGATCGGCCATCTTGTACAAGAAGGCAGTCTCTCAGGTGGGGGAGGTCTGGAAGGGGGCCAGACTGGAGGCCGTGGCCAAAGAGGATCTTCCTCTCCGTCCTAGGGCTCGCGTTTGGCTACCGGCCGAACCTTCCACGCCGAGTGAGATTGAGGAAATCCTCAGATATTGCAATCCCTCACTTCCGACGCAGGACTGGAAAGTCTTAAGGCTGGAGAGGACTGATGAACCGTATCGGCAAGCGCTGATAATGCTTAACACGGAATCCATCGGTCCTCTCAGCAAAACAAGGGGAGCCATTAGCTATGGTTTTGAGATGGTAGTGCTGAAAGTACTTCCATCAGATGCCAGGGCTGATGGTCCCCAGGCTACGGTGACTGCGGTGGATGTACCAAGGGGTGCTGACAGTCAAACGACTGTGGACATCGATGCGCCAGAGGGCGTCGACGGTCATATGACCGTGGAAGCAGATCCGAATCTCTCAGACGTGGCGAGTGTTGGGGGCGGTTCGTCAATTGGCGACTCCGTCTTCAGCCTCGAACAACTGTTTGAGGAGGTTCGGGTCGACCACGACTTGGACGCTGAAATAGCGTTCCTGGGGGAAAATCTGAAGGATGAAATTCCTCCAGATTAACCTCCAGCATGCGAAGGCGGCCTCCGCCAACCTATTGCTCCGTCTGGAACAAGACGGAGCTGATGTCGTCCTGATCCAGGAACCGTGGCTGACTGGCAACGGGATCTCTGGATTGAGGACAAAGAGCCATAGGCTCCTGACAGCCAAGGATGCAGGTAGGAACAGAGCCTGTATGCTGGTAAGGAACGAACTAACGGTATTTCTTTTACCTAATTTCAGCAGCGCTGACATAGTGACAGCGAAATTAGAATGCGACACCGGGGATCTCTGGCTCATCTCCGCATACATGCCACACGATGATGTGGTGGAGCCACCTCCCTTACTGCTGAGGAGGACCTTAGCCGAAGCGTCTAAGTCTGGCACTGGCGTCATCATCGGTTCCGACGCTAACTCGCGGCACCAGATCTGGGGAAGCTCGGATACTAACAGTAGAGGTGAGTCGCTTTTTGATTTCATTATTAGCGAAGATCTTCGCATTTGCAATAGAGGAAACTCTCCTACTTTTGTGACCGCAGGCAGGGAGGAGGTCCTCGACCTCACCCTTGCCTCAAAAGCGATTGCCCCGCTGATCTCGAACTGGAGGGTCCTCGCTGATCACTCCTTTTCGGATCACAGGTACATCGAGTTTAGTCTAGTAGGTGAAGGTCCGCCTAGGAAATCTTTCAGGAACCCTAGGAACACGGACTGGGTAGGTTACCGCAGGAGGCTTAGGCAAACTCTCCCACACGCACCGGGGGTGGACTCGTTGGCCACCACCGATGTGGTGGAGGAGTGGGTCGAAGTCTTCAGCTCGGCGTGTAATGCTGCGCTGGAGAGGTCTTGTCCACTGAGATCACCGAAGGGCAAAGAGAAACCTCTATGGTGGACTACGGAGCTCTCAGAGATCAGGGCGTCTTGTAGACGGCTATTCAATAAGGCCCGCAGAAGTGGGTTATCTGATGATTGGGCCTTGTATAAAGCAGGACTTTCAATTTATAAGTCAGAGTTAAGAAAGGCCAAGAGGACCTCGTGGAAGTGCTTCTGTGAAAAGGTGGAAGGCTGTCACGAGTCCTCGAGATTCAGGCGTATTCTCGCAAAAACCCCAGTGTCCCTGGGGTATCTAAAGGACGCTAATGGGAAGTGGGCTCTCAGTAGTGAAGAAACACTTCAGACGCTTCTCGACGCTCACTTCCCGAGCAACATATCCTCTGTGAGGGGTCCTCTCGGGATGCCGCATGACGATTGTGCGGCCTTTGTCGGCATTCTGGATGAGCGTCACTTGACGTGGGCGATTAACTCGTTCAAACCGTTCAAGTCCCCGGGACCAGACGGCATCATACCAGCGCAGCTGCAACAGGCTGTTAAGGTGTCATGCGACTGGTTGGCACCTATCTATGCGAACTGCATCAGATTAGGTTACATTCCGGGGGCCTGGAGACGAGTCAAGGTCACGTTTATCCCGAAGGCTGGCAGGGTCTCCCATGTCACGGCCAAAGATTTCAGGCCAATCAGCCTCTCCTCCTTCTTGTTAAAGACTCTGGAGCGGCTGATGGACTGGTATATAAGGAAGAGCATTCCGAGAGACTATTTGTCAAGAGCACAACATGCTTATCGCAAAGGCAGGTCAGTGGACACTGCATTGCATACTATCGTGTCATGGCTTGAGGAGGCCATTGAAGCCAAGGACTTCGCTGTTGGGACCTTCCTTGATATCGAGGGAGCTTTCAACAATGTCCTGCCTGAAGCAGTATTAACTGCCCTTGACGGTCTTGGGGTTGAATCGAACTTCAAGTGGCTCATTCTCAGCCTTCTATGCGACAGAGTAATCGAAACGGAATGGGGCAGCGCGCGTGCGAGGCGTAATGTGAGTAGGGGAACACCACAAGGTGGGGTTCTTTCTCCTCTTCTATGGATCCTAGTCGTTGACGAATTGCTCAAAAAACTAGAGGATCGCGGCTGTCGGGTGATTGCCTACGCAGATGATGTAGCACTTATGGTCAAAGGAAAGTTCCTTAACACCGTGTACGAGTTGACGCAGGGATATCTCAGCGTAGTAACAAAGTGGGCGGTCGGAAGTGGACTCGCCATAAATCCAAACAAAACAGAAATGGTTTTATTCAGCCGGAAATATAAAATCCCGGTGGCACCGTTGCCGCGGATGGGAGGTATTCGCCTTCAACCGGCGGATACAGTGAAGTATTTAGGGCTCATCCTGGATAAGAAGCTTTCATGGAAGCCGAATATCGAGGAGAGAGCAAAAAAGGCATCTGTTGCCTTATACTGCTGCAAAGGAGCTATTGGCAAAAGGTGGGGTCTTTCACCGAAAGTGGTCCTCTGGCTTTATGACACCATAGTAAAGCCCATCTTATTCTATGGTGTCTTCATGTGGTGGAGGGCTTTAGGGAAGACCACACTGGCCAAAAAACTCGAGAGCGTTCAACGGGCTGCGCTAATTAGCGTATGTGGTGCATTAAGATCTACTCCGACCATGGCACTTAATGCAATTTTGAATATAACGCCGGTGGACATTGCCGGTAGGTGCATAGCCGCGAAGGTGGCTATTAGACTCAGAGAATCTGGTTTCTTAAAGGAACGCGCATCTGGTCATTCGGATATCCTCACAAACTTTGACTGCATACCGGATCATCTGGATCTTGGAGTCGCCATACCGAACTCTGGCGGCTCCTTCTCTGCCCATATACCGACGAGGGAGATGTGGGTGGGAAGAAGCCGATGGAGGAGGGGGGCAGCAAGCTTCTTCACGGATGGGTCAAAGCTTGGGGGAAAGGTTGGTGGAGGGGTCTACTGTCGGGAGCTCTCCATCGACTCCTGTTTCAGACTTCCCGACTACTGTAGTGTTTTCCAGGCTGAGGTCGCAGCCATCAAGGTTGCAGCTGATTTGCTGCTACAGAGTGCATCCACTTTCAGAGAAGTGACTATCCACTCGGATAGTAGAGCGGCTATATTAGCCTTGAACTCATTCACAGTGCGTTCAGGGCTGGTCGAAGAATGTCTAACGTCACTATCTCTAGCAGCTAGAGCTTTTGTGATTAGGCTGGTGTGGGTGCCGGGCCATAGCGGAATTGCAGGCAATTGCAAAGCTGATGAGCTAGCAAGGAAGGGTACCCTAGAATCATTATCGGTAGAATGGGAACGGGTCGGTGCTCCTGTTTCTTCTTGTGGTCTACTACTAGACAGCTGGGCCACGCGGATGTTCGCCCAACGCTGGGCAAACATCGGCACTTGTGCGGTTGCGAAGGCCTTCTGGCCCAACATAGACCGCAGGAGATCTAATGATCTTTTAGCCCTCAGCAAGGCTAACCTCTCACTGTTAGTGGGTCTCTTAACGGGCCACTGCCCTATTGGCTTACATGCGGTAAGAATGGGTATCTTACCGGATGCCGACTGCAGAAGCTGTTTGGAGGAAGATGCGGTAGAAACAAGCCAGCACTTCCTGCTTGACTGTCCCGCTTTTGGGAGGTCAAGACTCAGACACCTGGGGGCGCATACCTTTGGGCACGCCACCGAACTGGCAGGTGTTGAAGTTAGGCGTCTGTGTAACTATGTATTGGCTACAAAGCGCTTCGCCAATCTGTAAGTCCGAACACGGGAGTTCCCCTTTCAATGGCATCACAAAGGACTAATTTTTAGTCTACGTGGGATCCTAGATCAGCCATCTTACCTAACCTAACCTAACCTAACCTAACGCTCGAAAAAAGTATCTACCTGCATTCCAGCCGCCAAATAAAAACAACAAAAATCGCCAAAAAGCAAAAAAAATAATTGCTCACCATAATTAATCCACGCCACATTGTAGCCTTTGTTAGACTCAGTCACTCCATTCTAGCCCACCTAATCACCTGAGCGCACAGCTTACGTGCAGCCATGCGCACCAAGCCAGCAGCTAGCCGACAATAAGTCACTCGGTCACTTGGATCAATCGAAAACCCGAAAAAGTATTAGAGAGCGAGCAAAAAAAAAAGCTGTAATGCCAAATTGCATGAAAAAGTGAAAAGAAACGACTAACAAAAATCGCTATTCATCATTTGAGCAATCAATCAATTTGAGCATATATTATCCGCAAGAATCGTGTTGCACGCGGCGCAGTAGAATAAGCAAAAACAAAAAAAAAAGACCAGAGACGATACGAAAGGAGCGCGCTAAAACTGAAGCAAAAACGAAAAAACGGGTGTTTGCTACAAAAGAATTCCAACAAAAAGGTCCAAAATAATCAAGTGCCGACTACACCATATAATCCTCATAATTAATCAGTCTATTAGACACAATTTGTTCCAGTCGGCAAGCCACTGCCATTCGGCAGCAGTACAAATTCTGACAACAGTTGCCAAAGGCCAAGTGAGTGGACAAGAATCGATGGATATTTTAGCACTTTAGACTTGAGTTTAATGGTTGTATACATACACGCTCAGCATAGTATACAACCCCTTACGTCACTGAGTATAAATGCAATACAATTCACGAGTGACTTTCAAATTGCTGCAGGAAGGTAAGTAACAGACATGACTCAATCGTTAGGAACAATTGTTTCAAAATAAGCATTAATTATATTAGGAGATACTCCAATCTTCAGAGACCAAAGCGGAGCTTAGATTTACAATATGTCAAATAAGTTAGGGGCCATGCAAAAAACAACAAAATGTTAATTTTTTCTATCAATATTAGTTCTGCTTAAAAAATAATCTCAGATACTGGTACGTTCACTAAGTAATTTCTTAGTTTTTAGTGCAATTTAACCACGATTTTTTTGCTGGGTAGAACAGGCTTGATTCCACACTAATATAACTTTTAATACTTGCAGGCAAAAACTGGTTCAAGTGGTTTTTGACGTCCTGACTTGAGGTGAAGGTTCTTCCTGCAACAGCTGTTAGCGTGTCATCAAACTTGTATGAGGCCTCGCATCATTCTGATGGAGCACAGTATCTTTTTTATTGATCAATTCTGTACTATTTTGTTTTGGTGCATCACTCAATTTGTCCACCACACATCTCTTCAGCATTAATAGCGGTATTATTGCACAAAATTTCAAAATAAATGATAACTTTGAAAACCCACCAAACAGCCAACATAACTTTTCTTTGGTGCTATCGGCCTTCAAAGTGATTTTAGCTGATTTATCATGTTTAGACCATGATCCCTTCCGCTTCATATTCTAATAAAGAATTCACTTTTCGTCCCCAGTAAAATTGCGTTTTAAAAATGTATCACTTTGACGAAGCAAATTTTGTTCTGTGAAGAACACATTCATATATCAAGCTTCGGTATTAATCCTAAAACGTTTCATGTGCTTGTGAATGGCTGCGTTAGACAAGCTTAATCTTTCAGCAATCTCTCGTTCAGTTCGGTTAACACAGCTTCTCTATATACATCACATAATTCTCGCCTTAGAATAGAGAATAGAGTTTAATTGAGGTATGCACTGCGACCTTAGGTCTATTGTGCCGTTTCCTAACTCACAGGGACTCACTAAGCCCCAGCAAATCGATAAATTCTAGTATTTTGCTGGGAGCTAGTGAGTTTCATGTTCCCTGTGGCAGAACCGGCAGTTAGCGCAAGAGGCTAGTCCTAGGTTGAATAGGTGTCTTTTCAACTTGCAGTGGCCGGTGTAGAATACGACCAAGAACCTGAGTTTGATCCTTGGGAGGTTAATTATCGATCTAAACCTGTTAAGGTTGAACCCCCCTATTAGCAACTTGGCATGCCGCATACCATGCGCCCGTTGCCAATGAACTTCTCTACCCTCTCTTTCTTCCTTACTGAGCAGCTCCTTTATAGTGTGGGGGCCCTACCCCAGTGAACGGTTCGGGCCCTACCATATTTGTGGAGGCTGCGGAGCGGGCGAGCTCGTCAGCCAGTTCATTGCCGGCTATGACCAGGTACCCAAATAAGGTGTACATGGTTCATTTCAGCTAGGCTGTTTAGCCGTTCTCTACACTCCTCATCGCTTTTAGTGCCGCTTGGCTTGTTGCGATGTAGGTTTATCTCTATACACCGACTTATAGCCAAGACCTCGGCTTGGAAGACACTGGGAAATCTACCCATCGGTATGGATAGCCTTGTGCGTGGACCTGCGATCCCTGCACCAATACCTTCTGACGTCTTCGAACCGTCAGTGTACCACTTCAGTATACTATCCCTCAGCACCAGCTCAAGAGTGGAGTCATTCCACTCGCTCTTGCTGCCAAGGGTAACCTTGAAGTTCCTTGTGAAATTTATTGTTTTTGTAATCCCGTCCTTCGGGAGGAGGGCAATTGGAATGTTGCCACTTATCATCTCCATCCTCTTGGACGAGATTGTTTTCCCTTTGCCACATCCCTCTGCCGTTATTTGCAGGAGTGAATGCTTGGCTACTTGACCGATCACTATGTAAAACGGTGTGAGTTCCAGCAGGACCTCCAGCGCCGCCGTAGGGCAGGTTCGCATAGCGCCCGTCATGCAGATATTCTCGCCTTGAACTCTATTTTTACTCCTATTTTCCCTTTGATAAAAATGCTGTTGGAAATGCCCATCTTCGATAGTGCACCAAACAAAAACTATTCCAAAACATTTTAAAAATTGTTTACAAACAACCCTCACTATTCAGGTGTTCACATTTGGTTTTCAATAAATCGATTATGACAATCGCTGTCTAGCTTGTGGCGCCGTTCTTTTGGGACTACATATTGTCCAAGTCCATATTGAACCGTAGCGAGTCCCACTCACCACACCAAACCGTAACTTTTTCGGGATGCAATGATGACTTTTCGAGTATGTATAGATTGCTGCCTGACCAATTACGCTTATTTTGCTTATTGACGAAGCCGTTCTGCCAGAAATGGGCCTCATCGATTTATGATAATTTTTCGATTAAAATTCGGATAATTTTTAAGTTGTTGCTCAGGTCAACTCTTGAACATATAGTACGACGATTCTAGTGGTCAAGCGGCTTCAGTTCTTGCGTCAGTTTGATTTTGTAAGGATGTAGGCCAAGATCATTTCACAAAATTCGTCACAATAATGTCACAAAGATACCCAACTTTTGAGAACGACGTATGAGAGACTGATTTGGGTCTTCTTCAATTGATGCACCAGCGGCAGCAATATTCTTGGTACTACGGGCACTTTTTTGTCTCATTGGCAACATCACGAGAATATTTTGTACTGTGCCTATGGATTAAAATTTTTTCTCTAGAAATTAGAGACCCGTTATAATCGTAAAGCGGTTAAGTGTGAAGTTGGCTGCGAAAAAATTCAATAAGATCAACTGTTATCATCAAACGAAATTACTTAGTAAATATACGAGGGCTGTCTGATAAATAACCGACCTCAACGTGAAGCTAGCGGCACATCTGAAAAAAAAGTTTCTACTTCAAATTGTGCATATTATAATAGCTACTCGCCAAAATTTTAGAAATTTATCTTGCGCAATTATCTGTTGACAGTCGTTTTTGTGAGTCTATTTCGGTGATTTCCCCAAAATGGAAAAAATTGAATATCGAGCTGTAATTAAATTTTTATTTTTGAACGGCAATACGCCTTCACAAATAAAAGATGAGTTGGACTCTGTGTATGGTGACTCTGCACCATCGTTTACCACCGTAAAATTTTGGGCAGCTGAATTTAAACGTGGTCGCAGGAGCTTGGAAGTTGATGAACGTCCTGGGCGTCCAAAAACTGTAACCACTAACGATAACATCGCTAAAGTTCATCAATTGGTACTAGACGACCGCCGGATTAAAGTTAGGGAAATAGTTGAGATTATGAAGATGTCAAAAGAACGTGTTTGTCACATATTAAACCAAGATTTGGGCATGAGAAAGCTGTTCGCGCGTTGGGTGCCGCGTTTGCTTACGCTAGACCAAAACGTGCGCGCATGAACATTTCCAGCGCTCTGTTGGCTCAGTTTAGAGTCAATAAGACCGAGTTTTGGCGCCGATTGATAACTGTAGACGAAACTTGGATTCATCATTATACGCCCGAAACAAAAATCCAATCTAAACAGTGTATTGAAAAGGGGGAACCGGCCCCAAAAAAACCTAAAGCTGTGTATTCGGCTGGGAAAGTGATGGCGAGTGTTTTTTGGGACAGCCATGGAATTATTTTTATCGACTATCTTGAAAAAGGAAAAACTATAACCGGAGCATACTACGCATCATTATTGGACAAGCTAAAGGAAGAAATTTCGAAAAATCGGCCACATTTGCAAAAAAAGAAAGTCTTGTTCCACCAAGACAACGCACCATCTCACACCTCAACAGTCGCCATGGCGAAAATCCACGAATTGCGGTTCGAACTGCTTGACCATCCACCTTATTCAACGGATCTAGCACCAAGCGACTTTTTTTTGCTTCCTCAACTTAAAACTGCGCTCGGCGGCCAGAGATTTTCGTCAAATGAGGAGGCAATCTCTTTCGTGAACTCGTATTTTGCGGACAAAAACGCCAAGTACTGTTTGGAAGGGTTGCAGAGATGGGAGCATAGCTGGGAGAAGCGTGTGGAGATACAAGGAGACTATGTAGAATAATAAAAAAAAAATATTTTGAAAAAGTCGCGTGCGTCATGGTTAGGTCGGTTATTTATCAGACAGCCCTCGTAATACAATTACAAGTCATAGTTTCTTCAAGTTTCATAAGTCTTCTGTTGAGAACTATTTGACATATAGTACTAGACTGGCTGAACATGAGAAGTTTGTGCGTTTCGACGAAAGGACGCCATAGCTATCGGGCAATTGAATCCTAAGAGTTAACATTTTCAGTGATGCAAGTTTTGTAATGTTGGAAAAAAAAGATTTATATTCGAAACCAGGAAATTTCATCTATCAGATGTCTAATGTCTTCCTATCTTTCTTCTACCCTCCTTACATAGTGACTTTTAATTATACTCTCGCAACAAAGTTGCTAATGAGAGTATTATAGTTTTGTCCACATAACGGTTGTTTGTAAGTCCTAAAACTAAAAGAGTCAGATATAGGGTTATATATACCAAGGGTGACGAGTAGAGTTGAAATCCGGATGTCTGTCTGCCCGTCCGTCCAACCGTCCGTCCGTCCGTGCAAGCTGTAACTTGAGTAAAAATTGAGATATCATGATGAAACTTGGTACACGTAAGAAGGTTAAGTTTGAAGATGGGCAAAATCGGCTCACTGCCACGCCCACAAAATGGCGAAAACCGAAAACCTGTAAAGTGTCATAACTAAGCCATAAATAAAGAAATTAAAGTAAAATTTGGCACAAAGGATAGCATTAGGTAGGGGCATATTTGAACGTAATTTTTTTGGAAAAGTGGGCGTCGCCCCGCCCCCTACTAATTTTTTTGTACATATCTCGGAAACTACTATAGCAATGTCAACCAAACTCTATAGAGTCATTTCCTTCAGGCATTTCCATATACAGTTAAAAAATGGAAGAAATCGGATAGTAACCACGCCCACCTCCCATGCAAAGGTTATGTTGAAAATCACTAAGAGTGCGTTAACCGACTAACAAAAAACGTCAGAAACACTAAATTTTACGGCAGAAATGGCAGAAGGAAGCTGCACCCAAGCTTTTTTTAAATATTGAAAATGGCCGCCCACTTATGGACCAAAAACCATATCTCAGAAACTACTAATATAATTAATTTTACAGCAAAATAAAAAAAATATGTAAATGACGGATAATGAAATCTCGATTATCACTTTATCATGCGAGAGTATAAAATGTTCGGTGACACCCGAACTTCTGTTTACTTTTTTCATTCTAATCGTTTTAATTATGATAAAACTCCAACAGTCTCGAGCCAATATTTGAAGTCAAGCATTTTCCTTTCTTCATACGAATTCAAAAAAAAAAAACCTCTTAAAAAAGATAAGAGTTTAGTAAATCTTAAATACAGTTGCTAAACTACATAAATATTACAAGTAATTTAATGAGTAAAAGGAGGATATCAACAACCGAAGGCGACACTCACACAAACTTTCCTTAGCGAAAAATTGGCATGTTTATTGAGGCAGCTTTGCTAACGGTGATTCCAACTTAAACTGCTCCAAACAAATGCCAAGCCACCAACGGAACACACCAAAACACACACACATTAGCAAACATTCCCGTCAACTCACACTGAAACACACGGCGAGGAAATCTTCAGAAGTTGGAGCAGCAACAGAAGCAGCAAAGATGATGGCAACTTTAATCGATTAAAACAAATTTCCACGCCACTGTGGCGCCACGAAAACTAAGAAAAATCAAGAGGCAAGAATTTTACAAGAAATGCCAGCACATACACGCTGCCACGCTGTGGGAAAAGGAAAAGGTGAGCACCAAACTTAACACACTTCAAGTTGCAACTTGGGGCATAGCTGCCGCTGCCAGGTTGCCGCTTGCGTAAGTTTCGCAAGTTGCTTGTAGACAACGTTTAAATGGATGACCCTCGCTTCCGCTGCGAAATCCTTGCGTTGCGTTGCACAGCGCAGCGCTCAAGCACTGTCCGTCCACACAGATCCTTTCCGACCGCGTGCGATTGTGCAGTGGAGCATTGCGTTGGTTTGCGCTGTTGCCACGACACTCCAAGTTGTTGGATCGACTAGTCAACCGCTTAGCGGCAACAATACTAACATTAACAACAACAACAATAATAATATTGAAAGAAGTTGCAGCAGTAACATAACAATTAGAGATGAGTGGCAGCAGTGGCCATCCATTTTCGCTTCGCTGCGGTCAGGACAGTTTCGCACATCCTGAATTTGTTGCTGCGTGCGCACTGCCAACACAGATTATACTTTATGACTGGCAATAAAGGTCGTCAGCAGGTCGGGCCAGCCGGTCAGCGTTTTCGCACACATACACAGTTACTCAGTGTATGTGTGGTGAGCGCACCACTCACAAACTACTTGAACAAGTAGATAACTTACGGTATTCTTGTCGTACACTTAGGTGCTCAAGCGCACACTGGAGCAGTTAGTCAACCGACCAATACGTTTGCTTCGTTGTCCGCCTATTGTCCACTTTAACATGGCTGAAGGCAAAGCGTAAAGAATGGGTTATAGGAGTGCGTTAAGAGCACTGGAAGTGCATACTTATTCACGGTCTTCAGAGACACGAACCCCGTAGGAATTTTGAGCTTCATCTAGATTATAAATCTTCCAAGAGATCTAGTATAAATATATCTACAGCACCGCATTCAACTAGAATAAGTAACCACGACAGATCTTTACGGCAAATATCTGACAGGGTTATTAATTTCAAAAACTTTGGAAAAAAAGGCTATTAGTAATTGGTTCCTCCAAGTAGAAGCCTTAGCTGTATAGACCCATCGTAAAACAGTATTTCAGATGGCCAAACCTCAGTTTAATATCTCTACAGCAGAGCTTTTGAATAGTGGAATGATCCTTCAGTTCTTTTACGACCTATACACTACATATATATTGGTGTCTGGCTCTGCAGTGTATCTGTAGGTATCTATTTTTAAAGTACGGATCTTCGCCTGGAACCTCATTTGCTTTAACATGGCGTTCATTGGGCCAACTAGGTCTTCTACGGCAGTGAATTCTCGTTGTCCTCGCACACATTTAAATCATTTGTGTTCAGCGTCGTCTTCTGTCGCGTCGTTGTATAGACATGAAACTCTGAGGACTACGGTGGGATGCACTCTGACCACTACATTACGCCGGGTTTCCTTTTAAAGCATATCTGCTCAGATCTCAGCTCCATATAATAGGCTGCTGGTCGTCGTCGAGATTAGGATTTTTCTCTTTCCTTGGCTGGTGCCCCTTATGTTGGCCATTAGTCTGCTAAATTGGGAGCTGATTTTCGCTGCATTTTGCGCGGTGTGCTGGATTTGTACCCAAAAGGGACGTCTGGGGTCCAGTGTTACGCCTAGGTAGTTTACTGCGTTTTGTATCCTAAAAATATCTGTAGTCCTTTGCATACTTATTTCGAGAGGTATGTGCTTATTTGTTAGCTCAGTACCTCTGTGTTTTCAGTAGCGAGCTGGAGTGAGTCAAACCATGCTTATGCTCGTATTAGGACCTGATTAACCTTTCTTTGCGCTCCGATTAAGTACGATGATCCTCTGACATTCCGAGGCTTAGTATAGCGTCTTAGCTGATGGTCCACAAGTCTAGGCCTAGAATGGATCCTTGCGCAGCTTCTGACGTGACCGCTATCCGTCGTGATCCCTCTTTAGTTTGGTACAGCAGTTTTCTGTTACTAGCTTCGTACCACAACTCTGAGATAGTCGAGGAGCTTTCTCCCAGAATGTCGATCATATCCACCCATTTAGCACTGTTGAAGGCGTGTCGATATCTAAAGTCGCCAGTATCACTTTTTTTTGCCATCTACGCTGTGCAGCTTCTACACTTTCCATGATGCCTTTTATGGCTGCTAGAGTTGTTCTGCCAGGTTTATAACAATGTTGTCTAGGAGAGAGTCGTTGATATCAGCTTCGAGTCTGGGTTGAAGTAGCCTTTCATAGAGCTTTCCATGCTGATGGCAAGTTAAGATCACAGATGAATTTCAGAATTCTGCTGAGATACTATCCGAGCCGAGAGATTTTTTAGTCTTAAGCTTGCCAAGGGCTAGTTGCAAGTCAAAGGATTGGAATAATAACGATGATCACTGTTCATATATGTAGTCAACTTTTCGCAACACTAACCTTAAACTGCACATTCATAACCAATTTTTCCTACCGAGGCATAACTCCCACTAGTACACACACAATCACATAAAACATAGTGTTAAAAGGATATAAGAACGACAAAGTTTTTTTACGTTGTCTTCGGCACTGCCACATGAATTGCTCAATTATTTGTAGTCAATTTGCGAATTAGGTTTCTTCGCCAGTTTTCTAACAGAGAGAACTTCAAAGTTATTGTCAAGTGTCTATATAATTCCTGGAAAGCTTTGTTTCTGCGCTTTTTTACGCCAATTCATTTTTATTGTGCTGCTTGAGGAATACATAAGGGTGTACATACATGGGCAGGCGAAAGGACATAACTCCAAATCTACGCCCAAACGGCTAAGGAGGACAGGCCAAAGCGCAAAACTCAATTGAATGTAAATAAGTAGATGAAATAAATGTAGGCAATTGATTATTATTGCGCTAATACCTAATTTTTCTCCGTTGAATATATGAATAGAGTTATAAATATGTATACACAGGGGCATATTAAGCATTATAATAGCGTACTTAAGTAAATTGCATGAATGCTTAAATAAATCAAGTGTGCAAAGGTCAAAGCCATATTTTTTCTTTATCAAGAAATTAGAAATACACAAATGTATGTATGTATGCATATAACATAGATGTATTATTAAAGCACAAAGCGTGAACCCTTTAAGTCAAGTTAATCCTCTCACATGAGTCATATTTTATATGAAATCATAATGTAATACGAAACAGCATCAAATGCAATCGGAGTCTCGCCGTTCTCGCTGTTCTATAGTCATACTTGTATATGAGCTGAACTTATGTAAATTTCGTCAAACTGCATGGTTTGAGATATTCATACGTCTCGATGCATATCCGTTTTAATTTGAAATAGAAGACTTTGCATTTGCATTTATTTGCTATGTAAATTTATTTATTGCATAAGGGTCAATTTAATTCTGAAATTGCATCAGTCGTTTCACAATGAATGAGTTTATAATGCGAATAGTCGTCATGTGTATATAAATATATATTTTGAAGGGAAATTTGTTTAATTTTGGTTTACATTATATTCTATTAATATTGAAGTCGTTAGTTTATAACTTTTCTTAGGGGGGTTAAATCCACTTGCAGTCAAAAGGAAAAAAAGAATTTTTTTATTTTAAGAAGCATTCAATTTTATAAATAAAATATAAAGGCATATTTTCGAAATTTATTGTATTTTAATAATCGTCAATTAATTTTGAAAATTTTTGGATTCCCTTGACACATAGCCAATCACCGGAAGGACTTCCGAAAAAAAGGATTATTTTATTTTAAGAAGCATTTAATTTTATATATAAAAGGTTAAGGCATATTTTCGAAATTTATTGTATTCTAATAATCATTAATTAATTTTGAAAATTTTTGGATTCCCTCGACCCATAGCCAATCATCGGAAGGGCCTCCGAAAAAAAGGATTTTTTTTTATTTTAAGAAGCATTTAATTTTATATATATTTTTTGAAATTTATTGTATTTTAATAATCGTTAATTAATTTTGAAAATTTTTGGATTCCCTTGACCCATAGCCAATCACCGGAAGGACCTCCGAAAAAAAGGATTTTTTTTATTTTAAGAAGCATTTAATTTTATATATAAAATATTAAGGCATATTTTCAAAATTTAATGTATTTTAATAATCGTTAATTAATTTTGAAAATTTTTGGATTCCCTTGACACATAGCCAACCACCGGAAGCACCTCCGAAAAAACGCATTTTTATTTTAAGAAGCATTTAATTTTATATATATAAAAAATAAGGCATATTTTCGAAATTTATTGTATTGTAATAATCGTCAATTAATTTTGAAAATTTTTGTATTCCCTTGACACATAGCCAATCACCGGAAGGACTTCCGAAAAAAAGGATTATTTTATTTTAAGAAGCATTTAATTTTATATATAAAAGGTTAAGGCATATTTTCGAAATTTATTGTATTTTAATAATCGTCAATTAATTTTGAAAATTTTTGGATTCCCTTGACACATAGCCAATCACCGGAAGGACTTCCGAAAAAAAGGATTATTTTATTTTAAGAAGCATTTAATTTTATATATAAAAGGTTAAGGCATATTTTCGAAATTTATTGTATTCTAATAATCATTAATTAATTTTGAAAATTTTTGGATTCCCTCGACCCATAGCCAATCATCGGAAGGGCCTCCGAAAAAAAGGATTTTTTTTATTTTAAGAAGCATTTAATTTTATATATATTTTTTGAAATTTATTGTATTTTAATAATCGTTAATTAATTTTGAAAATTTTTGGATTCCCTTGACCCATAGCCAATCACCGGAAGGACCTCCGAAAAAAAGGATTTTTTTTATTTTAAGAAGCATTTAATTTTATATATAAAAAATAAGGCATATTTTCGAAATTTATTGTATTTTAATAATCGTCAATTAATTTTGAAAATTTTTGGATTCCCTTGACACATAGCCAATCACCGGAAGGACTTCCGAAAAAAAGGATTATTTTATTTTAAGAAGCATTTAATTTTATATATAAAAGGTTAAGGCATATTTTCGAAATTTATTGTATTTTAATAATCGTCAATTAATTTTGAAAATTTTTGGATTCCCTTGACACATAGCCAATCACCGGAAGGACTTCCGAAAAAAAGGATTATTTTATTTTAAGAAGCATTTAATTTTATATATAAAAAATAAGGCATATTTTCGAAATTTATTGTATTTTAATAATCATTAATTAATTTTGAAAATTTTTGGATTCCCTCGACCCATAGCCAATCATCGGAAGGGCCTCCGAAAAAAAGGATTTTTTTTATTTTAAGAAGCATTTAATTTTATATATATTTTTTGAAATTTATTGTATTTTAATAATCGTTAATTAATTTTGAAAATTGTTGGATTCTTTGACCCATAGCGAATCACCGGAAGGACCTCCGAAAAGGAATGTATAGTATTGAAGAAGAGAATTACCTTAGTTTCAATAACCAAAAAGTTTTTTTTAGGGAAAACACATAGATAGTTCTCCTAGTATTAATATTAAATCCATATGATTTTCAGTTAACCCTAACCTTCGAAAGGCGTGCATATTAAAAATTTGACAGCAGCTTTTATTATTGTGAAAAAATGGATAAAAAGGATTTTCGCGTTGATAAAATATGGCTTTTTGAAGGGGAAAATTACAGTAGAAGCTAAAAATTGTCTTGTTGATGAGTTTCCGGACACTGCTCCATGAAAATCATTCATTAAGAATTGGTATGCTAAGTTTAGACGTGGTGAAATGTGCACCGAAGGCGGCAAACGAAGTGGTTAAACACAAATCAAAAAAATCGATCAAATAATTTTGGATGACTATAAAGTGAAGTTGTTCGAGATGGCAAGCACTCTAAAGCTATCAACTGAACGTGTACATTACATCATTCACGAATATTTGGATATGAGAAAGCACAAGGTGGGTGCCGCGCAAGCTCAAGTTTCACCAAAAACTACCACTAGTTTATGATTGGGAGTAATGTTTCATCGAATGAAGAAGTTATTGCCGAAGTTGAGGACTACTTTGAAAGAAAGGACAAATTGCACTACAACAAGTAAGAAATGTAAAGTAAGTTCGGGTGCAACCGAATATTTTATACTCTTGCAACTTTTATTAATCAAAGCCAGAGAAATCCCTTAAGATGTACAACTTCAACCAGACCATTTTTGATATTACTATTGTCAACAAAAGATTGAAAGATATCTGAATTGATTTTTTCAATACATTTTTTTAATCGACTCAGTCCTATTATTTTCCGGACAAACCCTGTATATCAGTAAGACCTCGCTGCTAATATACTGCAAACTTTAATGTACCTCTAAATTGGAATCAGTATAAAAAGTTCTCTTCTATTATGAAAACGCATCGGCTCATAATACTGGCGTCCTTAAGACTAAAATGTTCGAATAAGATTATGAACGGGTGCTTCCCATCTACCGTATCAGAACTAGCCTCGTGCGACTTGTTTTGTTGCCAAACTTGATTCTCGCCGTGTGGTTATTTCAGTCAAAAGTGGACCTTGTTGTTTATGGCTAATGAAAGCCTACTTTGCAGATCTGAAAAAAATGTATTTTTCAGACAGGCTAAAATATCTTAAATATCGCTGGGTCTAGTGTAATTTCTGGTATATTTATTGCTTACCCGAAAACCTCGAAAAATGCCATGAAATGGTTTTAATTCTTCGTGTCAAAAATACCAGCATACGGCACAATCGATTATTTGAAGAAAGAAGACTGCTCACATTCTTCTGATCTTCTAGATCCATTGTCACCAAATGTTGAATCGGTAGAGAATTTGAAAATCTAAAAGGACTAATATATATTCAGAATCGATGTTTTTAAAGCACTTAAATTAAATATAATCAAAACTTGTTGCATAAGCGGCTAATTTTGTTAGAAAAGAATTTTGCAGAAAAATTTGTTTCCCATCGCTATATTAGCCACCTCATCATTTATTTTATGCCTCTTAAATAAAATGTTAAAAATAAACTTGGCGCTCATTAAATTTAGGAGTTTTAAGCCTTGCCCGCACTTTTCATGAATTAAATTTAAGCAATTAAATTTATGTACCGCTATCCAGTTAACTGCTCCACCTACAACCGATTAAGTATGTTAAAGAAAACGGAATTTAAAAGGAGGGAAATCCAATTAATAACTGTAAAAGCAATCTATCTCAATTAAATTGGCAAGTAAACCCACACACATACTCACTTACATGCCACAACACCATACACACACTCCCACATGTATGAAGCACAGAGCTTACTGTCAAAAAAGGAATTCAGCACAAAATTTAGTGTGTGAAATGGAGCAAATGCAAACATATGCACTCATGCGTCACACACACACACCCATTCTACTATATACATACATACGTACATATGTACTCGTATGTGATGCTTACAAAAGGAATTAGAGCAAACCACAGCGGATTTGCGCCAAATGAACTAGTAATTTGTTGCCTCAGGCGTAATAAAGCGCAACTTTGCGCCACCAAGTTCTGAAAAAATTAAATTTTACTTGAATTTTCATGGAATTCATTTAGATTGTGGGCCTGTTGCATGGCTATAAGCGTGAGGACCTTCGCACGCTCCACCAGCCACCGTCCATTTGGCTGGCTCGCCATGCTGGATGTCATTGGAATTATTAGCACTTGTGTCCGCATAAATATATATATTTATTGTCCTTACTTCATTGGGGCTAATAATTTCAGTGCCACAGCGGCAACTTAATTTAATTTCTCCAATTTTGGCTTTGATTGCTGCGGCAAGGATAATCACATGCAAAACAACGCTCACACGCACAACAATAAATGCGGCAATGCAAATGCGAGTATTTCAACAAATGTACGTGTGCATGCATATGTATGTGTGAATTTATTTTATACGCCTGTGACATCGGCGGCAAGCGAATAATTTGAATATAAATAGTGATGCATCGAATCATTTTGAGATTTCCTTTATTATGCATACTTCGGGCATACAAATGACAATCGGGTGGTTGAAGTCGGAGAATAAAACTACTGTGCCCAAAAAATAACCTTTGACATTTGAATTTAAACCGCGCGCGTCGAAGGATTTGGAGAATTATTTTTTTTTAGGTTGGTAGTACTGCCAGTCACATTCATGTCAACTTTCATGTCAAAATATTCATTAGTGTGTGAGATACGTGTCGTTTTGTGAACTGCTACAAGTGAGTTTTTCGTTTTTTGCGATGTCGAAATTTGTTGAGCAAAGAATTTGCATTAAATTTTGTTTACGGAATCAATTTTCTGCTGCAGATACGTTGAGGATGGTGCAGAAAGCCTTTGGTGATGAGGCTATGTCTAAAAAACATGTTTACAATTGGTATAGTGAGTTCCAAGCCGGCCGTGAACGTGTCGAAGACGAAGACAGTCCAGGGCGACCAGCAACCTAACCGACGAAGCTCACGTTCAACAAATCAAGGATTTGGTATTGAAAAACCGTCGATTAACAATTAGAGACCTTGCTGATGAAGTTGGCATATTAAAAGGCTCAGCCAATACCATTTTGAAGGAGGTTTTGGGCCTCAAACGCGTCAAATCTCGACTGGTACCTAAAACATTGAATTTTTTTGAAAAAAGGCGTCTCGTTGAAGTGTGTGAAGCGATGCTTTCCGACTACCAGGGTGTCATGAAACGCATTATAACTGGCGATGAGACTTGAATCTATGCTTACGACCCCAAAATAAAAGATCAATCGAGCGAATATTGGCCAAAAGAGAACCGAGACCAAAAAAATCGCGCCAAATTCCTTCCAACCGGTCAAACAGTCAACAAGGAATATTCTTTGAACGTTATGCGTCGTTTGCGTAAGGTTATCCGCCTAAAAAGGGCGGAATTGTGGAAAGACAATTCTTGGTTTTTACACCACGATAATGTACCATCCCATACTGCCCTCGTAATTCGTGATAATTTCGCCAAAAACTAAACCAATATCTTTTGCAAACCGTTTTTAAGTTTCTGGGCCTGGACTTCTGGCGGGTTTTTTCAAAGTTCAAAAACTTTTTTCCGGGGAAACCGTTTTTAAAAACGGAAGAAAAAAATTTCCCCAACCCGCGGGGCGAAGACAAAATAAAAAATTTTTCCCGGAAATTTTTTAAAAATAAAAGTGTTTTTGGGAAGATTGGAAAATGGTTTAAAAAAATTAAGTCCCTTTTAAAATCGGGAAGGGGAAAAAATTTAAAAAAAAAAAAAATTTTTTTCAAAAAAAAATTTTTTTAAAAATTTTTCCTTTTTTTTTGGGCAATTGGTTTTTAAATGAGTTTAAAATCTTTTTGGAAAATATTGTGTTTGGAAGCTTAAACCTTTTTCCCTTTCTAAATAAATTTTTAAAATAAAAATCACGGGGCCGATATTAGGGGGGTATTTTAAAGGGTTTAATTAAGGAAAATTTTTAGCAAAAAAATTTTGGGAAACCGAGTACAGGCGTTTAATCGTGAAAAATGAAAACCCGTAAAAGGTTTTTTGGGGTTTTCAAAAAGGGGGAAAAACCTTCTCCCAAAGGAAAACCAGTTTAATTTGGATCGAATTGGGGAAATTTATGGGTAAAAACTAGTTTGGGCTTTTTTTTGCCTAAAGAATTTTTTTCCATTCTTGATTTTCCCCGGGTTTAGATTTTTGGGAAGTTAACCCCCTATGTTTTTTTCTATTAAATTTTTAAAAACCCCCAAGAAAACCAAAAAAATTTTTCTCTTTTTCAAAAGAAATTTTCGGAGCCAAAACATGCTTTTTAAAAAATATATTACGTTGAGAACCTTGTTTAAATTTTTTTTTAAATTTTTAAAGGATTTTTTAATTAAAATTGGGTTTGGGAAAAAAAGATTTTAAAAAATTCTTTTTTTTGGACGATTTATGAAGTCCTTTTTAAACCCCAAACGCGGGACAGTCAAAAAGGAAGTGGGGAATTTTTTCCCATCTCATCTTCATCCATACAGCTTCTACAGACAGCGTCTGGTAAATTCCCAACCTTACAGCTTTGACGCCAAATTTAATAGCGGTTTTAGGGTGCCTTTCCTTACTAACTTATCAGCTTTACAATTTCCTTCAAAACCCCCTTTGGGGCCCGGGCATCCATACCAGTTTTTTACAAAGACATTCGATGCTATTAATATCGTGGCTAGTACCCCCCGCTCCCTTGTGGGGTTTGATCGCTTCTCTGAAAGAGGCTACAGAGCAATAAATCCAGCGGATTGGAAACAGTGAAATAGTCAGGAAAACTCAAGCTGGAGTCGATAGAAAGCTTCTGACTGTAAATTCCGCCACCACCCTTCTCCCCAAGCTTTAACCCATCCCTAAAGAAGCTCATTGCCCCTCTCCTTCAACGGCTTCTTCGCACCCACAACTTCATCGCCGATATATGGACAGAGAAGGAGCTGCCAGAGTTCGGTTTGGCGACTCCAGGATCCATGTGATCCGGTATGAAGTCAAAGTGTGTGAGCATTTCTGAGTGCTCGGTCAAGTATTTTTTAGGAACCCAATATTTGGTAGAAGTTTGCCTTTATATTTTAATGCTCTTGCGACATGTTGCTACAGAGTATAATAGTTTTGTTCACTAAATCCACCGAAATTCGGCAAATCACTACCAAAATTTTCAAATAAATGCGCACTTGTGTGTGAAAAGTTCAGCAAATAAATAAATATCCACAAGCGAAGAGAGTTTTTTTCGCACATATGCGAGTGTCAATGGTGAAAGGAATTCGTGAATCGAAATTTTAATAAGCCACCATTGGCAGGCAAAACCACAAAATCACTGTCAATAAAAGCGGCGCGGAAAAAGGGAAGGCACAATGCAACTCCACACAGAAAATCCCACGCTTCTCAGTGGCGTAAAAAAGCGCAGAGGCGCAAATTATATTTGCCATATGACTTTTTGCACACTTTTCGCCTCTTTTTTCGTTTTTTCGCGTACAAAAGATATGCACACATGAATGATGAGCAAACGCAAACGCATTTAATACGCAGTTTTTGTGCCTTTTGGCTACAATCGAGAATCAAAGGTGGGAAGACACACACACAGGCATATGCGAGTATAATCAACAAATGAGCTGAATGCCATGGTGAGGAGACTCGAGTGGTGTAGCGGGCTTTTGGTGTGTGCCGAAATTAAAATTCCCATTGTTTGACATTCGAGCAATAAGCAGGATCCTTGGGGTGGTGCATATGAGTTCAACAATTGTCTGCTTTTGTGTGTGTGTGGGGATAGCGCCTGTTGCATGCACCAAACAGCCTCGTAACCAAATTATGACAACAATTTTTTGTTCGAGTTTTTTTTGGGGGTGACGCTCTACTGTTTTCGCATACGAATGAGTTAATATTACATTTCACTGGTTGGGGGTCATCGCAAGAGCACAATCCTACCGGGTTTATTAAATTTTAACACACAGCTAATATTTATATACGTGAGAGTATGTGTGCGTCTGCAATTAAGCGAATATATTGTCAGTTTCGACAATGTTGAGCTATTTATTTGAAGGTCTGGCGGTGAAAAATATAATAAATGTTTGGATGGTGAAATTATGGGTCTTTTAAAATTTAAGAAATTGCACCGATGATGGAACACTGTTTTAATGATTTGTTAAAAATTAGTGAAATTTGTCTCCAGCTTCACCTCTCAATAAACATTACAGAAGGACACATAAAATAACAATTTAATATAATGGAGGAAGCATTTTCGTGTGTATTAGGGTGGCTCTTAAAAATCAAAGAAAGTTGTTTCCTGCATCAGCTCTCAATAGACATAACATAGGGAACGCAAAAAACAACATTTAGTAAAATAGTAAGAGAGGAAACTTTTTTGTACATTAGGGGGGGTCTTAAAAAGTTAATGAAAGTTGTTTCCAGCATAAATTTTCTCAAAATATTACAAACGGGCAGATAAAGCCTCAGAAAAGAATTTTTCCCACTAAATAAATTCTTTATCAAATTTCCCCTTTTTTTTTTTAATTGGCGTAGACACCGCTTACGCGATTATAGCCGAGTTAAAACCGCGCGCCAGTGTTTCTTCTCTTCGCTACGTGGCCCCAAATTTGGGAATATTCCAAGCAAAGGCCAGGTCCTTCTCCATTTGGGTCCTTCCAACGGAGTGGAGGCCTTCCTTTTCCCCCCTGCTTCCCCCGGCGGGTACTGCGTCGAATACTTTCATAGCTGGAGTGTTTTCGTCCACCCGGACAACATGACCTAGCCAGCGTAGCCGCTTTTTTTAATTCGCTGAACTGTGTAAATTTCGTCGTATATCTCGTACAGCTCATCGTTCCATCAAACCAAAAGGGGCCATAAATCTTTCGCGGGAACCCTTTTCTCTCGAAAACTCGAACGTCGCCTCACCCTTTTTTGGGGCATCGTCCAAGCCTCGGCACCATATAGCGGGACGGGAATTATGAGCGACTTATGGAGTTTGGTTTTTTTTTGCGAGAGAGGACTTTCTTTTAAATTTGCCTACTCAGTCCGAAGTAGAAAATTTTGGGCAAGAGTAATCCTGCGTTGGATTTCCAGGCTGCCTTGTTGGTGGTTTTTAAGCTGGTTCCAAAATAGACGAAATTATCTAAAACTTCAAAGTTATGACGTCAACAGTGACGTGGTGCCTAGTCGCAAAGGCGACCCTGTTTGTTTGATGACAGGAAATATTTCGCTTGCCTTCGTTCACTGCCAGACCCATTTGTTTTGCTTCCTTGTCCAGTCGGGGGGAAAGCAAAACTAACGGCGCGGGTGTTGAGGCCGATGATATAAAATATCATCACATACCCCCAGAGTTTTACACTTTATAGAAGATGGTACCTTCTCTATTTAGTTCTGCAGCTCGAACTATTTTCTCCAAAAAGCAGGTGAAAAATTTGCACAATGGGGAAATTGCCTTGTCTGAAACCTCGTTTGGTATCGAACGGCTCGGAGAGGTCCTTCCCGATTCTGAGGGAGCTTTTAGTGTTGCTCAACGTCAGTTTAAAACCCCTTTGGCGGGGATACCAAATTCAGACATCGCGGCTAAAGGCACCCTCCTTTTCGTATGTCAAAAGCAGCTTTGAAATGGGCGAAGAAAAGGTGTTTTTTCGATTTCCTTTCACGGGCCCTTTTCCAAGATTTGGCGCATGGTGAATATCTGGTCGGTTGTTGATTTGCCAGGTCTAAAGCCACACTGATAAAGTCCATAGAACCATATATGCGATTTGAGGAAGCTAACCCCAAAAGGTATTTGGGCACAGATTTGGGGTTTTCCTTTTTTATGGATTGGGCATAGCACACTTAAATTCCAATCTTTGGGGCATGCTTATATAGTTTCTTGTAAATTTTATATTTCTCCATCATTGTTCAGAGAGTTATTTAACCTTAAACCGATGTAAACAAACATTCTAAATGGTAGTTAACTAATTTTTTTTTGTGTATAAAAATTAAGTTTGTCGCGAGACCCCTTAAAGTATATATGGAAAGCTTTCGTCGCATATTTCTAAGAGGATGGCAGAGATCGTTCCCACGTTAGTCTGGTCCATTAAAGGTTTACAAGCCCGATTTATGAACCTGGTAAGGGCTGTTAAGACGGTAGCATTCTAAAAAATTATTAAATAAATGCAATTTTTTTTTCCCATTTAAATAATAACAACAGGTCGGGGCTATACCAATTCTTCCAAACTTTTAAAGCACCTCTATGATTCTAATGTCTGAAACGGTCGGCAATACCTTTGTTGCTCGTTAATGAAAGCTTCAAAATGCTTACAAGTCTAAATACTAACATAACAGGCGCCAAAGACCGAAGTCGAAATGGAATCGATTTTAGGAATAAAAAATTTTACGAAGTTTTTTTTTTTTTCCATTTAAAAAATTTTCAAAAATTTAGGATAAAATTTCCAATTAAAATAAAACCAGTAAGTTAATTATTTTTAAATTTATATTAAGGGGTTATATACAGTTAGAAAGCCGAAAAACAACGAAATTTCCCAAAGTTTTTTGAGCAAATTTTTAAATTTAGGGAACCCAAAAAATTTTAAAATTTAAATTTTAAAAAATTTTAATTTTTTTAAAAATTTTAAATTTAGGAAAAAAATTTAAAATTAAAAAAAACCATATTTTTAAAAAACTTCGTATTAGAAAAAATATTTATTTGGAAAATAACTACAGCTGATCTTCGGAAGCTCCTCTCAAAAAACACGTTTCGCGGTGACCACTATATTTCTGAACTGGATCCACTGAAATAAAAAACCAAACAGATTTCGTTAAAGTTAAATTAAATCTAGTGAAATAAATCGAAGGAAGTAGTAAAGTAAAAGGAAGGAAAAAGTAAAGTAAAAATATTTGGCAAAATGGAAGTTTCAAAAAAAAAAATTACCAATATTTCGGCCTCAAAGTGTCTGTAAAAAAATAAATTTATCGGTGTGAAAAAATCGCTGTTTAGTTATTAAAAGATATACAATATTTAATAATCTCGTTTAAATTTTTTTTTAAATAGCAAAATTGCAATTAACGTGCACACTTGCAATTATTTTATAAAAACATATTATTTTTTCCTATATGGTTATAGCTTTATCAATTTCAAATAAAAGTAGTTTGTTATCTAGTTCTTGCTCAAACAAGTTTCTTTATATTGTTTTTGTAATTTGTTTGCACTTATCTTTTCCTTCATTTTCACCTACGTATTTGTATTATCAATTAGCTTGCACTTTCAGATTAGCATTCAGAGAAAATTAAGTTCACTTACGTCTAATTTAATAAAAAGCAGTTTACACGTTAAAATTTGCATTTGTATTAGCAGCTTTTAATTAAAGACAAGTTTAATCTCCGATAATCGTATACACGAGTGTACACATGCATATGTAATCACACACATTTACATTTGCGCAAATCTACAAATCAGCGCGAGCTTAGTCAACTGCTCCAGACCGTCAAGGCTGCATGTTGCACCCATTCTTGCCCACAAGTTCTAACTGTTAATTGGAACACAAAACTTTTAAATTAAAATCGTCACAAGCATCTCCCAGCGGTGCATGTCTATCCAACTCCTTTGCGATTAATCCTATATAATATATGTATGTTACTTGCTCATACATGAGCACATAAGTTTATACATACCACTATGTATTTGAATTTTAAAACGACAAAAAATTATTGTAAAACAAAAAATTTTGGCCGAAGGAAGTTAATGTTTGCGCTTGAAGCATTTTTAATTAGTTTTTGTGGTCAAATGGCAACACTTGAAAAATAAAACGAGAAAAAAACTTTAATTTCGGCTGCTATGAAGCTATAATGCAGCAGACAGAAACATTTCTTTAGTTTTAAAAGCTTTTAAAAGGATCTTTTTTTCATGATTTTGTTCTGTCAGTTTGTATGGCTTACAAATGCGCAAATTTAATTTGAAAATGGGCTTGATGCTTAACATTCTAATAAAAGAACTATAAATATCGAAGCTACTCAATATTTAAATAAATACCACAAAAATTGAATGTATATACACATATTAACAAACCGACACCTTGTGCAACTCGCTGACACTTGACAGTACGAAGTAACAATTTAATCGCCAAATCACCACTACCCTTACTTTTACCCCCCGCTTCAACTGCGCGCCCTTTATCGCACACTCTGTGTATACCACCAAGTGACCCGTTGTAATTTGTCCAAATCATTTCAACGCCAATAATAAAATCCTGCACCCTTCGTCGCACAGTCGGCATTTTGCGCAAGTGGTGGGGCTACAAAGTTACCAAACGGTGTGTATCCATCAATCACAATTTAGCTAAAGTGTGGACATATGTTTGGAATCAACAAATTTTTTGGAAGGAGTTGTTGGTCCATACAAGCACTTTTATACATACATATACAAGCACAGAAAGTTTTATTTCGTTGTAACTTTTGTAGACTTGGAAATATTGGAGGTTGAGCACATTACGAAGCTTGTGTGATTAATATGAAATAGTTCGATGGATATATGAATTGTAAAAATACCATAAGAGTTTTAAATAAAATATGTAATAAAAACATATTTTTTTGTCAAAGAATTTTAAAAGAAATAATTTTGGGAAAGGGAAAAATTTTGGCATACGCAGCAGTTTTTTGTATTCGAAAAGAAATTCTTTGATGCAGTAATGCCCCTCGGAAAGATTAAATGCCAGCACATAACTAATTTCCAACATTTGTTATAAAATCTATAATTTATTTACGTACTTATATACACATTTTTAGTTTTTAGCAATATGGACTTAAGTGCAGTAAGGCACTCACATTCAGAGCTCCGTGAACTTCGCGCTCAAAAAGGATTAGTTAATATAACAGCATTACTCACGATTATACGCGTGACTAAAAATAACACAAAAAACAAATAATTTATTCACTATACACACTATTTGTGGTGTATTATTTATAAAACCCGCAAAAAAAGCTGGATAAATTAAACTGGTTTTTCAATATAGGCGCATAAAACGGAATATAATTTCTTTAAAGACAACTGTCAAAGAGATGAAGGAAAAGGAAATAGAAATGAACGTCAACACTGAATATACCCATGTAGATACAAAATGAAATTTGATTTATTTTAAGTTTTTATCCCGAAATTAATTCTGTAACTGAAAATAATTATTTAAAAAATTTTCAATAGCTCACCAGTTACTTAAGCACTTTTCAAAATTATTTCAAAAATGTTTTCTTGCGCCTAATTGTATTTTATAATAAGAATATCAGTGGTGCATTCAATATTACTTACTCATTAAAATATTTTATTAATTATTAATAATTTTCTGTGCATTTGTACAACATAACATTTTAATAAATACATTCAATTTAAAAAAAAAAAAAAATTTTGCCGAAGTTTTCACAAAAATTCCTCAATTAAACACACCACAACTCGCTACTTGGCAGCACTGCTTGTCGAAAAGGGTGTGTGTAAATGTGCGTGTATGAGTGCGCACACGCATTCATAGGTAAAACAAAACTACGATAAATGAAGGCCCAAAAGCGAATTAAGAAACAAAAGAAGTAGCAAAGCTAAAGTTGCAGCAGCATTTATTTTACACAGTTTTTTATGTAAAATTAAATAAAAATTAATATATTATCAACGAATTTTATGGTCAACAATCAGTTTAGCGATTGAGTAAAGTAAATCGAAAACGTTTTAGTACAAAATTGTGGGGGAAAAGTGAAAGGAACGACGCAGCAGCACCACCAGTAGCAATACGCAAAAAAGTGGATTAAGAAAACAACAAAAGATTGTGCAGCGGAGGAGCTGAGTGCGTTGCAAAATTAAGGTAATAGGAAAAAAATACACGACAAATGAAGTTTATTTATGTACATATGCAAACGGCTGTGTGTATATGGTAAGAATTATGACCATTGGCGGACCACTCCTGTCCATTTTTCTTATATGCATGTATGCACAAACATATGTACATATATGTAGGTATATAAATTTATATGGTGAAATTGTAAATACCGCAGTTTAACTGGTGAAGGAACAGTGTCTTAAATAACAACACAAAAATTAATTTCTCAATGCGCTGACTCAATATGCTGTAATACTTGAAACACATCAGCCGTCAAACGCTGGAATGGAAACGTTGGTGCCACACTGTCGCGCTGCTACAACCTACCCTCTACCCCAGTCGCTTTACTATGTTGGTGGTGTTGTTGCGGAAAACTAGCGCTTTTAGGTGACTTCGATGTTGTGATAGTCGCAATGATTATGTCGCTGATAGTAAACCTAATTGCGTTCATTTCGAAAATAGAAAATTTGGCCGACAGTAATGTGGCTCCCCCCATCGGACTGACGTCGCCGGCAGAAATAGAACATTATTGCTGCCACTACAATCGCCGGCTGACGCTGACATTTTGGCGTCCAGGGCGGTGTGCTTAACTTGTAGGGGGACAAGATCTATTTCGGTTGTTGCGCCGCTTATATTTTTTTGTGTGTTTCGCGAATCATGTCGCCGACGGACGTTCGCGTTTTGCTTTGTAGCCAGCTATTCACTCAAACAGATGCCCATTATAATTCGTCTTTTATTGCTCTTTTGATTTGTTATTCTTTTTGTGGTGTTGTGTTTGATTTTCTCATTTGTTGTTTGTGGTGTAGGCGTGTTTTTATATTCTTAACGTTAAGCTTTTAAAGCTGTTTTGCGTGCATTGCACATTATTTTGTTGTGCGCTTTCGGAGGTTCTTAAAGTCAACGTTTTGTATAGTTTGTTGCTTCAAATTTTGAAAATATAAAGATCGGTGAATACATATAACGCTTCTAAAAGGTGATACTCAATTTTTTTTTTTCGTTAATAACACATCTTGGCACCCTTTCCTTATTATTTTTCATAGCAATCCTTTGATGAATATATGTATTTGTGTTTTTATAACATAAGGATAATGCTCGAATTTATTTTACGGAAATTTTTCATTAACTTAATTAAAATTAATTTTGAAATATAAAATATCTTACTCTTTTTTTTATCACAATGTACTTATTAATTGCTTAAAAATAAAACAGAAAGTTATCCTTAAACTTATGACAAAATGTCATATGATTTGTTCTTTATGAAAAGGCATACATACATATGTATGCAAACAGACATATATATGCATCTGTTTGGCAACACTATTCTGACATTCCATGCTAAGAAAAATGAAAGACAGTAAATGTGCTCAAGTGGCAAATTGTATTTAATTAAATGTATCACACTCCACCAACGCTGCAAGCTACATATGTACATTCCATTGTTCCACATTCGCTGCTGAAGTTTAATTTATTTGATTATACAATTTTACTGGCCACACCGACTTGCATTCATACTCAAGTTACTGACACATATTTACATTTGATAAATATATTTTACAATACGTTCTTTATTCTTTTTCGCAGATGTCGACAGGAAGGCCCATTAAATGTGTCGTCGTTGGCGATGGAACCGTTGGCAAGACATGCATGTTAATTTCATACACCACAGACAGTTTTCCCGGCGAATATGTGCCTACAGTGTAAGTTTTAATCAAGTTTAAAAAAGTCATTTTTTAACTTTGTTTGCTTTCCAACCAGCTTTGACAACTACTCTGCGCCCATGACTGTGGATACAATACAAGTGTCGCTTGGTTTATGGGATACCGCGGGTCAAGAAGACTACGATCGCCTGCGTCCGCTCTCCTATCCACAAACCGATGTATTTCTCATATGCTTCAGCGTGGCCAGTCCATCCTCATTTGAAAATGTCACATCGAAATGGTATCCTGAAATAAAGCATCACTGCCCGGATGCACCGATTATATTAGTCGGTTAGTAGCACAACATGCAAACTACTTCAAAATAATTTTACAATTTAAATGATTACGCTTTATTTAGGTACCAAAATTGATTTGCGCGATGATCGCGAAACGCTCAGTCAACTAGCCGAACAGGGTTTGGCACCGTTGAAACGTGAGCAGGGTCAAAAATTGGCGAATAAAATACGCGCCGTCAAATACATGGAGTGTTCGGCACTTACGCAAAGAGGATTGAAACAAGTATGTAAAATGCATATATGAAGTGGATTTCTGTTATATAATACATATTTGCAGGTCTTTGAAGAAGCTGTGAGAGCTGTGCTCAGGCCAGAACCACAAAAGCGTCGTCAACGAAAGTGTATAGTTATGTAAGATATACAGCTTTTGCTATAGTGAAACAAAACATCAAATATTTAACAAAAGCAAACCACTCACTTACCTTACGGCAACCAACACACAAACACAATCAAGGCGTCAACTCGTGTCTAAGAAATCCAACTCGAATATTTATTAACTAAATGATATAAGTTTAAAGTCGGCGAATATCAAATGTGTAGGCAGCGACAACTTGAGAAATGTGTTGTGGTTTTATATTTTTTTTTAACTTTTTGATTTTTTTACTTAAAAGTTAATTTCTTCAATAACTGCAAAATTAGAATTTTTTTTGCGCTCCCCTTTAGAGTACAATATCTTTATCTAATTTTTTTTTTAGTTGGCAGCTTTTACTGTAGACAATAGTTGTTATAGCGCAGTTGCTCCAAATGAAAAACTGCCCTAGCATAATCTTGTCTACAGATATATTGAAACCAAGCAGCAGCTTATTAACGTTGCGCAGCTAGTTGTTTGGAAAATTTCGCCTGCACAGAAGCAGCAACCAAACAATTTTTATTTTAAGTCTCAAATTTAATCAGCTGATTACTCTTTGTTATGAACTGTAACTGGACAAAAGAAAATAGCTTATCTAGTCAATTGAGTAATGAGTAATGAGAAAAGCGAAAAATATAAAATTAAAAATTAAGTGAAAAGTTGAAGCTAAATAACAGCTAAGTATATAAAGTTGTTGTATAAAGAATTAAAGAATATTGAACAGATAAGAAGTTGGTTGAGCGCTTTGTGGCGCATACCGAATTGAGCTTAGACAAAAGTAACAAAAACAAATTGTCACTATGTGTTGTGACACAGCAAATTATAGCACCCACTTTAGTTAATATTCTAACTTTTATTTTAATAACAATTTTTTTGTTGTAGACATACATATTTACATTTGTAGCACGATGCACAAATGTACACTCTATTAGTAAACTATTAAAAAGAATTTAGTTTTTTTAAGCATTAAAAAAAGGAAAAAATGGTTTCTTTTACTTTAAAATTTTTGACATATGGTAACAGAAATGCGATGTTGCCACCAAACGCCACTGCATACATTGTCCTCCAAGCCCTGCGCTCACACAGTTGCAGCGGTATTTCGTTTAGTAAGCTACACTACTCAAATATTCATTTCATATTATTCATATCAATTTATTTTTTACGTTTTTTAATATGTTTGCAAACATATATTTATGTATGTGTAAACTAATATGTACGTCACAACTAAACATTAACGACTGTTTAATTTAATATTTTTTATAACAAATATATTTTCATTTGCCATTTTAACTATTTATTATGTATGCATAAACATTATGATTTAATTATTGCAAAACAGTTACTATCTAGAATGTGAAGATATAATGTAAAAAAAAAGTTCGTTACCCCGAATTTTATAAAACCGAAAAAAAGTTAATAAAAACTAATGAAATAAAATATATAATCTCTCCTTTATCTTATGCATTCAACAAACTCACACTCACCACTCATGCATTACTCCGACTTTTTAATATTTTACATCTTGTAAACAAATTTTTGCAATTATAACCTCAAAGATTTTGAAAAATGTATTTAAATGTTATTTGTAATTTTGTATGAGTAAAAAACAAAGATAAAGAGAAAAATAAATGAATACATATTTACTTTATATATTATTATTGTAATAATAGTAAAAGAAAAAAATCAAAAATAAGAAAAGTAACGGCAGTGAAGTAGATTTAATAATGTATGTATAAACAAAATGGAGGAGAAGAGCTACTGTGAAACGAAGCAAATATATATATGCAAAAGAATAAAGTAAAATGAACAAAAGTGCATAGTGAATTTATTCCAAACAGTAAATTATAGTATGTTGTTGCCTTCCCCCCGGACAGTCGGGTCTAACCCAACCCCCTTTTTATCCGGGGCCCAAAAAAATGTCAAACCGACAGCTTCCTTTCCCAAAAGACCCTTTAAGAAGGTTTTTGCCGCTGCAAAAAACAACAAAAAAATATAAAAAATTAATATTTTAAATTTTTTTATAATATGTTGCGCTAGCTGAGCGGGTGCTGCATACTTACTTGCCTCTGACAATTTTAAGAAAGCAAATATGTTCAGCTTTTAGGCAAATTCACCAAACTAATTCCTGGAACTAGTACTAGAAAAAAAACCAATTAACGATAAATAATTTACTTTCTTTATTTCAACATCTTGATTGTAATTTAATGACATATTGATTTAATGCAAATTTTGTGAATATTTAAGTTTTGTTTTTAACTATATTTTATGGAATTCGTTGCCTTTTCGCTCAATTTCGTCTCTCACAAATCGCGACTTGTATTGTTGAAGTCTCCTTTGCGGCTGCGCAAATGATTCTCACAAAACACGATGAATATATTTTACAATTTGTGTATATGTTTGTATGTATGCATGTACCGGTTTGTTATTTGATGGTTTTTGCATGCATTTAAATTCTTGAAGACATGCCTGGCGCATACTGGAACTCGAAACGGTGCTGCTGACTAGTTTCTTTCATATAATAAATGTTTTTGCATACGTATGTATACGATATGTATGTTTATCTCTATCTAGTATAGACGGAAGGGTTTTGGATGTACCACTTGTCCTTGTTTTTTCTTGGGTCCAGCACTTTTGGGACGTTTCTGTTCCGCATTCAGCGATGGCATTGAAACCGAGAGCACCAAACACTCGGCAGGCAGCGACATGGATGAGGTGATTGTGGTGGGGGCGTTGTACCTTCTGCACCTTCCAATGCTATACGATGCAATTCGTGTTTGAAGAGTAATGTGGAAAAAAAAGTTGAATTAGATTTGCTGTTTAAATATGCATTGATAAGGCATTGTAGTGTTTTAAAATATTACAGATTAAATTAAATGCATGCTTGTGAATTTTTATTATTTTGAATGTTTGGTTTTTTTTAATTTTTTATTGTAATATAAAAAAAAAAAAAAATTTTTATTTTTTTTTTTTTTTTTTTTTTTTTTATTGTTTTATAAATTTAAAAAAAAAAAATTTTTTAAAAATTTTTTAAAAAATAATTTTTTTATTTTTAATTTTTTTTACTTTTTTTAAATTAAAGTTTTTTAAAAATTTTTTTTATATTTGTTTTGTTATTTTTTTTTTTTTAATTTTCTTTTTATTTTATTTTCCTTTGTGAATTTTCGCATTTTTAAATTTTAAAATTTAAATTTTTTTCATTTTCGTTTTCTCAACTTAATAAATTCTAATAAATTAGTTCAATTTTAATAATTTTTTTTTTTTTTTTTTTTTTTTTTTTTGGCCTTTTTTTTTTTTTTAAATTTTTTAATTTTTTTAAATGATATTTTTAAATTTATTTTTTTCTTTTTAAAATTGATTTTTAACTTTTTTTTTATTAAAATTTTTTAAAATTAAAAATTTTTTATTTTATTTTTTTTTTAATTTTTTTTTTTTTTTTTTTAAATTTTTTAAATTTTTTTAAATTGTTTTTTTTTTGGCACTTTTTTTTTTTTTTTTTTATTTATTTTTTTTTAAATTTAAAATTTTTTTATTAAAAAAAAAATTATTTTTTTTTAATTTTTTTATTTTTTTTTTTAAAAAGAAAATTTTTAGGGGAAAAATTTTTTTTTTAAAACATATTTTAAATTATTGTATATTTTTATACTTTTATTAATTTAAATTTAAAAGATCAATACCCCTTAAATTAAATATTATTTGAATTTATTGTTTGTTTTTTATTTAAGTTTTTGTATTCTTGAAATTTGTATTTTTTTTTTTTTTTTAAATTTTTTAAATTTGCGTTTTGGTTTTATTTTAATTAATGTAACTATTTTTTTAAATTCATATACAATTTTATCTGGAGATCGATACCCTTTATATTAATTTATAAATATTTTTTTAAATTTTTTATTATTTATTTTATTTGTTTTCTATTTACGTATTATTTATACAAATAAATAAAATTTATTTTTTTTTTTATTTTTTTTTTTTTTTTTAATTTAAAATTTAGACAATTATTTCTTTAAATTTTTTAGTTTAAATTTTTTTCTTTTATTTTATATTGTTTTTTTTTTTTTTTTTTTTTTAAAGGGGGCTAATTTTATAACAAATTTTTAAAAACTATTTTTTTTGGGTTTAAAAACGGAAAAATTAAAAATGCGTTGTTTTTAATTTTGTTAAACGAATTATTTTGACTTTTTTTTTATTTTTTTAGGGTTTTTTTCAATCAAAATTATTTATTTTTTTATTTACATATTTTTTTTTAAATTTAATTAATTTTTTTACTAAAATTATTTATTTTTTTTTTTTATTTTAATTAAAAATATTTATTTTAATTTATTTTTTTTTTTTTGTTTGAATAAATTATATTTATTTTTTACTTATTCTGTCTTATTTTAAAATTTAAATTTTTTATTAAATTATTTTTCATTTAATTTTTTTTTTTAATAATATTAATAATAATTATTTTTAAATTTTTTTTCTTCAATTAAAATTTTTTTTTTATTTTTTTTTTAATTTAATTTTTTTTTTTAAAATTTTTTAAAATTTTTATTTAATTTAATATTATTTTTTTTAATTTAAAAAAAATTTTTAAATTTTTAATTTATATATGGATAGTATATATTTCAATTTGTATAATTACAAGTATATAACTTAAAAAAATATTTTAAAAATATTATAGAATAAAAAACTTACTACCTCAGCGTGTTGCAGCAAATTGTTTACCAATACAATTCAATGGCCGAATTTTCATTTGCCTTGGCTTGCAAATACATATAGATTGTTGCTGGTGTGGTTGATTTTATTTACTAACGGTGTAGTTGCACAAATATGCCATAGCTTAAATACAAATGCCGCTACTAATTTTTGATGACGATGAAATTTTGTGGATAAAGTTCACTTTGTGGCTAAATTTCGCTACAAAACTAAAGCAAAACTAATTTTTTCGCATTTTTTATGCATAAATTTAAATATATTTATAATAAAGAAAAAGTGCATTTTTCATAATTTTTTTAGACAAATCAATTTTTATTTGTTGCAATATTAGTTTACAATTTCCCACATTAATATGAATGAAGTTTGCGATTTTCTTGATTTTTTGTTTGTTTTATTTTTATAATACAAATGTATCTAAATTGATTTAATTATGTATTGTGTAGTATACATAATACAAGTTGCGTTAAAAAATTATTAATTGAAAAAAATTTGGATTTGTTTCGCACTTATCAAAAAATAATAAAACTTACTAATGGCAAAGGCGCAAGTGTGAAGAATGTAGTGGAAATTATGTTTGTCTTTTATTTATAATTTGCTTACAAATTACTAATGGGACACTTTAGGGTCATTTGAATATTATTTTTTATTTAAATGTTTTTTTTTTTTCAAAAGTTAATAAGTTATTTATGTAGTTTCCCTATTTGAGCGCATAAATACGCATAGCGATCTAAACAAAAAAAAAACTTGTTTTGAAAATTTAGTTCATATACTAAAGATTTTATGTATTGAGTTTGCTCAAGAGAACGGATGTTTATACTTGTATATATATTGTCATCTAAAATGCAAAAGATTGATAATCAACTGAATTGAAATTGAGTTTTTGCATATACTATATGAAGCATTAAATTTTCAGCTTCCGCTGTCAGATATAACCAATATATAACCAATATATAACCAATATATAACCCATATATAACAAATGTATAACTAATATATAACCAATTTATAACCAAAACTCAATTTTTTTCAAAATAAATGGTTTCGATTGTATCGTTTTTTTTCGCCTGTAAACTCATGAAACGTGTTGACGATATGCATAATAAGTTCTCTGTTTACTCAATGCAGCAGAAAACGACACGCTCTTTCTCTGATATTTATTTGACTCTCTTGTTAAGCTTTGATTGCTATTTCATTAATACTCAACTATGTTCTCAGCTTAAAGCAAATCGGATATATAATTAGTTTTTAAATCAGTTAGACATTGTAGTCACCTAATTTTCAAAACCTTGAAGCTAGAAATTATCAAAAGGTGTCAATGTATGTGATTGAATTACTTTTGGTGGTTTCAAAGCAAAACTGCTTGCTGTAAAATTATTAACTGTGTCTATGTTGTTAGTATAATTGAAGCCCTGCAAGGAAATTCTAATTGAGATTTGGAAAAAACAAAAATTTAAACGCTTAGAATTTTGTTAGTTCAAAAATTAATTCAAAATAAAAAAATTTTTTAAAAAAAAACGAAAATTTTATATTAATAAAAAAAAAAAAAAAACATTTTTATAAAATTATAAAAAAAAAAAAAAATATTATAAAATTTTCTTAAATAAGCTGATATGTCTTCCAAATTATTTCTTCATTATTCCTTTTATAAATTGCTGATATTTGAACACACCAGCTTTTCCCTACAGGGCATGTATGCTTGTCTTCTTTATATAAGTGTAACAGTTATTTAGGTGTATACATTTGTAAATATATATAATAATATTTAGTTTTCTTTAATATAGACTACTACATAACAGTTCATTCACATACATATATATTTGATTTATTTTTATTTTTTGGGTAAATATTAGCTTTCTGCCTAAGTTGGATATATTTATATATATACTGTATGAGAGTAAATAGGTAGGCATAAATATTTGCAAGATTTAAGTATTATTTTTTTTTTTTTCAACCAAGAATATGTTTTCATTTTTGTTTTTGTATATAAAAAATAATGCTTTATAAAAAAGTGATTCCATGTAATTATAATATATGTGTGTATGTCAGGCCTTATTGTTTTAGAAATAACTACTACTCGAAGTCTATTTCAAATTTAGCTTTATGTAAAGTTTAGATCAAGAACACTGCAGGAAATGGCTAGAGCAGGGCACCAGGGAAACAATGGAGCATCTTTTGTGCACTAGACCTGCATTGGCAAGATTTCGCTGTTAGTGTCTGGGGTCCCCACAGTATGATACACGGATATCGACAGTGAGGATCCAGAGTCTGTAAAAATTCGCTTCTTTCGCAGACAACTAAACGATGACTACCCCTCTTGAACTCAACCCAAGCGAGCTCATTTGGCATCGCCAAAGAACCCAACTCATTATTCCAAAAAGCTTTTTGGAACCCATCTGTTTGCCCTTTTTGCTCAAGCCTTAGAACCCCTTAAATTTTTAAAATTTTATGTTTAAATTCTGTATAATTGAAAGCATTTTATTGTTTCCTCTTTTCCAAAGGAAGCAACTGATTTACCTTACAAGAATGATAAAAATTTGTTTTTGGTTTAAGGAGTCACATGGGTTTATGGGTTTCAAAAATCGAATTATCTTATTAAATTCTACGACACCTCTAGGGAAAATTGTAATAAATTTTCAAGTTGTTCCGAGTAATAGTTTCGGAGATACAGCTTTGAGAACTCGAGTCTAGCTGAGCACCATCTTCAAACGCGTTTTTCTTGAAACTGTAGTTTTGAACTCGTTTGGCAAGATTTCTCGAGAGCTACTCAACCGATCTTCATAAATTTTACATAGGTCTTTGAGATATAATTCTTAAAGACTAGTACGAAGGATTTTTTTTTCGTTTACAACCATTTGATGAAAAATTTCACTGAAATTTTAATTTTTTTCTAAAAATTTCTGCCAAAAAACCAGTTTGCAGTTATTTTTTCCTAAAGATTTCAGAATTTCTTTGTTAATAGTGTATGTTTGTGACAAAAAAAATTCTTTTAAAATATTTCATTTTTTATCTCAGAAAAAAAATTGTGGAAAAAAGGCTGTTTTTTAACCGAGGAAACCCATGTAACCCCTTAAAGCTCCACCACTGTAGTCCTAACCTAAAACTAACCAAAGCGGAAATTGACGTATAAAATTTTGATATAATTTTAAGCAAACAACGAGGTCGCCTCATGGGTCACCCAAATGTCTGATAAAGGTTTAATGAAAAGCTTACAACTGTATTTTATTTAAGGAAATATGCTCGGCGGTATGCTATATGTAGGTACAGTAAAACTCGCTTAAACGCTTAACGCAGAATCCTTGTTTTTTAGATAAACTTAATCGGATTGGCTACTTAAAAGAGACGCTTAAGTCCTTCGTTGCGAGTACAAAGCTCAAATATAATGGTTATTTAAGACGTAATGGTACTTAATAGGGCGTATTAAATGAGTTTCACTGTATATATGAATGGTTGCATTATGTAAAACTCAAAGTTTGCCGCTTAACTTAAGGTGTCTAAGCAAATCTTCAACGAAATAACTACTTTCGGGTGTAAAATATATATTTGCTTAAAATAATTTGTAAGTGAAAAAACGTGAAGTTTGTGAAAAATGTTTTATTATTTGCAAATTGTTTGCTACATTTCAAATGCACACCGATTTTTTACGAGTAATAACTGTTTCTCCAAATACAATACGGTAATTTTACATATTTTGTGTTTGGTGATAATACAATCTCAACAATTACAGTGTTGCTCAAATGTATGTATACAAGTAATTTTGAATTTTTACTGAAAAATTTTTTAAATATATTTTTTTTTCTAATTTTTCTGTTTTAATAATTATGTATGCAATCGTATGCAATTAATGCTAATAATAATGCTTTAATGAAGTATGTTTTGTTTTTGTTTTTTTGTTTTTATGTATTTCTTGTTCTTAATTTTTATTACTTTGTAAATATGTTTGTATTTAATGTTTATTTTGTTTTTTAAATTGCTGATAATTTTTTGTTTTGTTTTTGTTTTTTTGTTTGCTTTTCTTTCGTGCTTAATTTGTTTAACTCTGCTGATTTAAATTTTCATCGGCACCAGTTGTTGAAGTCGTCATGGATGGTTGTGGACTCTGCGTTTAAGAAGAAATGATTCAAATAAAAAATATCAAATCATAAACTATCACCACAAGTTTCAACATTCAAAATTACACTGAAAAAAATTATATTATCACAAACAAAAAAAAAGAAAAAAAATACAACTGACGTATAAAACCATTAAAGAGGAATGTCAGTAAGAATTAAGCAAAATATGCGAAAATGAGTAGAAGCAGAGGAGAATGGAATGCAGTCTGATGAATTATTTTACATACGATAATATATGGTAAATGGAAAGTAGAAATGAAAAACATTATTCATTAACATTTAGAGCACCCACTTAGACGATTTATGTCTTGCTATGTACAGTTTCACGTATATAATATATGTAAATATATATATGGCATATATAATACGTAAACAGATATTTGTATTAATGCATGTGTTTAAAGCAAATGAGGGTCCATGGATCGCAGGTACAAAATGTTCGAATGCAGTTATTTGTGTTATAGACTTAGGCTTTTGTATTTTCAAGGAGCAACAAGTAGTACGCAGTTGAGTCTGCTTAGTAGTTATTTGAAGGGTCTCTACAGACATTAGTCATTTTATGCATGAAATTATCATTTACGCTGTTTTTTTTTTTTAATTACATATATGCTTTCGAACTTACATTAGACGTTGGCTGTTGTTGGTTGTGTGACTATATATTTATATTTTAGCAGATATACTTTTGTTTTGGTAGTTTCGCATGACAGTTAGGGACTATCAGTTCAATATTTCATATGCATATTCAGTAAAAGGTATATAAATATTCCTATAAATATAAATAGTTAACTTATTTCTCTGTTACGCACAATTATTATAAGTTTTTTTTTGTTAAATAAAATTATTAGTTTTACAATTTCTTAAGCTACCTAAGGACGTTATATTTCTAACCATTGGTTGACCAGTGTTACCACTTTTAAGTTAGTTTGTGTTAATTTATTGATGAATGTAGTGTTTATGTAGAAGTTGAGAAAAATATTAATCAGTTTATTAACAAAAAAAAAATTAAAAGACATACTAAAAAATAATTAAATATATAATACAAATATTAGCTTATATAAAAAACAAAGTCAAATGCTGTAATTTATATTTAAGTATCTGATGGGGGTAAGAAATTTCATTCGGATACTTGTATATAAAGAGATGGATCTATAACGGAAAAATAGTTAGAACACCAAGAAAGTCGATAAAACATCGAACAAGTACAGTGAAAAAGTAAAGTGTTGAAGTTAGACTCTTTTTTAAAACCGTTTAATAAAAAAATTTGAAAGGTCTTATCTTTAAAAAACATATTTATATTTTAAATTGGTGTCTAAAATAATTTGAATTACAGCCTATATTCATCTTTAAACGCGCTTTTCTCGAAACAATATTTTTCGAATTCACTACAGTGATTATTCGAAGATAAATAATCCGTTCGCTATTATATTTGTTCTGCATGTGATCTGTTCCAAATGTCACAAAAAAATATTCATTAGTGACTAGTTACGCTTGACCGAAAAGTTCAGAATGCTGGTCAGTTGTTGTTGCAACGAGAGAAAATTTTTTTGAGTTTACGATCCTTGGCTAGGTAAAAATCAAGCTCCGTTCCGATTTCTTAGACTAGACTGTCGTGGAAACGGAATGTTGGTCAGTCTGAAAGCTCATTAGCATCGTTAGAATATTGGAAGGATCCGCGAAAATTATAGGGTCTAAGAAAAGTGAAAACACAGCTGGTTCCAAAATCAGACAATGTTTTGATAAACAACGTAAACGCTAACGTATGTAAGACAATGCTTTCCGACTACCAAGATGTCATGAAACATATTATTACTGGCGATGTGTTTTGGATCTATACTTACGAACCCAAAAAAGACAAACAATCGGCCGAGTAACTTCGGAAAGATAAGCCGAAACCGAAAAAATCACTTCAAGGCAGTTCAAAAATCAAAATTATGTCGACAGTTTTCTTCGACTTGGTGCACTTCGAATTCCAAGAAATACTATTTGAGTATTTGAGTATTCATAAAAAGAGGCCGGAATTATGGGCCGACAACTCCTTGGTTTTTGCACCACTATAATGCAACGACCCGTACTCTATGGATTCTTTGTGCCGCAACCACTTTATTCTCCTGATTGAGCTCCGTGTTACTTCTGGCTAATCAGCAAACTCAAATGACTGCTCCGAGGAAACCGTTTTGAGTAAATTGAGGGCATTAGACCTGAATAGCTGGGCGCGTTGAAGGCTCATCAGGACATTGACTTTAACAGATGTTTCGGGGATTGGAAAAAAGAGGTGGCATAAGACCAAGGAGAATTACTTTAAGGGGAAAGACATAAATTTCGAAGAATAAATAAAGAATTTTAAAATTATGAAAAAAGTCTTACTATTTTTTATTCATAGTAAATAGTAATTCTTCTTAAAATCAGCTGCATGTTTTTGATTTGATCAAAAATCGAATTTTGCAGGCCAAAAATGAGCAATATTTCGGATAATATTTAACTTGTTTCTTTGCAATCGTCGCCATTTTCTCAAATTTTTATGTGCTTTTTGAACTTTAGGCCTTAGTACGGGCAATATCTTCAAGAAATAAATTTATTTGAGTTCTTACACGTAACCATCGGAACCACGAAAATCACGCGTAGCTCGAAAATTTTCGAAGCAAGTACCTCGTTTAACGGCAGGTGGCGCCAGAGTCGAGTTAATAGGAAAGAACATATCATTGTTCAGAAGAAATTATTTTGTTATGCAAGAGCTTTATATGAATTATTAGTGAATTTTGACAACAATATGTTAATAATATGTTGCGCTTTTTATCATTAATGGTTCATTATTGTGCAAAAGTGGGAACTCAAATTTACATGTCTTATTTTAAACGAAAATCTTTATGATTTTTGGCAGTAATATTCGAAAAAATATAATGTTAGAATACTTAAATAGTTCAAATATACTTTTCTGTTATGTTAGAAACATTGATTTCACAAAATTAATAAAATAATTAAGAAAATATTAAAAAATTATTTCAATTAATATAAAAGAGTAAATAATTTTTTTTAAATAGAAATTAAGAAAAAAAATGTAAATATTTATATGTACTAGTTAAATATGTATCAAAAAATAAAAAATAATTATTATATTATTATTTAACCGATTTTATATATTCAAATAAAAACTATTTTTTTTCTTAATTTCAATGCCTAAATATGTTTAAGTAATTTGTTTTATTATTTTTTCCAACCGCATTTAAGATTTTTTATATCTAACGGTAATTTTTGGTTCAAATATTTGATGTTAATAAAGTCGCTTAAAACGGGCAAAAAACTAATTTTTTTAACCAATTTTCATTGAAATTGAAAAATTTTATTTTTTAAATAATTTTCATAAAAATTTAAAAATTTTATTTTTTTAAACAATATTCATTGAAATTAAAAAAAATTAATTTTTTAAACAATTTTTATTGAAAATGTAAAATTATATTTTTTAAACAACTTTCACTGAAATTTAAAAATTTAATTTTTCTTATACAATTTTCAATGAAATTGAAAAATTTATTTTTTTTTAGCAATATTCTTTTAAATTGATACAATTTGTTTTTTAAACAATTTTCATTGAAATTAAAAAAATTAATTGTTTAAACAATTTTTATTGAAATTTAAAAATCTTATTTTTTTAAACAATATTCATTGAAATTGAAAAATTTATTTTTTTTAAGCAATTTTCATTGAAATCGATAAAATTTGTTTTTTAAACAATTTTCATTGAAATTAAAAAAATTAATTTTCTAAACAATTTTTAATGAAAATGAAAAATTTTATTTTTTAAACAACTTTCACCGAAAGTGAAAAATTTATTTTTTTTACATAATTTTCATTGAAATTGAAAAATTTATATTTTTTTTAAGCAATTTTCATTGAAATTGATAAAATTTGTTTTTTAAACAATTTTCATTGAAATTAAAAAAATCAATTTTTTTAAACAATATTCATTGAAATTGAAAAATTTATATTTTTTTTAAGCAATTTTCATTGAAATTGATAAAATTTGTTTTTTAAACAATTTTCATTGAAATTAAAAAAATTAATTTTTTAAACAATTTTTAATGAAAATGAAAAATTTTATTTTTTAAACAACTTTCACTGAAAGTGAAAAATTTATTTTTTTTACACAATTTTCATTGAAATTGAAAAATTTATATTTTTTTTAAGCAATTTTCATTGAAATTGATAAAATTTGTTTTTTAAACAATTTTCATTGAAATTAAAAAAAATTAATTTTTTAAACAATTTTTATTGAAATTTAAAAATTTTATTTTTTTAAACAATATTCATTGAAATTGAAAAATTTATATTTTTTTAAACAATTAAATTTAAACAATTTCTATTGAAATTTAAAAATTTTATTTTTTTAAACAATATTCATTGAAACTTAAAAATTTTATTTTTTTAAACAATTTTCATTGAAATTGAAAAATTTATTTTTTTTTTATAAATTTTCATTGAAATTAAAAAAATTAATTTTTTAAACAATTTTTATTGAAAATGAAAAATTTTATTTTTTAAACAACTTTCACTGAAATTGAAAAATTTTATGTTTTAAACAATTCTCATTGAAATTGAAAAAAATTTAATTTTTAAACAATTTATATTGAAATTGAAAAATTAAGAAAAAAAAATAAAAATGTGAGTAAATTTAATTAGGAAATACTAAGTAAGGCACTAAGACAGCTACATTTAAAAAATGTCTATGAGTGGATGAGTATGTTATTATTTGGCAGGATTGTTTTTGTCAGTGTAAAAAAAGCAAATATATACATATTAATTAAAAAAAAAAACACAAAAATAATCGCACGCTTTCTTAAACAACAAATGGTCACACTTAAAGTGGTTTGCTTAAAATATAGTTACCAAAATATTTAATTTGGAAAACCAAGCAAATACTTGCTCTGATTGATTTCCTTAAGGACCAAAGCGCCCAATTCAATAATTTTGTTAAAAATACCTACAAGTTTGACACACTAATTAACTTAAACTTAGGAAATAACGCTGAAGAAAGCGCGCTGCTGGCAGGTCAGGCGGGTTTTAGCTGCCACTCAGCGCTTATTTTGCTACTTTAACGAGTGTTCGAAACAGTTATATATGTATATAAGTATATGCTTTTGAGTCTCACTTAAAATAATTATCTGACGTAATTGGCTAGCCTAAGTACTTAGAAATAGAAAATACTGTCACCTACGTGTATACTTAAGTAGATGTGTAGATATATTTATGTGTGTATGTGTATGTGCATGTCTATACATTTGTATGTAGGATTGTATATAGCATATTTAGTGTAAGTAAGTTCTGTTTAAGGTTTGCATTTGAACAAACAAAACAAATATTGTCTAAGTTTAAGTGAATAAATTCTCATTTGGCATAAATAATTTTTTTTCTTCTTTTTGTTTCTTTTTGTACAATTTGCTTCAACTTTTGTGTTAACCGTTCCGTTTTTGTGTGTGTGTGTGTATGCGTGTTTTGAGCTGAAAACTCTCAAGTTCACTTGGAGCGAACCTAAGCTGAATTTGTGTGTTTGTGTGCTTTGTGGACCTATCAGTTAGTCTATTTTCATTTCATTTCGAATACTTTCTATTTCAACATTTTTTTTTTGTTTTTTTCTATGCAAATTTTTGTTGCTTTTTATCTAGTTATTTGTTGCGCTAGTGAGCTAAGCGTTCTTGTGACGTAATTTTAAAGTTTAAAGGTACAAAATCGCATTTTGCTAATTGCGCAAAATTAGGTGCCATTTTTAGTTATTTGCTTTTTTAGCCCGATTGCTTTCGTTAAAATTTACGCTTTATGCTTTATCTTTACTTCGTTTTTGCCTTATTTGTTATGAATTTACTAGGTAAATATATATGTATATGTATTTCTTTATATATGTAAACTTTATGCTTGTTGTTGTAGTTGGTTTGGCAAAGCATTTTGCAAGTAAATTCATTTAAAGAGCGATTGAAATATTTCATTACACACACAGTCTGAATTGCAAAGGCCAAATTCTAGGTGGATGGTGGCTATAAGGCGTCCCTGCGGGAACTATAAATAAAAGTAAAGAGAGAAAAAAGAATAGAAGTACGGGATGTTGCTGGTTGTATAGTTAACGAATTGACATTTCATTGAAATTCAATTAAATGGAATTTTAACGGATTGTATTAAAAAGTTGAATTTTGATTTTTTTTTTTTTTCGGAAATCTCTTTTATTACAAATATTATGCATATAAGTAAATTATTTAAAAAAATTATAAGCACAACAAACTTTATGGTGGAAAACAATTGATTAATATTGTTATATTAGTGACAAAAATAATGGTATAAAATTAAAACAATTCGTATGCAGGATATCGAATGAAAGCGATTCCTTTTCCTTGCTTTGATTTACTCAAACGGAGTTTGATTTCAAAATTTCATTCGAAGCTTGAAAAAAAATTTTGCCGGCTTGACTTAGGCATCTTTTCGATTAATTTTAAGGCTTCTTTAGTTGCCGGGCCACTGCATTATATTTCAAGCTGAGGTCTTTGCTATTGCGAAAGCCGCCGAGCTGGCCTTTAATATACCTGTAGGCATCTCCAGAGTCAACATCTACGTAGTCAGCCGAGCAGCAATAAAGAAAGTAACCTCATAACGCATATCGGCCAGAAGTGTCTTAGGAAGCAGGCCAGCAGATGATAGTGTTGAAAGCAGCATCTTCTACTGGGAGCCAGATCACAAAGGCATCGAGGGCTATGTAATAGTGGACGATATTGCCAAAAATGGTGTACGGCCCGAAAACGTGATCAATATTGGAAAGCCCATGCGACAAAGCTTGCATACTTGTCCCGCATTGGACTACGATGTAAGTATCTGGGGGTCCCCACAGTGTGATACACTGGTAGAGGTTTGGATCGTGAGGTCACAGAATCTATTGAAATTCTCGTCAACCACTCCTAACGGACCTAATAACTGAACTCCATCTGGTATCGCAAGAACTAAGACTGGTCTTTGCATGGCTTATTGACCTAATAGAATAACCTAACCTAACCTCAAACTAAAAGTAAAAAAATTATTATTTTTTCATTAAATTGAAGGTTTATTTGCATTATTAGTGCGATTTGATTTGGGTCAAATAAGCACAGTTTAGTTCCTTAACTTGCTGCCATTTTGAAGATAAGTTCAGAATTCCACTCACGTAGCTACATTTGTTCCTCTTGGCTAAAACCTGGATCGCTCGAAGCAGAATCATTTGCCATACACACTAACAAGTTCGCTTGATGCCAGTTCCGGACTACAAGGTGGATGCAAAAGTATCCCCAACCAAATTCTTCAGGGTTCTAGCGAGATATTAGGGGTGTATGTGGTCTGGTATTGCCCTGTTGGATTATAATCCTCTTCTTTTGGTCAAAACTGGCCGTAGGGAGCAGCTCATTATAAATGATTCGCTGCCGACTCCACCAAAAACAACACAAAACCTTTTTGACTGTCAATCTTGCCTTGGTTACCATTTGTAGCGGCTCAACCCGGTTCGATCTTGTGTTTTCGCCTCTATCGAAGTAGAAGTGTAAGATATAGGGTGTCCTCTCCATGACGCGTGCTCAAACAATAACGGGTCAAATAATCACAAAACCGTCTGAGAAGTTTTTTTTTGTCGCGAAACCTTATCGCCTATCTTTCTAATGTCATATGGAATACTGCGTAATACATATTGAGAAATTATGGGTATCTTTTTACTAGACGTATTATTATAAAAATCACCCTTATGAAAAAAATGATTTTAATTAAATAATTTGGTAAGGTTCGAGGTGAGGCAACAAATCCTATTGAACACAAAAATTGCATGGGTATGAGTACTCGATGTCGGTGGAACAAGTTGTTTCTTGTAGTAGAGTTATAGAAATTTTCGAATGGTTTTCGAAAATATCGCTTTAGAGATAGTCCAAGGCCAATGTACTTGTATAAGACTGGAATGCTTGTATCACGAATATCAAACTGTCATGGAATAGTTAGATTTAAATACAGAATTGAACGAGAAAGTGTTATATATATATAAGTATATATGTATATTAATGAAGTTCACAGGTAATTAGGTTCGGCGAAGATAATTTTATGTGTAATACTTAACTTGCATATTAAAAAAAAAAAAATCCTCTCTCATTTTTAACTCTTCTTGAATTGCAATATTTTTGATGTTTTAAATTCAGACATGCTTTTTCAATTGAACAAGAATTGCAGTTTCATTGCTTTCAAAAGTCCTGCATACGAATATATACATAGTATTTAAAAAAATAATAATAATATAAAGAAAAAAAACTTAACACAAACAAAATAAATAAATAATAGCGGGAAATAAAGGGTAAAAACTGAGAAACTTGAGTTTAATTTATGAATTTTTGCTCGACTCCGATAAGACTATTGTGGGCGGCACTGCTTTCTATTCAATTTTTAGTTATTAGTGCTATGATAAGCTTATGTAGACAATCAATAAATTAGTAGACTGTTATTTAAAAAAAGGTTATGGACAAATTTTGTAAATATTCATTGTTATAACTAATGCAGCGTAATTAATTTTTTTCGATTTTTTTAAGTATTTTTTAAGTATATCCACTAAGTAGTTGTATTTTAGTAATGTTTAGGTAATTTTGTTTTAATTAGTAATCAGTAATGTAATTATGTATGTATTTGTATTGTTTTAAGGTGCTTTTACTTAGCAATTGCTACGCTCTGCTTTTGCCTCAAACGCTAATAACCGAACTCAACTTGCACCAATTAGCAAACTTTGCATTACTTTTTTCGGAAACAGGTGTGCGATTACTTACATATAGATGTATATATGTATATGTGCGCTAAATTCGCATGCGTATGGTGAATATGAGTGTCGTTAGTGTATTTGTGCGAGCTTATTAATACTTAATTGTTTCTAATTGCTAAGCAAATTAGTACTAAAACAAAGTTGATTGACTATTTTTATAAATTTTTTTGGGTTTGAATTTTGTAAAATTATTTTTGAAATTTATTTACTAATTAATTGCTTTTTTTTTTGTTATTGCTTATGTTATGGTTTGCATGTTCGTTGCATTTAAAAGAAAAAAAATTTTTCAACTGTTCAATGGAGTCGCTGGTATAACGAAAGCAAGCCACTATTGCGATACAGGGTGCAAGGATGTCGTTTCAACAGATGTGATACTAAATAAACTCGTACAATTGAAATGAGGAGCGGTTAAAGAAAAAATAATTTTGAAAACAATTTGATGAAAAATATTTCTTATTTGAAATTTGACCAAATAATTTTTATTTTCATATAAAAAAAATATCAATATATAAAAAATAATTTTTATTTTCACTTTATACATAATTTCTCTTATCACCTTCCCTTATAAAGTAAAAAAATTTCTAAATTTGTGATTTCTCTTAACCGCTTCTCTTAAAAATTAAACAAAAAAATATTCTCTTAAAATTAAAAAAAAAAAAATATTTTTTACTTAAAATTTAAAATTCTCTTAACACCTTCTCTTAAACCTTTCTAAAAAAAAGCTTTTATTTTAAATTTGCGATTTCTCTTAACAACTTCCCTTAAAAAATATAAAAAAAAAAATAATTTAATTTTTTCCATTTCACATAGCATTGTCTCTTAAAAATGTTTTCTCTTGGTAATTAGAAAATAAAAAATAAAACAAAAGTTTACTTCAAATTTGATATTCTCTTAACACCTTCTCTTATGAATTAAAAAATAATATTTTCTTTAAAAATTAAAAAAAAATATATCTTTTATTTTCTATTTATAATTTCTCTCAGTACCTTATCTTAAAGTTTTATAAAAACGAGCTTTTTCTTAATTTGCAATTTCTCTTAACTCCTTCTCTTAAAAATTAAAAAAAAAATATATTTTTTATCTAAAATTTTGTAATTTCTTATTACACCTTTTTTAATTTATAAAATATTTTTTTTTTTATTTTCAAGTTATAATTTCTCTTAACCTTTTCGCTTAAAAACATATAAAATGTATTTTCACTTTAAATTTGCAATTTCTCTTAACACCGTCTCCTAAAAACAAAAAAAAAAATATGTTTTCATTTTAATTTAATTTCTCTTGGCACCTTCTCTTAAAAATTAAAAACAAATTATTTTAAATTTGCAATTTCTCTTAACACCTTCTCTTAGGTAATAAAAAAAACTATTTTATATTCAAAATTTCTCTTAATACCTTCTCTTTTAATTTTCTAAAAACGAGATTTTTTTTTAAATATGCAATTTCTCTTAATACCTCTCAAGAGTTAAAAAAAAAAAAATAATATTTCTTATTTTAAATGTACAATTTTTCTTAAACCCTTATCTTAAAAATTAACAGAAAATATTTTTATCTAAAATTTTGTAATTTCTCATTACTCTTTTTTTTAATTTATAAAAAAATATGTTTTTTAATTTCAAGTTATAATTTCTCTTGACCTTTTCTCTTAAAAATAAAAATTAAATAAATTAAAAAATAATTTTTTTTAATTTATTTATAATATTTTTAACTCCTTTTTTTTTAAATAAAAACGGAATTTCTAATTTAAACTTGCAAGTTTCTCTTAACACCTTCTCTTAAAAACGAAAAAAAAATTTTTTGATTTTAATTTAATTTCTCTTGACACCTTCTTTTAATAATAAAAAAAATTCTTGAATTTTCAATTTCTCTTAACCTCTTCTCCCAAAAATTAATAAAATAAAATTATTTTTTTATTTTCAATTTATAATTTCTCTTAACATCTTCTCTTAAAATTTTCTAAAAGAGAGTTTTTTTAATTTACTATTTCTCTTAACACCGCCTCACTTCAATTGCAGAGTAAGTACTTTTGATTACTGCCAAAACCCAAATATCCAAAAAACAAATTCTAAAAATTAATTAATTTCGTAAATTATTTCAAACGCATAAACTTTACTTATTATATAATTAAAAATGAAGTAGGTGAAACTTAATGCCAAAAAATAAACCACAATTATAACTAAAAACTCGTATTTGCTACAATTCCAATTCCAAAATAATTTGCAAGTATCAGAAATGTTAATCACATGGTGTTTACCTGTGTCGGTGGTGTCAGTGCAACTGTATGCTCAACATTTTTCAGATAGTCCTTATCATCGAAAATTTTTCGTTCCCCACCACCGGGCTTGTGCTTAATGTTATCCAAAGAGCCCACTTTGCTTTGTGCCTTAAGTTCTATCTTTTGAGTTTGTATCTGAAAAGTACCCGATTTGATTTTGTATTGAAAATCTATAATTTGCAAAATTTTAACACACAGCAGTGTAATGTGGACACAAATATTTGTTTTATTTTTGTTTTGTTTTTTTCTTTTGTATGGGTTGAAAAAGAGACACTAAAAAATTAAACGAAACATGAAAAAAGTGTGAGATTTCAAAGTTACGCATAGAAACCACCTAAAACGGCCAAATGGTGCAAAGAAAAGTGCGAATTTTACGAGTACGAGATACTAAAATTTTAAGCGCAGAATTATTCAAAAATTGTGGTAGAGAAAATTTTATAAAAATTTATTGAAAGTATTAAAAAAAAAATCCGCAACACACGCTACTACTCATCTACAGCGCCTGCTTGTGAGCTGTTGCATCGTGTTGTGCCGTTAGCTTTACATTTGTATGTAAAATTTATGAAATAATAATAATACGCTAAGGACAGTACACACAAAAAATATAGTTTTCTTTTCCATTTTTTTACATATTTATGAAATTCACACAAACTACTTACATCCTTGGCGGTTGTGCTTTCCTTCAAGATTTGCGATTTCTTACATTAATTTTATGTTTGTTAAGTTTTACGAGTTTGTAAGTATAATTATTTTTTTTTTTTGGTTTTTTTTTTTCAAGTAATCATAATTATTGTCGTTTTTATTGTTATTTTAGTTTGCCAGTATCAATCAATCAATCAAAGTTTGTTTAGTTTCGGAACATAAAATTCAGAAAAAGAGAAGAAACAAATGAAGTACCATAAATCAAATACTAAGGAAGTGTTAAATAAAACGAATGCCGAAAAACGCTACAGCTTATAATTAAAAATTGAATTCATATACGAGTATGTACGTATTTATGAATATATATACAATGATATAAATATATTTGTAACTAAATAAATATTAATGCACTTATTATATTAACAGTCTTCGATTCGCCATTTTTCTGCTCGCTTCTGCTCTCTTGTCAAAAAAATTACATGTAAAAGCAACAACAAAGTTATCGTCTTGAACTCGTGCAAGAGAGTAGCGAATACCTCATTAAAGGCTGCGTCAGTATGGTTACTTGTACAAATTATATTTTTGTGTTTTTTTATTTGGAAATATTATTTAATTAATATTTATAGAGATAGATGAATACAACTGAATACAACTTTTAAGTTTATGAGGATTCAACTCCTCTTGCTGATGGCTACTTTTATAATGATCGATCCAATGTTTTTGTATTTGCTCGTAACCTTCTGACGCTGTCAGCTAGCGTCAGTATTTTTCCACATTATTAGTACCGTTATGCATTTGGAATTCCAGCAATGTGAACGTCATCATCACTATTTACTTTGTGGTTGATGCAAGGCTGCTGCGTTTGACAGCAAAGCATCAAAATTCTTACGTTATTCCAGGAAAAGGAAAATGAAGAACAAAATAGATCAGTCAAAAGCCATTTGCAACATTACCCAGCATACGAAAATGGGTAGAAAAATCAATCATGCAAAGTTGATACCTTAACTTACAGACGTTAAAGACGGAGAAATATACGAATGAAACGGCGTACGTAACGTATGCCACAACAAATGCGTTGCGCAAGTAAAGAAAAATGAGCTGTTCTTTACGAGTATAATCGACAACGTCAAATGGCAATTGAATACGTTGCCGTATGCAAAAGTTGAGAGTTGGTCTACCGGATGCTTGTCCGGTAGAGGACATATTGTCATTCTGTCGTCCTCCATTTAAATGTATACATTCAACTCAGTTGTCAGTTGCATACATTTCGGTTACAGAATCAGCATACCTATTCCAACACGGCCTTAAAATGGTTATTTACATATTTTGAATCACCACTACTATTGCTCAAATTACAAATTTCCTTTTGTTCTTTTATTTTCAAAATATAAGACTTATAAAAAAACTGTATTATTTTATAGAAAACCAAAATAAAGAGTTACAGCAACGTTTTTCAAAAAAATGTCCATTAAGAAATAATCACCCAAGTGCTGCTCGTTCGATTGAGCCCCTGGAATACTATAGTTTATACGATACGCTGGAGAGTTACGCTTGGCGAATCGAAGACAGCTGATATTAAATTGGCTCTATAACTATATTCGTGCGGTGTGCCAAGAGACAACAACTCATCAATTTGATGAGAGATCGATTGCCGAATGGCCCATCGTGACAATGCTCGGCGTCATATGTCCTCACTGGAACAGAACAAGGTACCAAAAATTGGCTTGATTAATTTTTGGTCACAAACCTGGAAGAGTTCTTTTGGGATGAAATTCACAAATTGCCAGAATGATGGAAAAATGTTTTAGCTTCAAATTGGCAATACTTTGTATGATTCTATTATAAATGTTTTCCTTAAAAAACATCAAATTTGGTGAAAAAAGCCGCAGGAATATAGTTATTGAGCATATATACATATTTAAGCTTTAAAATATATTTATAATACACTTTATATGATTTGCATTTGTAAGTAATTTAAAAAAAAAATATTATTAACTTAAATATTTATAATTTACTTAATATAATCAGATAATATCTCGCTCCGGCCCTTTTAAAAATTAACTTAAATTTGCAAATACCTAAAACATGATGAATTTATGTTAATATTATTTCACTAATTATATATACACATATTTTGTGAAATGATCACTGCCGCCAAAAAGCACTAAATAATCAAAACGTCGAACGAGTTTTCTTATAGATAAACTCTCTTCACCTAACATAAATGTCATCCGCTCTTTTCCTTTGTTTTGGTTACGTAGATGGATGACGTAATTTTGACAATTAGCTTTCTCTTTACTTTGAACGATAAACTTCAACGGAGTTTCCAATGACCATAATATTCAAAAGACCATACTTGGAATTTGATAAATAATGAAGATCTTAAGCTACCAAACGCCTCATTCGAAAGTATAATCTATGTATTTGACTCCAAATTAAAGTGATCAACATCTACCATATGCTTTCATTTACATGACTTCTATAAGCTATTAAAATATACAGCAAAGATCAAATTGAAATTTTCAATTTTCAATTATTCAATATTTTATCCTAAATTCTTAAAATACTATAATTTACAATGAGCTTATTTATGGATAAAAATTGCTACTGTAAATCTTTATAGCGATACCTACATATGTGGCAATAAAATACTATAAAATATTCCAAACTTCATAAAAGAAGCTTTACAGTATATTTATGCTCACTTCGAGAGACTCTTGCATTATTTTAACCGACTGCGACCCAAGGACTCCTACATTTACCTTTAAGTTCCATCAACAATATAACTACATACATAAATAGTTTTAAAAGCAAAAAGTTTGAAAAAAAAATTGTTTTCAAATCTAACAAAGACCAATAATTTTCTTAGACTATATTGTTACAAAAAAGTGCCCGAAGTTGGTAAGTTAGAAGGACTGTCCTTAATTACTATGTCAAATATGCATGAGTGGTACAAAGCCTTCAAAGATGGTCGAGAGTTCGTTGAAGACATGCCTCGTTCTAGACGACCTTCGATCTCTTCAGTTGATGAAAATATTATGAATATGAAGGATATGGTGCTTGAAAATCGTCAGCCAAGTGTGTGAGAGATGGCAAGAGAGTTCCACATCTCTCGCGAGTCCGTTGGATTTTGGTAGATATTTTCGGTATGAAACGCGTTACTTCTCGACTCGTGCCGATAAAGTATAATTTTTTTTTTTCAAAAAGAATATCGTAAACAGGTCTTTTTGGACATGCTTGATCGTGTAAATTCCGATCCCACATTCAAAAGGGTTTATTCCGGAGGGACAGCTGGTCGATAAGGTGTTTTGCTTGGCCGTATTGAAGCATTTGCGTAGAAAGGTCAGTCGAAAACGGCCGAAATTGTGGAAGAACAATTCATGAAATTGCCACTCCGTGGAACCCGTTTTCGGTCAATAGAAGAGGTGAAATAAAATTCACCCACAAAGTGCTCATGAAAAGTGTTTCGAGAACTGGAAAAATCTTTGGCATAAGTGTATTACAACTTGTGGGAAGGCAACAAAATAAATATTGACGAATAATTAAACATTTTGCGTTTGATTTAGAATTTTCGGGTAATTTTTGTTACAATGTATCATTAATAATTACATAAGTATAGAGCTTAAACTAAGAATTAAATGTGCCTTTTAAGTAATTTAAAAGTATGCAACACTTTCCGACAGGTGACCATGTGGACGAGGCATTTCAAATTTACAATTTCGGTTCCAAAATTATTCGATATGGAAACTTTTTTTGAATACTCAAAAGCGAAATTTCAGACTTGCGGTATTTTTAAATATCACAATCATTCATAACGTAAATTCTTTAATTCATAAAACTGTATGACTTAGTCCAAAAAATATACGCTTGGTCTACTAATATTTCTAAGTAATATTATTCGAAAAAGATTTTTATGAGAGGAAGCAGCTACCAAGAAAAAGGTATTAAAAATACATGTTTAGCAAGGCGTACTTTCATATTAGATTGAGTTCGGTAATGCAAATTGTGGAATTCGCTAGTTCAAACAGTAATTTTTCCAGAACCTACAACATATAAGGTTAATGTGCCTACTTGCCTATTGGTAAGTTTGGCTCTGTTAGGAATTTTTAGTTGAGTAGAAACTATAAAAGCTCTTTTCGGTGTAAACGTTTTCGAAGTTATATTTATTATATATATAATATTCGATATCTAATTTTATATTTTTCATAAATTTTAAAAATAAATAATAATAAAAAATATTTTTTTTAATTATTTAAAAAAAGAAGAAGGAAAGAAGAAATGGACCCTTAATAAATTTCTGAACATTAAGTTGATTCAACTATCCCCAAAACTTCTGCCACTTGTCGGACTGTCTGTTTGAAGGCAAGCTCATACAGTTTTAAAGATTCTAACAAAAATAGTTTCGGAATAGACGAATGAAAATAATTTTTTTAAATTTCAAAATATTTATTTCTATCTCTCTATATCTTCTAAGTTGCTGTTATTTTTTGCCCCTAAAACTATGCTTGCTTTCATTAGAAAATACAAATGATTTTTACTGAAAAATTTTTTCCTAAAAACATGAATGTTTATACAAATATGGTAAATACCTAAATTATCTAAAAGCAATACTAAATCTACTTATGCATATGTATATAATACAGCATATGTATATAATACAGCTTATATATTTACAGTTAATTTTCATTCAAGTAGAATTACATGCCAGCAACGCTATAAAACCAATTAAGCTAAGTACGCAGCCAAAACTGAGTAAGAAGTTATCAAACCAAACACATTCAAATTTCAACGCAGAGCCAATTCGCTTTGGGCATGCAAATTTTTCAAAAATATGCTTAAATACAGAAATTGCTTGATCAACTTCAAAACGAGCATATGTATGTATGTACATAGCAGAGCATTCCATTTTAATACAGATAAATCGTATGTATGTAGTAAGTTAGAAAAAGTAACTCGAACATGCTGCCGAACCATTCAACAAATACAATTGTACTTATGTATGTTTGTAAACGCCTGACTGTATCGTTATTAAAAGTTTTTTCAAATTTTGGTTGCGCTGTTGCGAACACCTTACCTTAATATCACCACCGCCCGGAGCGTGCTTAACATTATCCTTCGAACCGACTTTCGGTTTGGCTTTGTCTTTGAAGTCCGTTTTAATTGTCTCGATCTTCTTATCGCCGCCACCCGGCTTATGATTGGCGTTCTCCAAGGAGCCGATTTTCGACTTGGCATTCCACTGTAGCTTTGTCGAAATGATCTGTGTTGCCCATAATATTACAAATTAAAGTATAAAGTGGCATTTTTGTATGGTTTAAAACTGGTAAATACATATATAATGGTATGAGGGAGTATAGAAAGTAGATCTTAAACTCATCAGCACATATGTATATGATTTCAAGGAAAAAAATTTCTTCAAAGAATTTTTCATGTAAGCCTTTCCAATTCTCTTACATACTATATCTGTAGACAATTCTTTTTTCATATGGAGCGCAGCAAACTAATCGACCGTTAAAGTACAACATATGTTCAATGGTGTCTCAAATCATAAAGAGCTAATCGGTAAATCAATCAAGTGTGAAATTACTTCACCACAACATTGTATGTATGTATGTTTATACGTGTAGTAAATGTATATAAGATGAATGATAAAAGAAAATAAGAGACTACAATTTTTAAAAGGTGAAAATTCTCAAGCCAATAGTTGAAATCATACTTATACATATTTACAATGTGTAGAACGGTGATTTTTTAAGTGTATTCAAAACTACAAGAATTTCAGACACAAAAGCTGCAATTCGCTAAACTACAATTAGAAATAAATTTTCGTGTCTTTTCAACTTAAATTTATAAAAAAAATTAATTTTTAGAAGACTTAAAAAATTTGCAAAATCTTCTTTTACCTATTTGTTGCTAAATCGCTTACTTGATACCGTTATTTATAACTGTATGTATGCTTTTATATTAGATCGCTGCATCTTACCTTCTTTTCTCCGCCACGTGGCGTATACTTGTCATTTTTCGCCTCAATTCTGGGCGCGGCTTTTATTTCGATCTTCTTGCTTTCGATTTTGACATTCCCACCGCCTGGTTTGTAGCCAGCATTATCCAGCGAACCAATTTTGGAACGCACGGCTTTGAGATTGGGTGAAGGAGCGTGACCGACTTGTATTTTATTCATTGGTACTGTGGGGAAAAAATAGTTTTGAACGGTTTTCTTATTAATTATGTAATATATTTCGAAACCAAGACAAAAGGTTAACTTCGGTTGCAAGCTATTATACACAAGATTTCATATAAGAACATTCTTTTGATCGGCCTGTTTGTATAGCAGCTATATGCTATTGTGGTTCGGTATCTCTTGGTTCTGACAAATAATTAGGGAGAGAGGCGAAATTAGTCTCAAATTTCGAGTTTCTAACCAAATTTCGTGTGCGGATTCATTGCGAATGTTAAAGAAGGCTTACGGAAATTCAGTTTTATCAAAAATACAAGTCTACGAGTGATACAAGGCCTTCAAAGACGGTTGAAAGATCGTTGATCGTATCTCTCGTTCTGGACGACCTTCGACCTCTTCAACTGAGGAAAATATTAGAAAGGGGAAATATATGGTGCTTGAAAATCGTGAAACAAGTGTTAGAAAGATTGCAAAAGAGCCTGACATCACTCGGGAGTCCGTTGGAATGATTTTGGTAGATATTTTGGGCATAAGACGCCTTTTTTCTTCACTCGTCCCGATAAAGCTGAATTTTTTTCATAAAGAATACGATTGTGACCAAATTTAAAGCCAAAAACGCAATGAACACCACCGATCAACCATCGTAATCATCAGATTTGGCTTCGTGTGATTTTTTCTTGTTCGCCAAAATGAAATTGCCGCACCTTGAAGTCGTTTTCAGTCGATCGAAGAGATAAAAGAAAATTCGCTGAATCAGCTCCTTTAGCCATCCCAAAAAGTGCTTATAAAAAGTGTTCCGAGTACACTTCATGACAAACCTTATATACTTTGGGTATAATAAAAATTTGGTTAAAGAAGATCAAGTAGTAATATAGTTTGAAGTGAATATTACGAGCCTTTCACTTTTTACTCTTCTCTGGTACAAGAATCGAGTTTTCTCGTAAAATAATCGATTTTTGGAATGTCAAGAACCGATTCTTAATCGACTTCGACTACTGAAGATCGATTTCGAAAAATCGATTATTTAACGACAAAACTCGATTATCGAGTAGAATTGGAATCTAGTTTACCATCCCTACCGACAGCCATCGCGTGCACATATAAAACCTCCGCACAATAACCACCACAAAAAAAATGATTTTTTTTTTCATGTTATTTAAAGGGTGATTTTTTAAGAGCTTGATAACTTTTTTTAAAAAAAAAACGCATAAAATTTGCAAAATCTCATCGGTTCTTTATTTGAAACGTTAGATTGGTTCATGACATTTACTTTTTGAAGATAATTTCATTTAAATGTTGACCGCGGCTGCGTCTTAGGTGGTCCATTCGGAAAGTCCAATTTTGGGCAACTTTTTCGAGCATTTCGGCCGGAATAGCCCGAATTTCTTCGGAAATGTTGTCTTCCAAAGCTGGAATAGTTGCTGGCTTATTTCTGTAGACTTTAGACTTGACGTAGCCCCACAAAAAATAGTCTAAAGGCGTTAAATCGCATGATCTTGGTGGCCAACTTACGGGTCCATTTCTTGAGATGAATTGTTGTCCGAAGTTTTCCCTCAAAATGGCAATAGAATCGCGAGCTGTGTGGCATGTAGCGCCATCTTGTTGAAACCACATGTCAACCAAGTTCAGTTCTTCCATTTTTGGCAACAAAAAGTTTGTTAGCATCGAACGATAGCGATCGCCATTCACCGTAACGTTGCGTCCAACAGCATCTTTGAAAAAATACGGTCCAATGATTCCACCAGCGTACAAACCACACCAAACAGTGCATTTTTCGGGATGCATGGGCAGTTCTTGAACGGCTTCTGGTTGCTCTTCACCCCAAATGCGGCAATTTTGCTTATTTACGTAGCCATTCAACCAGAAATGAGCCTCATCGCTGAACAAAATTTGTCGATAAAAAAGCGGATTTTCTGCCAACTTTTCTAGGGCCCATTCACTGAAAATTCGACGTTGTGGCAGATCGTTCGGCTTCAGTTCTTGCACGAGCTGTATTTTATACGGTTTTACACCAAGATCTTTGCGTAAAATCTTCCATGTGGTCGAATAACACAAACCCAATTGCTACGAACGGCGACGAATCGACATTTCACGGTCTTCAGCCACACTCTCAGAAACAGACGCAATATTCTCTTCTGTACGCACTGTACGCATTCGTGTGGTTGGTTTAATGTCCAATAAAGTAAACTGAGTGCGAAACTTGGTCACAATCGCATTAATTGTTTGCTCACTTGGTCGATTATGTAGACCATAAATCGGACGTAAAGCGCGAAACACATTTCGAACCGAACACTGATTTTGGTAATAAAATTCAATGATTTGCAAGCGTTGCTCGTTAGTAAGTCTATTCATGATGAAATGTCAAAGCATACTGAGCATCTTTCTCTTTGACACCATGTCTGAAATCCCACGTAATCTGTCAAATACTAATGCATGAAAATCCTAACCTCAAAAAAATCACCCGTTATATGGAAAACAGAAAACTTGAAAGAGGCACCTCTTAATATTAATATTAAGAGCTCATCTTTTGAGTGACTTTTTTTTTACACATTTCGAAAGTTTTGAGCCTGTTTTTCAGTTGAAAAAAAAGGTTGCCTCAAAATGGCACACCCTAATGTATATATATAATATAACAGGAATTTGTAGATTACAGTTCATGAGTGATATAAACGACAGGTTACTAAGCTTTCAATGAAAGCTCCTTAAGCTTTCTAATGAGGTTCAGCGAAAGCGCTCAGTAAAAGATAATTAATATATGTATGTACTACCTTGTCTGCACACCATTTCGGAAAACTTGCTTCGCGCATAAAAATAAATATTTAATAAAAAGCCTTCGCTCACCTTTTTTAACTGGCTCCGGTTCGGGAGTCTTCAATGACAAGCGATTTCGTGATGTCGAACGTGATTTGGACGATTTGTTCGATGGCGTTGCGCTCGGTGGACGTGAAGCGCCTGTCTTCTCGCCCTTTGAAGTGGTAGACGTCGGTGTCTTAGCCGGAGAGCTGGGCGAACCTGGGCCGTTGCGTTCCTAAAAATTAAAACAAAAGAAAAAGCTTGTAAATTACAAAATTTGGTAGCTCCTGCAGTACAGAAATCTGCGTCTCTCAATATATGTATACAAAAATATATTAGTTTGCGTGATATTTCGAGTACGACGCGCAAACCCCGTTCTACAACTACAAAACTCGAATCGGCTGTAATCACCAAATGCATTTTCTCGCGCATTTCAAATGCCGCGAAAATTCGCTAAAATATATATATTTTTATTAAATGCAGTTTTTATCATGCGCTAAGCAGGTTTATTCGACTTATTTTGCTACACCGCTTGTGTACACTTCGACATTTCGACTAAATCGAGCATTATGACTTCAAAGGACGAATGTGATTTTGCAGGAATTCCACATTGTTTTATCGATTCAACTCAACGCAAAGTGTACCACTTTTGGTTTTTCTTTTTTTTTTTTGGTGCAAAAGACAGTTAAATAAACTATCATGCAAAACAAAAGAAAAACGTATAAATATACACAGCACAACAACAGCAAAAACAGTAGCAAATATGCGAAAAACATAAATAATAAGCCCACACCCTTCGCGCGCCTCACGAGGTTGGTAGTTTCGCGCACAGCTATTACTATGATTGTGCCCCTCACCGCGCCCATTAGCGATGCGCCGTTACGTACTCTACTCATCAATAAACATTTGTTCCGAATTATCCTTCATGGCTTGTGTCGACTTGTTTGATTACTTGTTTTGTTTTATGCGAGTTTTTTTCTTCTCTGTCTTCGCTTTTTATTTTTGTTTCTACCAAGTGATTCTTTGCCGTTAGTTTTACTATACTTTTATTTAGTTCAGCGAAAAGTTTCTTGACTCCAAACTTAAGTTGCGCGCACACAACGCAAACATCCTTGTCGTGTCATTGGCAAGGTAAAAACCGTTACCAGCTGCCTACCGCCTCTCTCTCTCCCGCTCTCTCTACAAACAGACAAACAGCTATTGCCACGACAGTTCGTATCACCACGAACAGCTGTTGAAATTTACACACCTGTTCTGGCGTTGCCCTTTAACGGTATGTCGATAAGCCTTCAATAATATTGTTAGGGCACAATAGCGCACAATAAAATGCAAAATAAATTTATTAATATTTTATTACTGCACAGCAGTTAAAAATTTGTTTGCAAAAATAACTGTTTAGTTATAGCGCTGAGATCGCTCGTTCGGCACTGAGTTTTAGAATGGAATGGAGGAAATTTTTCAACTACCGTTTCTCAGGCCAAAGCAGCGAGGCAGCCACCTAAATGAAGGCAGGTCAACCAAACATATCTACTTGTGCCTGTGTGTTTAAGCTCTGCCGGTTTTTGGTATGTGTCGCATGTGGGCGGGTTCGCTATTGAAGCGTGGCGCCATTTCAGCGTTGAGCAACATCATTCAAGAATCACCGTTGTTCACCACAACCACCTATAGTACATTTGTGCAAACGTATAGATGAGCATAACTATCGTGCGTCTGGCTTTAGAACGGATGCGTGTATATGTGGGCCGCTAGTATGATATGTGCTGCGTGTGTTTGTACATAGTTGGGTATCTCAATCGCTTTTCTTTCATTTCATTGTCTCAATTATATATATGAACATATATGTCAAATTTTCATGATTATTCCGCTTACCTTTTAAGGTTGTGTTTAAAAAGGCAAAGAAATTAATTGAAAATGGTTTGCGTTTCCTTAGTGAGTTACCCAGTAAGTAATTAACCGGAAACTTAAACTTTAAAGCCGACTGAACTTTACGTTAGAAAATTGGTTTAAAAAGATAAGATGCTACTGGAAATAAGTTCCTCTATATATATTAACGGCTGATCCAAATAGGTACCTTTTTTAATAGCCTTGTCAAGTTCAAGAGCGTCAAGAGCGTACACGAAGACTATGCAGATTCAATTCGGCGCCGTTTGCAGCAACTCAGATTGACGCATGAAACGACTCGGTTAATTTTACGTCGAGATCTTAAATTTAAAGCGTATCGAATGCAGCTTGCGCAAGAACGGAAGCCATTCGACCTTCTCAAGCGACATCGCTTTTTTATATGGGCTCTTGAAAAGTTCCAAGAAAATCCAAGGTTTTCGAGCCACATTTTGTTAACGGATGATAACCATTTCTGCCTCAGTGGGAGGGACGAAATTGCTGCATTTGGGATGAAGAGCAACCTAAAGAGATTCAAGGGCTGCCATTTCATCCAGAAAAAACAACTGCTATGTGATGGCCGGGGGAATCATCGGTTCATATTTCTTCAACAATGGTGCCGGTGAGAACGCAACCGGCAATGGCGACCGTTATCGCGCCATGATAACCGACTATTTGATGCCTGAAATTGAAACTCGTGATCTCGGCCACATATGGTTTCAACAAAAAAACCAATCGCCACTACCCACACATCGCATAAATCAGTGGATTTATTGAGAGAACTATTCGGTGAGCAGAAAATTTCACGTTTTTGGCCGGTCGATTGGCCACGAAAATCGTGTGATATCACACCGTTATCTGTGATAAGCAAAGCATCATGCGTGTCTTTCGTCAGTTACTCGTACCAGTCGAAATGTTCGAACGAGTCATCGAAAATTGGAATCAACGGATGGACCATCTGAGACGTAGCTGCGGTCAACATTTGAAAGAGATCTTCAAAAAATGTTGTTGCTAAAGAATGTTCTTTCGAATGCTAATAAACATTCCTCCTTAAATTTCTGTGTTTTTTTTTCAGTAGGGTATCTCAAAATGGATCCCCCTCATCTTCGTCTATTGTGTTACCCTGAAACTCATAAAAAGATACATAATCAGCTATTTAACGATCAGCGAACCGATTTGTGCTTATAATAAACTCATTAAGGCAGTAAATATCGATCCTTTCAATTTCGGTCTATCAACAGCTGAGCAATAAAGGAGAAAGTGACAAGATAATTCCACCTGGACTTTCTCTTTTCAGCTTTAGCAAAGAGCGTTCGACAGAATACTAAGCCGCATCGCGTGTAAACTTGTAAACTTACTGCGCAGTGTCCAGCCAGCAAACCTATAATTGTGGCGAGATTGGCTTTGCTAAGAGCCAGTAGTTCGGATGAGCTCATACGGTGCAATCCGTGCGAGAATAATCGCCCACTTGCTGAGCTCACTTGAGGTCTAATGGTTCAACGCCAGAACGCAGGAATACGCTATAGTGGTCTGATGATCTAAAACCAGAGTTTATGGAAGCTCCCGACAGAAAATTCCACGTACTGTCTCCATCAACTTCGATATCTCGGTGAATATGCTGACAGCACCCCTCCTCCAACCTCTTCGCCCGTCCACTAATCCCTCGCATGTATGTAAACCGCGAAGGAACCGTCAAGAGAAGGTTATGTGATGCAGTTATGCAGGTTGGAAGAAATGCAATCCAAGTAGTGGAGAGTTTTAATGTGTCCCTGCCTAGGGCAAGGCAAAGTCAGAAAGATCGGATTTAAGTCAAATCTAAACCACTTCGTTCGATTCCTCTTTGGCATTTTGAAGGTATTTCATAATACCACTTTCATACCGAGGGTCCTATTGACAAAAATTTGGGAAGAGTCGATTTCACAAGCTTCTGCAGCAAAATTATTCCTCATGGTGTCAAGTCTGGTCCATAAGGTGGAGTTTTTGGTGAGTCACTATAGATGTGTGGCTTCCTTCAGACGCTAAGATTGTTTGTAGATGATTTTCTGCCGATCCTACTAAACGTTCAGCAAGACCGTCTTAACCACCAATAATGGCTTGTCTACAGTTTCCGCCGCATCGGGTTTTTTGTTTCTCTGGCGGTTCGCAGATGAAAATCGGAATTTTGGCTGATCTTGCGTAACAAATATTCATACAAATCTAACAATAGTCTGAGTTTCTGATGCTGCTGAAACACACTCTTTTTGATGGATTTTGAGAGAATTTTTAGTTGGAAGAAAAAGTAAGAAAACTAATCGAAAAAAAAACATTACACAAACACTTACATAGAGTATGTAAAACAGTTATAGCTAAGAAAAGAATATCACCAAATCTTCACAACTTTAAAGTTCGAAATTAGATGAATATTTCTGATTCCAGGTTTAACATACAAAAATGCTTACTGGGTTAGACTTGAGCTACTTATATATAATAATCGTTTAATTGCTCTTTGGTCAATTTGTCTGAAATTCGCCAAAAAAAAATATTTGGTGTTTCGAAACATCCCGGATACATAAATACATACATATGCACGTCGAAATATAAAATAACGAAAACGCGTTTATGCTCGTAAATGCACTCACCTTCTCTTGAGTAGACTCATCAACACCGCTGTCATTGTCGCCCTCTGCAACGAAATGGATTTATTAGTAATTACTTGAAAGAGTGAGAGAAGAAAATAAATACAAATAACAAAATGCCTCAATACTTGCACAACAACGTCTCGAAGAGTAAGTGTCTTCATTTATAAGTGCTTAATTTACGATGTATGAGTAATTTATAAAATTAATTTTAACTATTGCTTTAGCAATATTTCAAATGTGTCTTACTGTGTACACCGTTTTTTTGTTGCTTTTCGTTCTCCGCGCCGCCGCTGAGCATTTCCTGTATGCTCGACAATTTTTTCACACCATTCGCATTCACCTCGGCTATGGGTGCAAGTGCCTCGCCCATGCCGTAGGTATCTTTGAGCGTGTCCACTCTATCTTCCGACAGCGCTGGACCCATTGGATCTTCGTTCAGATTCGGCGTTTTACGTGGTGTTATCGCCTGACCCATGACCACATCATCATCATCTTCATTATTATTTGAGCCGGCTGAGGGCGGACGTGGTGGTGGCTGCTGTTGTGTGGGTGTTTGCTGATATGGCTGCTGTTGCTGTTGTTGCGGTTGCTGCGGTTGTGCGTGTTGCTGGTAAGGCGGACGTGGCGGTGGTTGTTGTGCGCCAGGTGGACGTGCAAATGGCGGGCGTGTGGGTGGATTCCCCGGGTAGGGATTTGGTGGACGACCGGCAGGCATTTGTTGTCCTGGTGCGCCGCCAGACCATGGATACGCGCCGGGCGGTCGTGGTTGACCTTGTCCAGGTGGACTCATTGGCCCGCCATTACCGCTCGGCGGACGCATTTGTATATTTTGTAATGCTGGTGGTGGTAGACGTTGACCACCCGGTCCAGGGCCCATCAACAGATTTCCTCTGCTGTCTGTATTACGCAGCGGCGGTGGCATTGCTCTGGGCGGTGGTCCACCGGGTGCTCCAGGCATATTCATGGGAGCGCGTGGTGGCGCAGCCATCGGACGTGGCGGCATGCCAACGCCGGGGAACGGTGGCCGTGGTCCACTTATGGGTGGTCGCATCTATACAGTTTCAATTTTTACTCGTTAGTTTTACGAAATAAATATATTATATGGGAATAAATGCTCGGGAACATATGTTTGTGTGTGCGAAGGACAAAAGTTATAATAAAATCTCGGGAAACGACAACTATATGTTTCTAAGCTACGAAAGCGCGTAACAGACCCGTTGTTTAGGCATGTCAAGCTACCTAGTACCCCCACTCTTCAGTGCTCTAGGTAGTTATGTAGAGCATGTTGAGCTTGTTATAAATATGTAAATCTTGCTTGGCTGTCGACTGGCATTTGTCGCACGATTTAACCGAATTTGTTTATATTTTAATGGTATCGTATTTCGTGTTTCTTCCAGCGACATTTCGATGAAGAGTGGGAGATTTGACCTGAATAATGGATTGCGCTTGTAATCAGAGCTGAACGAATGACTACAAATCGCTTATTGATTCAACAAATGTTGACTTTTATATTCCTACCTAACAACACATACACACACATACGGAAATGTATACCAAAATATGGTTATTTGTTGTATTTTAAATGTACGGCTCAATAAAAAATTAGAATATATTTGCAATACAACCGAGCAAGTCCTGCAAAATGATTTTGTAACAACATTGCCTGTTGTATTTCTTAACCCTATGCCACCATAAATCAACGTCGGCTGCAACAAGGTCATTATTACAATGAATATCGAAAGCACTATTTTTATTTTCGTACAATTTTACGGCCTCATTTGAATAACAAATTCTTGTACACAAAATTTGCATGGCGGTGACACAAATCTGTATACAAATGAAGCGACAAAAAGGGTTAAAAGCTCTGCGGAATATGGCGAAAGCCATCGAAAGCTTCATTACTCCGTCACCTTTGTGTACAATGGAACTGCCTACCTCAGAATGTTGCAAATTGCAAAAAACTATTGCTTTGTGTTGTGTCTTCTTATTGCTAATAAAAAACAATAAGGTAGTGTTCAGGTTAGGTAAGCAGAGTATATAATATCTAATAATATAATATAAACACAGGCGTGAAAATTCATTATTAGATGTAATTGTGAATCGATTACAATTATGATTACTATCTGCTGATCTTATCTGGCAGGCTGAAAGTGCCGTATATTAAGGTGAAAGGCACTAAAATTGAGCCATATGTTTTGTGGTTAACGGATAATTCGTAAGGGAGTTACAAGTACAGAAATTTCGGCGATTCAAGTTTTGTTACTTTAATTTTCTACATGACGCTATGAGGAACGGAAACAACAAAGCAATTTAAAAAAATCTAAAAACGATTTTGCATGACTGTGAAACGAAATTGATCGGGATTCTCTAAAGATTTTAGGGGAACCACTTGAACATAGCTATGTTTGAGTATTCCTATCATGAAGCAAAAAATTTTCTGAATTGTTTTTGTTACTTCATCAGTTGAGGTCTATTTTAAAGTAGAAAAAAATATATCTAAACGCAACTCTAACTGAGTTTAATAGTTTTTTTCACGTAACGGTAGATAGATATAGGGTTATATAACAGGTTTTTCAATGGGATGCTACAGAAGTAGACCGATAAGGACAGCAAACGGCGCTATATTTTTTCCGCTCTACAAACGTTTCTCTTCATTAAGGTTTTTCATTTCATCGTGGAAAGATATACTATACATTAACGAGTCGAAATAATTAAAATTTACTATCGAAATTCGATGTTAGGGGCCTGAACTCTAAGAACGCTACGTTCAATTTAAGAATTCAATAATCAACTTATCAGATCAGATCAACAATTGAGCGTCTAGCAAAAAAATTTGAAATACCTATGTACATTACAAAATGCTCCTGTGCTAGTAAGACAAAAAAATGCCCGTAGTGTCGAGAATACTGCTGCCGCTAGCCCACAATTTGAGTCGAAATCAGTCTCTCACATGTCGTTCTCAAGCATTGGGCATCTCTATCACGTCATTGTAGCGAATTTCGTGAAACGATCTCGGTCTATATTTAGCAAGAACTGAAGCCGCTTGACCTCCCGAATCGGCGTATGTTCGTGGTTTGAGCTGAGCAACAAATTGAAAATGATCCCGCTTTTCATCGAAAAATCATCTTCAGCGATGAGGCTCATTTCTTGCTGAGTGGCTTCGTCAATAAGCAAAATATGCGTTACATATTGCAGCTCGAAAAAATTATGGTTTGGTGCAGTTTATGGATCGGCGGCGTTATTGAGCCGTGCTTCTTCCGTGATGTTCAAGACCGACACGTTAATGAATGGGAATCGGTACAGCTTAATGATAACCGAATATTTTTGGCCCGAATTGGATGATATGAACTTAAAGAATATGTGGTTCCAACACGTCCAGCTACGTCAGGTTTATGATCTATGACAACAAGCCAGCGACGATTGATGAACTTCGTACGAATATCGAACGTGAAATTGAAAACTGCCGAAAATTCGATTCAGCGTCTGGACTTCTGCAAGCGTGCTCGTGGTGGCCATACATAATGGCTATCCCAAACCGTTTTGTTTTATTTAAAAACAAAGAACTTATTGAAAATCACTTTAATAGCATATTCTGGATATATTAGGTCCGTTTTTTTTAAGTAGTACGTGATATGTTAAATTTATCCCATAATTCTCAGACTACTCATATTGATTATGATCTTATTATTAATTTTCATTAAAGGGTAGGGCCATCTAACTCAATTAATGACGATTAAGTCGTTTAAGTTAAAAAAAGTTGGCTATATCTCTGAAACTATGATTTTTACAATGCAATCTGATGACGAAACTGTTTAAAAATCTCAAAATATAAGTCGAAAACAAAGAAATGTCAAATGTTCGGTCAAAAATCAAGAAGATTCTCATGGTTTTCTTTGTTTATAGCGGTTTGGGTCAAGATGAAATAGTTCACAGGGCCAAACGGTCAATAAAGAGTACTACTTGGTCTTGGTTGTTTAGAGGCGTCTACGAGAAGGAATTCGTCGAAAATTAAAGGATTTGTGGTTATTAAATTCATAGATTTTCCTCTACGAAAATGGGATACTAATATGGTAGTGACTGATTCAACCAAATGCGAAAGGAAAGTAATTGCTCAGTCACCTTATACGCCAGATTTTGATCTCTGTGACTTTCATTTTTATTTTCGAAAGTGGAAAGTCCGCTTTGGAGAAACGAAGACATTCGCTTAAGGTACTGAAGGCCATCTGTATCGAAGTTTACTAGTAAAACAAGCTTAAGGAAAACTGGATTAAGAATTAGCTTGGAGCCTATTTTGAAGCCCTTAAGGGGGTATTCTAGTAGAAGCATGAATTCTAGGTAAGTTTTAATGTGTCGTAAAACAAATGCAATTATTATTTTTACTATCCATTTTTTTTTACTAGTTATTTATTAATTTTAGAAGAGTAGAGAAAAAAATTAAAAACTGAAAAAAGTAAAAAATTTCAAAAATTATAAGCTGACACTTCGTCACTTCGGGGGGTCTCTAAAAATTTCCATGTGACCATACCCATGATTTCAACCCTCCTAGTTATCTGAAACCAAAAAGAAAAAAAGATTATTAATCTACAATAATTTCGCAATGGCCGGAACTACCGAAAACTGGGAAAAAAAATTTGCACAAAATGGCGACTGCCTAAAAAAAAAAGTTTCTTGGATCACTTTTTCTCACTATTTCGAATTTTTTTAAAATAATAAAAATAAAAATTTGGAGATGGGGCTAGTTCCAACCATAAAGAAGACTATAAAGAAGACTCTATAAAAATTTCAAGTAAATCGGTCCAGTAGAACCTGAGAAATCGTGGGCATCGTTCCGAAAAAGTCAGTTTTGAGAAAAACGCGTTTAAAGTTTCGTGTTCCGGCCGAACCAGTTTGGATGGCGGGTCAGAAAAATGCCTATATCTCCGAAAATAATTTGAATTTTGAAAAATCCTCTTGTACACATATTCTTGAATAGTTAAACTTTGAAAATATAAAATTTTTTTTTTAATTTCTAGACTAGAACACCCCGTTAATAAAGATTTGAATTTACATATCAGAAAATGTTGTTTTGTTTATCAGACCGCGTAAAAGTATGGGGATGAGTAAAAATATGGTATGAAATTTTCAACTAAAGCTCTAATTACTTGTGTACACCATACGATTTTTTTCAAAATTTTCAATGAACATCTTGGAAACCAAGCATGTTCTTGGTTTTGTACACATACATGCATATGTTCCCGTATATATTATTGAGTTAAATAAATAAAGTTTCACAACTTACCGCCTCTGCGTCCCCCATAATTGATAAACTTCAAATAAATTAGAGTTTTGCCTTATGTTTACTTTATATATTTTTTTATTAATTATTATTACTTGTGAAATACACAATTTTTTTTCTCCCTTTAATTCACGGTTCAATTTTTTTTTGTATAACGCTGCGTAAATTTTCGAATTCAAATCGATTAAACAATTTTTGTATTATAAAAATTTAAAAATTTAAAAATATTCTTTACTCTATTGTTAACCTTATTTTGCTTTAAAACTTTATAATTGAAACCAGGTCAGACAGTAAAATGATTTCACTTCCGTTTCTCTAAAGCACGCTCCAACTTCAAGACACCGACAAGTTAGGCATTATAAAATCAGAATATAAAGCCCTCGTTATATTTATAAATTCACGGCGCTTCTCTACCCTTGCGCTAAATATGACTTAAGTCCCACTAAATCAATTACACTTTAACGAAGCGCCGCCATCATTACTGACCATTAATGCTCATTGAGCAGGCGCGCAGTCAAGTCATTCGCTACTTAGCATATTCTAATGCGTTGAATAACACTTTCTGCATTGTTTTGCCATTTGCCTTTTGACCTACAAACTTGTATGCAAAACATTTCCTTTTTTACGACTTTTACGACCCACACATGTGGCTGGATGTTCAGCAGTAAGGCAGAGAGTTACGAGTAGCTTGGCTGCATTTCATGTTGACAATAAAGTTGAAAGTTGGAACTATTGAAACTTGAAAAAACTTTGCTATTGCTAATTTGCATGCGATTTTCTATTTGAGGCGATTGAACAAGAATGCGCATTCACAGCCGAATGCTTCGCAGTTAAAGCTGAGTTAGACGCGCGCCATAAATACCCTTTTAATACCACACACATACACACATGAGGCATATATACATACTCGTACATATGAGCAACTAACGGTCTTCTATTTGTAAACATATTTATATGATTGTGTGTGTTTATTTCATAGGGATATCTAATACTACAACCGCAAATGGCTGACGGGTACGAATTGCACGAATAATTTCAGTTTGCGGTAAAGTTTTCGACGCCATTGTTGCGGCAATCGACTTTTGATTGTTATCGGCAGCGCAGCGCGGCGTGGCGCTGCTGTCGCACAGTAGCGTTGTGTAGGCGAATATGCGAATAGAAATTAATAAAATACGCACACCTCGTATGTAATTCAGAAAAAAATCACATTCTTAGACTTTCTGAAACTTTAAATCGATATCTGAAATAATTTCTTAGTTACAACCTTCTACATAAAGCGTAGCCTCTCAGTTCAATCTGCTCAATCAGTTTATCTTTAAACACATTTTTCACAAACCTTCATTTCTGAAATTTACTTGAGTGATTACTCGGAGACAAATTATCTGATCACTTTCAAATGCTCTGCATGTTCGATATATAGTTTTCCATACAATGGCCTATTACCTCAAAAAAAAGTTATAGCTGTTCAAAAACCACCAAAATTTTGGATAAAATTTACACTTTTTGCGTAGCGTTATTTTTCAAATTTTCTATCTTTTACTTTTTAAGGACCGGTCGCGATGGTAGGTTATTATGTGGTTAATATCTTTTAATAGACGGTTCGAAGAATGACGTAATAATTCCAGAGTTGGAAGATTTTTTAGCAGCGTTGATGGTATTTTTAAAATATTTATAAATACTCTAAAAATTGAAAAAAAAAAAAAATAAATCTATACAGTAGATTTTTTAAATTCTCAAAAATTTAATAATTAAGTTTTGGCATAATATGGAAAAACATTTCTGAATATTTTTTACTTCCACTTTCAAAATATCCAACTGGCATCAAATAATTTTGTCTTCATTATGCAGAATAGAAAAAATATTAAAGGTTATAGACAGAAGTTTTATTTAATCAATGGATTTGGGTTTCCACTATGCTCAAGATCTTAAGTTTTGAACTAGATCTGCTCCACAATAATTAAATTTTGATATAATATTAAAAAAAACACTTCTTACACCAACAATTATTTTTCGGAATCGTTTCAAAAAAAAGGAACTTGAACTCTAAGAAAATTTTTGAGATTTTGAGAAATCACATAATCAATTGTTCTGAGTTTAGGAAGCTCTCAACGTCCTAAGTTTTCGATCAACATGTTTTTATTTCTCTGCGTAGAGAGCTTAGAACCTTTGGAGCTTAAAACCTTTGGAACCTTCGACAGCTAAAACTCTAGCAGGTTAAATTCTTACTTATTTAGAATCGACGACGACATACCAAATATATGCCCAGCAGTCAACGAGTTTTCGAATGACTCTAACCAACTCCTTGCATGCCCATCTGTCTCCCCTCTCTTTATGGTCCGATAAGCACGTTTCCTGGGCCTACCGTTGAATGACCTCGATGAGAATTTGACTGAGCCCTGGCACCCTAGGGGGACTAGTTAGCCGTTACAGCAACTACAACAAATCTAAAAAATATTCTTTTTCCATCGAACTTATAGTTTTAAATATTCTTAGTATAATACCAGCGTCCTCTTGTAAGCGAGTGGCTAAAGAGGACTTGCTGATGCAGGACAATTGTCTAGTTCAGCCAGGGCTCTTCTGGCATATATAATTTGTATACTAAATTGGCATAATCGCATACTATTTTATTTATTTTCAGACTTAAGTTTTTTTTACTAAAGATCAAAATTAGTCTATCGAAATTTTATTCAGATTAATAAACTAATAAGCGATTTGAAATGAGATTTACGGGTTTCAAAAACTCTATTTTTATCGTCTTATTAAATTCTGAAACACTTCTGGAATATTGTCCTAGATTTTTAAGTTAATCCGGGTAATAGAAGAAGCAATCTTGAGAACTAGTGCGCTCCAGGCTAGCTGGACTAAGTGCGCGGTCTGTAAGCGCGTTTTCCACGAAACTGAGTTTTTGAAGTCGGTTGGCAAGATCTCTCGAGAACTACTCAACTCATGAAATTTTACATAGGTCTTTGAGATACAATTCTTAAAGATTTGGCGCGAAGTCGCGAAATTTTCACTGAAATTTTAATTTTTTTTTATTTCTGCAAAAGTACGATTTCAGTTTTTTCCTTCGTCCAAGTTCTAAGTTAAGGTATTAACTAAAACATTTATTTCTTTCACATAACATAATCCTGTAAGGAGTTAACCTGTCAAGGCGGTCGCATCTTTTATCCGATAAGTCACCGGAAACGGCGTTGCAATGGTATGAAAAAGGCTGTTTTTTAGCCGGGAAACCCATGTAACTCCTTAGATAGCAGCAACTATTTTTTCCTTACCTTTTAAAAAACTCACTCACATACTCATATGTGACCTGGTCTACGAAAAGGGGGCTTAGGTGTCAAAAAATTAATTTTATTTTATTTTATATTTTTTTAAAATTTTTTTTTTTTTATTTTTTATTTTTTTTTTTGACACCTAAGCCCCCGTTTTGTAGACTAGGTCACATATAAAAAATACCAAAAAAAAAAACCAAATGCTTGTGAAAATTGCAATTATAAACACTGTGCCTATTTTGGTATTCCCACTGATGCGGTATTCGGTGGCAATGCGCGCCAATGAATATTATTGACGAAGTAAAATATTATTGAAAAAACAAACTTTGAACTTTACTGTAATTGTTAATGGCAATTAGAAAAGCTATTAATATTTTTCCTACCACACTCCTTAAAATATCTGCATCAAGCACTGAGTCATAGTAAATAATAGTTTAAGCAATCAGCGAAGTCAATGCTATATTTAAAGGCAGCAGGTGTAAAATATTAGCAATGAATAACTTAAAATGCAATTTATCGATTTTTCATGCGTCCACGGCAGGGCAATAACACACGACGCCAGCCAGGATAATGCACTTTAACCCAGTGAAGGGTCAGTTTGTGCTTGCAACGAACTATTTTCTACAACAGACCTATTTTTAGCGGCACGCGATTTAACAAAAAAATATCTTTTTATTTGTATATATTACATTGGCAACTGCTACACCTGTATATTAGAAAGTCCTTTTGTTAAATTTTAGAATATCGCGAAATATTTTTTAATTTGTATTCACTTCTCACCAAAAGCTACGCAAAACACACGAAATTTTACTGAAAACAGAGGCTTGCAAATAGTTGCCTTCACTTTTAGAAGTTTAATAATTTTGGCAGATAAACAATCAACCGTTAAACGCGAACGCTCAGCCACGACTATTCGTTCGATTTGCCAAAGGAATGGAATTTCTTAGAAATTTGTTTTGATTTTTTCGCTTGCGGTTCTTCGCCGCTTGCAGAATGTTGGAAAAAGAAATAGGCAAACATAAACGACTAAGACACCTCACTCCACCCCAAACAAAATAGGTCGCATCGCATACCGTTATAAAGGCAAGCCGTAGTGGCGTAGTAGTGACTGCGCTCGTAAAGTAAAAATGTCCTTGCGCAGTTTGTTGGTTATTAGTGGCGAATTCATGCAATCGAACACACACCCGACCAACCCACCGCATTGCCATTCTACAATTGTATGGTGTATCCACGAATAGTTGAGGATATCTATTGATATATAAGTGTAGCGCATTAGATTCAATGCGTGCACATGCATCCTTAAACGCCTCCATAACGGTAAATCATTGTAGTTGGAGGTAGACTAGGTGACTAAATCATAACAAAACGAACACTTGTGCATCGGGCCGTTTTGAGGAAAACCGAAAGGCGAAATAGCGTAGTTCTCGTAGTGAAATAGTTGTGAAGGGATGGCGGCAGGTGGTACCGGTGTATTTTATTGCTGTACATATAAGAGTTAAGTCGTATTGGCGGTGAGGCATTATTGGGTTGACTCTTTGTTGGTGAAGTCATTAAATCGAGTCGGCAAAGTTTCCACAGTAAAGTGTGGGATTATTGGTCGGACGTCTGGGTAGAAGCGTCATAATTTGTGTGGTATTAAGTAGGGAAGAAATAATATTGGATATAGAGAAATTAAAATTTATTAATTTTTATTTAATGACAAATCCGCCATCGTAAAATAATACTGTTATCTTGGAAGTTGAAAACCAAAATTAAAAGCATTTAAACTCCAACATTGTTTAATTCCTTTTTTATATGAAAGTTGTCAATTACTACATTTTAGAAGAGTTGAAAAATTTCCTTTGTTTCGTCTCTAAAGAAAGCAAAGTTTAAATATGAGAATGAAAATTTTTGGGGAAAAGGAAATCTACCTGTGATTGCTTCATCAGGTTGGGAATATTGTATGAGTTTTTTATAGATTTTGCTCCACTTAAAATAAAATATATTAAACATGTTATTATGATATGTCTGGTAATCTTGAAAAAAAACTAAATTAAAGAAGAAACTTGTATTATCATTGCCTGGTAAATTAATGAACAAATGTTGTTATTATTATCCAGGTTCCACTGTAGAAATAACTTGATGTTTCCTCTTAGAGTACACAATTTTAGTATAACGTAGTAACAACAAGTAAGAAAGACTAAATTCGGCTGTAACCGAATACATATTTTAATATCATACAATTTTCAAACCACAAAGTCGGAGGGGATATTTTCAGAAGTTACTAAAAATTAATATTATAACAAATTTTAAAATATAGAATGAATTATAATCATTTTTGGTATCTTAACCTGTAGGTCATATAATCACTTAGTCTGATATTATTATATTAGTGGCGGTGGAAGGTATATTTTATTTCTTATTGGTTTAGACACCGTTTACGCGATTATACAACATCGCGCCAGTCGATCTGCCTTTTCGCTGTTTGGCGCCAATTGCAGATTTCAAGTTTATGCCATGTCCTTCTCCACCAGGTCTTCCTCTGCTTCTGCCGGTTGTTACTGGGTGAATACTCTCTGATCTCGAGTGCTTTAGTCCGACCGACTGGACGACTTGACCGAGCCAGCGTAGTCCCGATCGTGATGGAGCTTTTGGTAATGCTCAATGTCGGTTACATTGCCGCATTAGTTTTGCGGAGATACAAAGTTTAGACATAGCGGCATAAAGGCAACTCCTTTTCATGCTGTCAAAAGCAGCTTTGAAATAGGCGAAGAGGTGGTGTGCGATCATTTCTTCAAGAATATCTGGTCAGTTGTTAATTTTCTAGCCTTAAAGACTTACTGATCATCCGACCATGTTCTACAAAGAGGCTAATACATGCTCCTCTTCAGCACTGTATTTGAATAGCTCGTCCGGCAATCTTCCTTCAGACGGATAATTGCATATCTATATCCATAATTTTTGTTACCAAATGACTAATTAATATATTCTTGATTAATTTTGTTGAGATATCTTCTATTGGGATACATGAGATAAGAGGTAACGGGAGGTGAGAATAACGTTGAGACTTAGATTGATTTCCTGCATATCAACAAGTGATTAAGGAAACAATTAATTAAGTGGTTAGGACTCACTATATTAGGTATGTGGCAGCTAGAAGATCTGCTAAACCGATTATAAACATTTTCGGCACAAGCACAGACAATTATCACAGAAGGACATTTGCTGGATTTCATTAAGAATACTCACATTTTGTACAATACTTGCGGTAAAGGGTCAGACGAACTTCAAAATTCGTAATATTGAATAAAATATGAAATTATTGTCATGAAAGTATTCTCTCCTAATTCCTTTATTTATAGAGTTATCTCACATTAGCAGTTTTCAACATAACCATTATATAGGGTTGCGGGTTAAACAGCTGTTTTCCTTTCGATTTTCACAGTATATCAAGAGGAACTTCAAAGACTTGTTCTTAGCAAATTTAGCTGTTTAAGCTTAAATCGTTTGCGAGCTAAATAGTTTAAAGCTTTAAGATAAATTTCAAACTAACATTGTACATATGTAATGTGAACAATGAACAGATAGACAGTAGAGGTCAGTCAAAATTTGTTAACCTTAGTCCGCAGATAGGTATTTTTTTCTTATTTCTTTTACAAAAGAAGATGTGTCTGAGTCTAAGTCCGAACGCAAAACTTCTTCTGGCACACCAATATTTCAGCTAAAGCCTGTAGGGTTTTACGACCGCGAAAATACTGCTGACTACACATCGTTCGCTGAGCTTAGGTAAGGTCTAACTGTTATTCCGAGACTGGACAGAGAATAACAGGAGAAGAGAGCATGCTTACCTGCCCCCATTCCGGTATTTTTCTTTGCAAGATCATCAGCTCTTCAGTTTTCATTCGATTCGACCATGATTCGCGACCTAAGTGTGTCAGTCTTATAATAAACTTTTAATAATGCTGTTATGTAAGTTATTCACTTTCATTGCTGTCAAAAAAAAAATTAATTATCGATAACAACTTCAATTATAATATACCTATATCTTTCTTTAGTATGTAATTTGCAATGAAGCTCGTTTTACCTCAAAATTATTGTCTTGCAAGTATTGGAGTCACTTTTTTAAGATTATAAGGCTTACCTGAAATTAAAAAAAAAAATAGAAATTAATAAAATGTCGACAATTCAAAATTTCAGTATAATATAGTATATCAACATCAAACTAGCTTAAAATTAACGGTACAACAAACCGGAAGTGCTTTAATATTCACATTAAACTTTTCTCACACATCTGCGCATTTACCGCTAGAGTCCCCCCGCAGCAAAGCTTTGTAAGAAAGTACTAAAAAAGCTGTCAGCAAAAAGCGAAAGCTCAATATTATTGCTGCACTGTTAATTAGTTGTCTTTCTGTTATCTCTCAGCAAATTGACTCTTTTCAACTAACCGCACACACACACACGTGCAAGCCAGCACGAACCCCATTGAAAAAACCGAACATGCGAGTATTAGAAAATGTCAACAATGAGTGGCCAGTGGTCACCCTCAGACCCGCAGCAAACATATGGCTTTGTTTTGTTTTTGTTTTTTTTTTTCTTTCTTCCCCAACTTTTATATGTCATCAGCAGCCCTTTTGTTGTTGTGGTTTCTTTCTAAACACTATAATTATGTTGCAGGTACTTTTTGAAAGCAAAGTACAGTTATACGGTAAATTTTTGTTTAAATTATTTTGAATATTTTAACTGTATTCCGTTTTTTATTCAAGTTCTTCCTTATTCAGTTCGGTCTTGATGTCTTCCCTAAAGCGCTCCTTGCCCCATTTACATGACTAATCGCACTATCTGTCGCGCGGCGTGAGTGGGGTGTGCCAGCAGGCTTATACTTACAAGTACACTAGGACATATATAGTAAAACAACAACACCAACGACTCTTGGGACATTCAATGTAGTTAAGGGTGTTGTCTAAATGGGGTGGACCCAACGTATGCGATGGTCTTAAGCGACTAAAGCCATTGATTACATGTGTAAGAGTATGCAGGGATATATAGTATGTATGTATGTATGTATGTATCTGTTAGCAGACACTATAAACCGTATGCACTGCGATGTCATCACTGCCACCTTGTTTGACGGCTGAATGCGCTGGCGCAGTGCGCAATTAAGCTTATAAGCTCATAATGCCATAGCTGCGGCTCGTATATTATACTTTAACTAACAGCAAATATGTACACATACATATGTATCTGTACAAAAACTATAAAAAATACACATAGCACTCTCACTTACATCTGCATGCATACATATGTATGTATATTATTTAGTATAACAATGTTATATTGAAAAAAGAAACCAACAACATCTCGCTAAAGTCAAAACTGTTTGTGTTTTTAGTTTTGTTGTGTGTTTATATGTACGCCACACCGTCACCATATTGACTGCATGTGCTAACTGTGCAAAAACGCATGCTAAATTCATCGAACTTTTAATTAGCCGGTAATTGAGACGTTCAATTTGCACCTTTCAAACACACGCTGAACACTGTGCCGCGCTCACCCGCTGTTGTTTGCACATCAAAAAACTTTTACTGTTTACTGCAGGGCTTATACATATAGCATAGCCATATACATATGTACACACATATATAACTAAATAAAGTGTAAAGTCAACATGTGAGGAGACAGCAGACAGATGCTTGCCATGATAAATTGAAGCCAGCGCCATACTTGGACCTACCTCAATGAAACCAAAGCTGACCAGTGCATTGACCTACAATAGTCAGTATGTAGTTTTTTGTTTTGATTTTGTAATCATCAATGGTTTTCTGGGTATTTAAGTAAACCACGGTGTCCCCTGGAGGACTCTCAGGGTTTCTATTGTCAGCATCAACCTGCCGTCTACCCACACCAGGAGTGTGGCAATCGTCTAGAATGTAAAGTGGCCGTTTTACCATATCACCCTTCTGCGACATACAGCGGCCAAAGTATAGGTATGAGCTAGATAGGTCGAACAGACTACACCGTCCAGAATACCGCAGGGCTTTCATTGATATCATCCGCATAGCACTACTAGGGGTGTGGCAATCATCTAAAAAGCACTTTGCAATTTTTCGTGTCATCCTTTGGCGGCTATTAGTACCAAAACATGGACTAGATGACGAAAACTATATAAACGAGGTGGCGGTACATGAGCACGTTAGTTAGAGGCATCACCCAGCAATGTAGGTTGAACAGGTGAGTATCATATCACCATATATATTAACCCCTGAAGTACAATAAAATGTTCACTTGACTATACAAGGTGCGTAAACAGGACTTTTTGAATCTAGCGCCCCCTGGTGGCGCCATCCATATGTCGGCTGGTGCGTTAGAATCTGCTGTCTTTATCGATGGTCCAGTCCAATTTTATGACATTTCATTGATTGAAAGTGATGTTATTGCGTTTTAAGTGTCAGTATGTTTCTGTTAACGGTGCGAAAATGAGCTTCGAACAAAGAGCCAACATGAAATTTTGTTTCAAAATTGGTAAAACTTTTACCGAAACGTTTCAATTGATGAAACAAGTTTATGGCGATGATTGCCTATCCCGTAGCAGAGTGCAGGAGTGGTCCAATTCATCAAAAATCACCCGAAACCATCATTGAAATTCATGAAAATGGAATTGAACATCTCCAAAAAATCGATTTATCTCATTTTGACCGCACATTTGGGCTTACGAAAGGTGTGTGCACGGTTTGTTCCGCACAAATTGACTGACGACCAAGATTTGTTCAGAATCCAACAATGTTTTGGGACCGATTATTTGACCAAAATCACATTTTAACCATTAACCACTCTCAGTATTCACCTGATATGGCATCGTGCGACTTCTTCCTTTTCGGAAAAATGCCTTTGCCCATGAAAGGAAAGTGTTATGCAGACGTAAAAGCCATTCAAAAGGCTTGCATCGGCATACTGGCGGCCATACCGGCCAACGAGCTAAAACACTCGTTCGACATGCTTTTGGAACGCGCAAAAAGCTGTATTGAAGCAGAAAGAGACTATTTTGAATAAAATAAATTGATTTTGCAAAAAAACATGTGTTCTGTTTTTTTTAAGTCCTGTTTACGTTGGAACGCATCTTGTAGTATGCTCAGTAGACCGATTATGTTGACCATAAGTTGAGTGAGACGGGTAAACAATACTAAAGAAAAATAACATGACAGCTTGACGCGACTCTCGCGTGATCTGTCAAAAACTATTGAAAAAGTACCTCTACTTGGATCAACAGTGAATATTTTGCAATATTTCTTTAGGAGGATCATATGGTGCAAGTCTTGGCACCTTACGTTGGAACGCATCTTGTAGTATGCTCAGTAGACCGATTATGTTGACCATAAGTTGAGTGAGACGGGTAAACAATACTAAAGAAAAATAACATGACAGCTTGACGCGACTCTCGCGTGATCTGTCAAAAACTATTGAAAAAGTACCTCTACTTGGATCAACAGTGAATATTTTGCAATATTTCTTTAGGAGGATCATATGGTGCAAGTCTTGGCACATTTAAGGATTTTAGAATTTGCTTAACTTTTTCATTTTTAAAATTATCGCCATTCATATGTGTAATTTACATCTTAACATACAAGTACATACATAAATACATGCCTCTATTATAATTAGCCACATCGGTCAGCTCGTTAAAAAATATTCGAGAATATTTATTAAGTCAATTTAGTTTTGTAATTTATCATTTTTGATTAATTGCTGTTTTAATAAGAAGTGATTTCATTCAGAAATCCACCACGGTTTGCTTATAATCACTTAAATACATACATATGTAAGTTGGAATATGAGTCAGATCTATTGAAAATTCACGTTAACATATTTTAAAATCTATGCAAAATATAATGTAATATACATATGTATGTATTTATATACAACAGTTCGAATTAAAGAGCGCTTAGAAGTTGTAAACAACAATACATACATACATATATATATATATATATATTGATATATTTATATTTTTAGTAATTTCCAATTATGATCTCAGCATTTTAACAATTTAAATTATTTAAATGCGGTATACACAATATGAAGTTATTTATTTACATATTTACGACTGCTGGAAAATAGGTTAAAGTTTAGAGTATTCATATTTAATATATGTACATATATTTATTTATTTACTTACATACATACGCTACATAAAGCTATGTAAACGAACTGTTAAACCAGTAGAAGAGTTAGTCACTTAACGACCCGACTGTAGATCATCAACTTTTGAACAATTCATTGCTAACCAGGCATCTTATCATTCTGAACCACTATGTTATGAGAATTTAATATTTATATTTACAAATAATTTGAAAATATTTCGTTCATACACTTCGAGTGACATTTCATTGTTTTAAACTGATTTCAGGATCTGAACGATCGGATCAAGTGTTTGTATGGAAATTTTTCATTTGAGAAAATATCTTCACAAAACTTAGCAAAGGTCATTTCTTAAGCCAATGCTGCAATCTCCGGAGAAATTATTCAGATCGATTCAAACAGGCATATATCTATGTATATAGATGACATATAAACTGAACGATCGGAATCAAGTGCTTCTATGGAAAACTTTGTTGTTGTCTGAGATAATGGTGCAATCTCCGGGAAAATTATTAAGATCGGTTCACTATGGCATATACATAGTGCCATACAAACTGACCCATCAAAATTAAGTTCTGGTAAGGAAACTTTCGTATTTGGAAAGGGCATTAAGGATTTAATGCAACCGAAGTTTCTTGTTTTCAAAAAATTTATAATTTTAAGCCATCGAAGTCATTATTCGCCCATATTTTTATACACAATACGAAACAGTCGATGGAAATAGATGTTGATAAATGTTGACCATGAAGATTACTGATTTCAATAAGACAGCTTGCAATGTCTGACCTTTGCGGTACTATTTCTGGAATACTATATACCGAGATAAAAGTTGGCACACCCTGCATATTTTTTACTCTGTGTATAGATACATACATACTAGGGTGATTCAAAAAAAAATTTTTTTTTCGTTTGGTACTCGGAAAACTAGTTCCTAGACACCTCTAGGAAAGCCTCTCTAAGTATGAGTTCTTAATTGTAACGGGAAGGTCTTTCTACGTACAGTTTTCTATTTTTTCTTATTATCAGATAGAAAAATTTATATCTCACTTCCAACTACTTGAAAAAATATCTTGTTCCTTAGATTTCGTAGGAAACTGAATGCTCTACAAAAAAGGTGTGTACGATTTTTTCGTAAACCCAACCGTTTAAAAGATATTAACGGTTGAAATTTGATTATTTTTGGGAAAATTTTTTATTTTTCATGAATTTTATGACTCAATGAAAAAAATCATTATGATTGATGAAACTCGTCGGTTTTTGGAGAGGCTTTCTTAGAGGTGCCTATTTTTGAGAGTACCAAACGAAAAAAAAAAATTTTGTTTTTTTTGAATCACCCCTAATACATATGTTTGCATATTTTTTGTTAGTGTACTTTTAGTTTTTTATATAGTTCACAAATGTTACTACAATTTCCAGAGTCATAACTTATAATTACATGCAGACAAATACAATAAAAATAGTATACATACATATGTATGTACGTATGTATGGTTATCTACGAGAATACTGATATGTAAATACATATGTATGTATGTCAACTTATTTACTAAAAACAACTCGCTTAAACATTTATACTCCTAGTAACTATTAGCTCCTGAAGCAATTATATACAGAAACAATTTGTGGCCCATTGAGGTCATCCTACCAAAACTATTCGGACACCATTTGAAGCACAAATTGGAAGCGTGTAAAAAAAACAAAAACGAAGTTCGTTTAGTATACTCATAATATGCGCAGTCCTTTACGGCTTAGGGTTACTTTCGTGCAACGCATTTGGAAATTATCGATTGCTTGGCGATTGACAGCTACACGATGGCGGCTCCTGTAGCACCGTACGCAACGGAATGCCATTCGATCTGTATGGACAAAGTCAATACATATATACATGTCTATATGTACAGTACGGCAGCGGCAAAGCAAACAAAGGTGACAAAGTGGACAAAGCGAGCGACCAGCAGTGACCAAAAAGCGCGAGTCATCTAACGCCAACAACCGGGGAACACGAAAATGGTCATGCATAAATTATGAACATCAGCGCTGTAATTATCAGCCACCACATCATCATCATCATCAAGAGTGGCATGGTCATCAACATGGGAATGTTGTTGCGCAAACTGTTGATGTTGATAAACATGTTGATAGCCGCAAAAGCTTCTGCTTATGCTCGTAAGCAACTCGGCGGAGTTAATCACATAGACAAATAAACAAATACACAAATGTACTCATTACTTTTTATAAATGTGATTGCATTTATGACTTGCTTCATTTGTTGTTATCTTGATAAACGAAAGTGACTGAATTTTCCTTAAATGTGCTGTGTGTTTGTATGTTTGTGCGCTTCGGTTTGCTTCTCAACGACTTTTGTACTTGTGAAGTTTTCCGTTACATGAAAAGTTAACAAATTGAATAGTGGGATTTTTGCCGCTTTTCCCGTTGCCTTATTTGCAAAGCCGCCACCACCAAGTTCGCTTATGGTTGATGCTTGTGCAAACTTGCTTCGCACACATAATTATGCGTATATGTATATATACATACTTATATGCATGTTGTGATGATTTGTGTGCTTTGTACACAAGTAAAAACTTGTGATTGCAACACGCGTACTCGGGTGCATATTAAACGCAGGTTCGCATATTTATTAATATTTTCATGCTTTATATAATTTATATGTATGTTTGTATATATGTATGTATGTATCAAATATATAGAAATTAATATACATATCTATAAAGTCGGCGTATAAGTTGAGCGAAAGTTTGCGAAAAGTTTGTCATTTCCTGCCCTCAATCTTAACGAAGGAATAATATGCATACATATGTATCTGCAGCAATATGTTGAAATAGCATAAGTTGTATGTTTGTATGTATATATGCTTGAACTTCTAGTTAAAATCTGAATATACGAGTACTGCTATGGTAATAGTGAGACTTTGTTCATAATTTTAAAATTCTTAGTTCTAATTATTCTTCAAAATCTATGTCGTCTCCTTCAAATTTACCCCCTTGGCACCAATACACTTATGCCAATGTTTTTTCCCAATCTCGAAACATTTGTTAAAGTCAATTTCCAGAATAATCTTCAATGCGCGTAGCGATTCACGTTTAATGTCTTCAATTGACTCAAAACTTTTTTTTATATTTTCAATGTTTAACTATTCAAGAATATGTGTACAAAAGGATTTTTCAAAATTCAAATTATTTTCGGAGATATGGTATTTTTCTGACCCGTCATCCAAACTGGTTCGGCCGGAACGCGAAACTTTAAACGTGTTTTTCTCAAAACTGACTTTTCCGGAACGATGCCCACGATTTCTCAGGTTCTACTGGACCGATTTACTTGAAATTTTTATAGAGTCTTCTTTATAGGTCGAAACTAGCCCCATCCCCAAGGAAATTTTTATTATTTTTAAAAAATTCTAAACAGTCAGAAAAAGGGATAAAAATTTTTTTTTCAGGCAGTCGCCATTTTGTAAAAAAAAATGTTTCCCACTTTTCCGTAGTTCCGACCATTGCGACATTATGCTTGATTAATAAGCTTTTTTTTGGTTTCAGATAACTAGGAGGGTTGAAATCATGGGCATGGTCACGTGGAAATTTTTTAGAGACTCCCCACTTCGTTTTTAATTTTTTTCTGTACTCTTCAAAAATTAATAAATAACTAATATAAAAATGGATAGTAAAAATATGAATTGCCTTTTTTTACGACACTTAAAAAATTACCTGAAATTCATGCTTCTAGACTAGACATACCCCCTTAATAGTCTGTTTCCACGTCGTAAGCATAGATCCAAGATTCATCACCAGTGATAATACATATCATAACATTTTGGTAATCGGAAAGCATTGTATCACAGAAGTTAACACGACGCTGTGTTTCGAAAAAATTTAGTGGTTTTGGAACCAATCTTAGACCCAAATATTCTTTCAAAATAGTTTTCACTGATCCTTTCGATATTAAGACGATGACTGTAAGTCGTTGATCCTCAAGCACTAACTCATTTATTTTATTAAAGGGCTGACCACCAGTTGATGTTGACGACCGTCCTGGACGTGGTTCTCGACCTTCTTTGAATACTTTGTAACAATTATCTAAAGTAAAAGTGTTGTAGCATCTGAAATAGTTGAGTCGTAATAACACATTTTTCTCCCTAAAACTCTAGTCGACTTAAGTTATTTTAACATGTTACCGAAATTGTAACGGTAACACAGTTCTGTCAATATAGATTTTTTTAAATGAAATATTGCGGAGCAACTAGTTACTTTACAGATAGATTCTATTGACCAGTAATATTTTAATTTGTATTAATTTTTAAAGAGAGTACAGGCGGTTTACTCTCTGTTAGGAAGGAACGGAAAACTAGTTCACACAGCAATCAATTTTGACCAGGACTTACAGAAAAACTTCACTTTCACGTGTTTTAATACAAATCTTTATAATCGCACTCAAAATAAACTCCTTTTGAGAGAAGGCAAGCATGACAATGCTGGGATGGCCTTTGGTACCTTCCATAAATTTCGATTTTGGCTCATTTTTGGATAGTTAAGAGTTTTCACAGTTTCGACGTCATATTTATCGCCAGCAGTACATTGTCAAGCTTTTCCTTGGTGACCTTTATTTGACGTAATTTTTGCAACAGATTCAGGTCTTTTGATACGAGTCTAGCATCGACACTCTTCATAACCAGAATATTAACCAAATTGTGTTGAGTAGTTCGATATAATAAGATAAAAGATGTTAAGATCCTCTGATATCTATCTGATGCCAACACGACGGTTTTCAAGCACGTCTTCTTTAACTTTTTCAATAATATCGTCACCAACGTAGGTGGATGGATGTCTCGAGTGAGGTCGATTTTCGACTAAAAACTTTATGCCTTTATTTGTGTGAATGATAAAATATACTTCTTTAAACACTTCTGCAACATTTTCAAGGATTTTGGAGGCGTGATTTCATTGAAGTCGCAAACTCTTTGTAGAACTTTTGTTTTCGTGGTAAAAATCGCCAGGCAAAACGTTTGCCTTGTAAACAAACAGCTGCCAAACCGGCCCTAATTGCCATATCGTGATCGCAAGACAAAAGGGTTTGTAGCAATCTAGAAAAAAAGAGTCTTTCGATTCGCACGCAATTTAAATAGACCAGTCCCGGTCATATTTGATCATTCATATGAGCTAGACCTAAAATAATACCTTTGGGTATAATTCTGTATAATTAGTCTCTTCAAAGGACATGCTCAAACAAAAGAAAACATTTTTTTTTCATAAAATAGATCAAAAGTGCTATTATTCACATGTTCCTTTGCGACTAGTCGCGAACTCATTCCGGACTTGACGCATTTTTTATATGGTTTTAGCATTAAGTCTTGCATACATATACTCGTATGAGTACTATATGTGTATATATGTATGTATGTATGTATGTGCAATTTCTTCGTTTTCTTGGTTTTACCTTCACAATACAACCTGTAGCTGCTCAAGTCTTGTGACCTTTTTTGCCAATTTTAATTTCATTACATTTACATGCATTACAAAAACATACCATGTGTATTTCTTGTAATGTGCCATTTGTTATTGTTTTTGCACAAAGTTTTGTTAAACATAGCAATCCACACGCAAAATTTTAATTTTTCGTACTTTTATTGATCAAACTACGCTATTTCATGCATAACTTAGTGTACTAAGAAATAGCAACAACAAAGAGCGCGAAAATATAATTAATTAATTTATGCGTAAAAAATTTAATTACACAAAAATTCAGAAGAAAAGTTCACTTTAACTCAACAAAAATGAAATATTTCCATTTATTTAAAATACCCTTAAATGTAAACTCATATAACTTTAGAATTTGTCGAAATTGGCCTATAACTTTTCAAGTCTTCTTACACCGAATTAATGGATATCAGTGTTTATGACTGACTTTTTAGTGAAAACAGTTTATAATCTATTAGACGTATTACTGAAATTCAGAGAGAATTCCCGATAATTAATAAAAACAGGTACATATAATTGAGTCAATAGTTCTCCTAAGACCAAAAGATGAGATATAAAGATTTCGAACTTCCAGTTGAAGCCATGAGAGGAGAAACGCGTTCTGTTCAGGGATTAACAGGTTAATTGAAATTGGATTAAGGGGCTATACCAGTGTGACGCATGAAAAATTAGGCGATTTTCATGAATTTTTTTAAAAGAAAATACTAGATTGAATGTTTCGACGTTCTATGGACATAATAAAGTATATTTTTAGCTATATTAAATTTTTTTTTTCACAAAAATATTGAAAAATAACGGAGTTATGTGCTGTCTGCGGAAGTGCTGAAAAGAAAAGTGCCTCAACTGCTGGCCTGATTCCGGTCGAATGAGTAGCTGAAACAAAAAAATTCACAATGTTTATTAAACTTAAATATATTTCCTATACAATAAACTATGATCTTTGAAAAATATCAAAAATTAAGAAAATGACGTAATTTTGAAAAAAAAAATCGTTTTTTTTTACGAAAAAATTGTCGTTTTTTTAATGCCAAATTGACAATTTTCAACCAATCAAAAAGATCGTAGTCCATTGTATAGCAAATGTATTCAATTATAAGCAGTTTTAATTTGAAGTCGATCGGTCAATTTCTCGTTGAGTTATGATGTCAGCAATTTTGAAAAATGTCGTTTCGAGAAAAACGCTTTTAAAGTTTCACTTATATATGTTTGAACCTGCGATCGGTCGCTATTTAGAACGCTGCCATTCAAAAACTATTCAAGATACGATCTTGCCGTTTTCACACGATATTTTCGAATATATAAACTATGGAAAAAGCAAAAAAAAAAATTTCTTTTGAAAGTGTCACGCTGGTATAGTCCCTTAAGTAATTTTTAGTTATCCCTAACCCACAAAAAGGCGAATGTATAAAATTTGAACAGCTGTCAGTTTATTAGCTTGTGAATTAAATATATCATTTTGTGTAAAGTAAAGGTTTGTTATTGTAAAAAAAATGGTTAAGAAGCAATTTAGCGTGTTGGTCAAATACTGCTTTTTGAAGGGCAAAACAGTTGAAGCAAAAATTTGGCTTGATGATGAGTTTCCGGACACTGCCACAGTAAAAGCATTCATCAAGAGTTGGTATACTAAGTTTAGACGTGGAAAAATGAGAAGTCGCTAGCCCTAGGGGACGTTCAAAAGTGGTTGTTACCGACGAAAACATCAAAAACTCCACAAAATTATTTCGAATGACAAAAGGGAATTAAAGGAAATTTATTTGACATAGCAAGCCTCTAAAGATGTCAACTAAACGTCAACATCATATCATTCACGAATATTTGAGTATGACAAAGCTCTGTGCAAAGTGGGTGCCGAATGAGCTCACATTTAACCTAAAACAACAACGAGTTGATGACTCGGAGCAGTATTTGGCGACGTTCAAGCGTAATAAGCCCCAGTTTTGCGTAGTTGTATGGCAGTGGATGAAACACTCCATCATTTCACTCCGAAGTCCACACGGCAGTCATCTGAGTGGATGCACACAATGAACGCGCTCCAAAGGGTCACAATATGAAAGAGTCGGCTGGCAAATTCTGTATATTGACTATCTCGAAAAAGAAAATAGCTTTAATAGCGCGTACTAAATAGACTCATTGGACCGTTTCCACGACAAAATTGCCGAAAAACGGCTGCATTTGCAGAAAGTTTAAGTACTATTTCAACAAGACAATGCACTGTGTCACAACTAGCGAAAATGATAAAAAAAAAACCATGAATTGGGTTTCCAATTGCTTCGGTATTCAGCGCCTAGTTCCTGTGCTCAGATCTCAAAAGAATGCTTACTGGCAAAAAATGTCGGTAAAATGAAGAGGTGATCGCCGGAGCTGAAGCCTATTTTGAAGTAAAGGACAACTAGTAATTCAGAAATGGTATCAAAAAGTTGGAGTGGCGCTTTAATTAGTGTATCACTCCTGAATGCAAAAAAACGAATTTTGCCAAAAAAAATGTGTTTTTCTATGGTAGGCCGGGGACTTTTTAATTGGCCTGTTAAACAGAACTAAAGTCTAGCGGCTAGTTCATAGTTACACCCCTAATAACATTTATATATTTAGCATATATATATGTATGTATGTAAATAACTAATATACATATACAGGGTGTTCCAAAACTAACGCAAGATTTCAATTTGTCGCTATTTCAGCCAATCTTCAATCGATAAAACAGTATAAAACTTTGCACTTATAATTTTCTTAAAGCATGTCATCTTATGACCAAAAACTTCCCAAATCCTACGAAAACTGTTCAAGACTCTAGGTTCCAAATATGTGAACCTCAATATCTATTGTTGACTTTTGACTGAAAATATCGGTGAATGTGTACATACGAGGGATGCTATATATATTTCTGGCCTACTAATGAAAATAGACATATTTATCAACGAAAATGGTTTTTTTTTTTGTTGGATTGGGCTCGTCTTGGAAGACCCACACGGTCGATTGCTGTTTTGTTTCGGGCTCGTATGCATAGATCCATGATTTGTCACCTGTGACGATCTTATAAACGTCTTTAGAAGCACCGCGATCGTATTTTTTCAGCATTTCTTTACACCAATCCACACGAGCCTTTTTTTGAGCGATTGTCCAATTATGCGGGATCCAACGAGAACAAACCTTTTTTACGGCCAGGTGTTCATGCAATATCGAATGTATGCTGGTGGGAGAAATGCATAGGCATGCCTCTATCTGAAGGTATGTATGTTACATGACGGTCTTGCATTATCAGTTCACGTACGGCATCGATGTTTTCTGGCACAACGGCTGTTTTTGGACGACCTTCACGGAATTCATTTTTGAGCGAGCATCGGTCACGATTGAATTCGTTGTAATAGTTTTTCACAGTGCTATAGGATGGTGCTTCATAGCCATACAACGATTTTAGTTCATCGATGCACTCTTGTCGTGATAATCCACGTCGAAAGTTGTGAAAAATGATCACACGAAAATGTTCACGAGTTAATTCCATTTTTTGGGCGAGATGAATTTTTTAATTCCCTGTAAATAAAACAATTCACGATTAAATGACAAAACGTTCAGAGTGATGTTATGCTAAAAAATGTCAAACTTTCCAATGGAAATGTCAGATTGCACCTGGCAACTCTTAGTGTTGCCTAGTCCAGAAATATATATAGCAACCTATGTGCAATAGAAATTCAGTCAGAATCCTCTCCTGACAATAGTAATTCTGTTTATCAAAAATGAATCGGCTCAATACTTTATGCCTCATATACCGGCCAATATGTGAGTTATTTAATTGAAAATGAGAAAGCGTGTTCTATTCATAATAGTGGCTCTTTGTTCCTAAAATAGATAAATTGGGCGTAAACTTGACCTAGTCCTCAGATAATTAATATCAGAATTTTCGAACATTCGGCTTACTTTACTCCATTGGTCTTGTATGTGTGGTATCCAGGCAACATTATTTTAATACTGGTTGTAAAAAAGTCTTGCGGTATTTTCGCTAGTTGACGTAGTTCTAGTTTTATTCGTCGCATCGGGTCATGCTATACCTTTTTGGAAAGCTTATTTGAAGCGCTAACACGTGTTTGATTGATTGCCGTTTCTTTTAAGTCGTTCGTGAGTTATAGCGTCGCAAACATGGAGCAAAATAAAGAGAAAATACGGCATATTTTACAGTACTACTACGATAAAGACAAAAATGCATCTCAAGCCGTCAATAATATTTGTGCAGTTTATGGAACCGATACAGTTTCCATTTCTACCTCACAACGATATTTTCAACGTTTTCGTTCTGGTGTAGAGGTGGTCGAAGATGCGCCACGCTCCGGAAGGCCTGTCGTCGAAAATCGCGATAAAATCGCTGAATTGGTCGAATGAGACCGGCATAGTAGCCATTAAACCATTATAAACCATTTGAAGAAGCTTGGAGACACTAATAAGCTCGATGTATGGGTGCCACACGAATTGATTCAATAAAAATACCGCAAGACTTTTTTGACAACCCATTATGTGACATGAAAATCGTTAATAGATAAAATCGGGTCAAATCCCATATAATACATATTTTGATTTTCGTGTTCTAAAAAACCTTATACCGAATATGTCGATCAGTGTATGAATTATATAAAATTGCTTGAATTCGGATCATCTAAATAGTTAACATTTTTCATTCTGACTTTGATTCCTGAAAATTGAAAGAGTATAAAATGTTCGGTTGCATCCGAACTTAAGCCTTCCTTACTTCTTTTTGTTTAGGGTCGTCAACACTTTTCTTATACATGATGTTTTGGTGCACCCTTTATAAAGATATATGCAATTGAAATATCCGCGCGTATTTTATATGAGCTCTAGCAATTTTTTTTTTGTGGCTGTGCTTCTAAGCGTTTTAATTGAATTTGCACTGGAAATAGCTTGGAATCAACCGGCTTTTACACATACATATATGGTTATATATGTGTTCGTATGTATGTATGCATATATATTGCAATTATTATCGAAAGAAAGGTGCTTTATCTAATTACCGATATGGATACACACCTATCATGTACACATTTCCGACGCGTAGGCGCTGAGCACAATGCGCTTTTACTTGATACTCACTGTGCTGCTTGTTGTTGCTGCTTTTTGTTTTCTTTATCTTATGCGCTCTAATTGAGTGCATTCACACTTCGCACAGTTTGGCCCACATTGCCCGACAGCCAAGACACAAGTGCATGCAAAGTTTATATCCACACATAAATATAAATATATATGTATATTGAATATAGTATGTGTGCGTATATACATATGTGGCTAGTAAGTCATCAACACGTTCTAGCAATCATTAGCGTGCTAAATCACTTGAAGGGCACTCACAGTGACCGACGCGAAAGTTTTGCTAAAGATAGCCACGCTCTACTTCCACTGGCGGCGGCGAAGCGCAAGTGAAAAGTGCCCACACACACATGTGAGTATGTGTATGTACTACATATATGTGTGTGTATGTGCTTATGGTATTTAGCGCTATCGCGTATTAGATACGTTTCTTTGTGGCATCTTTGACGCTTTGTAGCCACAAATGTGCGATTTAAAGCGCTGCCACAAAAGGTGCAGCAACAACGCCAAAGTTGTTGCATGTAAATTAATTGCGCTGAGCAAGCGTCGGAAATGCTTTAATGTCTATAAAAACTAACAATTTCTACATAGTTTAGTTTGTGCAACTAACTACTCGTAAATATGCAAATAATATAGTTATGCACAGCAACACACACATACACATAAAAATGGGGAAATAATCAATCTAATTAAAGTCTGTGAGTTGCACTTGAATGTTGCATGCAAATTAGCTAAGCAACAGGTAATTGATGCCAATCTCATACTGTAAAATGCATTGCTTAAAGAGTGCTCCAGTGCGGAGGCCAAGTTGAAATTGATGACTGAAAACACACACATGCATACGTACATATATTTATTTATGCACATAGCGCTTCGAGTGCGCAACTTTTCATTTGGCTATGCGATTTTGCATAAATCTTGCATTCTTTTCAATAGCAAACTTCTACAATTAAATTATGTTCAGTTCGAAATATCCAGCTGTGTCTGTCCACTCAACGTTTCAGCCAATTTTCATGATTTCTTAAGCACACAGCTGTACATCTTCAAGCAATTAGAGACTGCTCGCTCGCCTTATAAGCACAACAGATGACATAAGTCAGCAAGAATTTTTTTTTTTCACTTTTTTCTGCGCTGAATTCAATGCTAAGGTTATTTATTGTCTGTGAAAGTATTCAAGATTTCCTAAATGGTACGTAATTGGCCATGAAAAACTCTTATGCCATATATTTTATGCAATATATGGCTCATAGGTTAATTTCTTATAAATTTCGTGTTTAATGTTTCGTAAATAATGTCTGTCTGGACTTCTATGTTGGAGACACTCCTTCGAATTAACGCATTTCTTAGCTCACAAGCAGTAAAATTTAAGATCTAAACTGGCATCTATGCATATACGTGAGGTATTCATGCTTCGCTTCTTGACATTAAAGCTTTAATACACACATTTTTCATAAAAACCCATTTACCAACTAAGAAATCATTTATACACATAGAAATAAACTAATTAAGGCCAACTTGACCAAATATCGATTTTATGATTGCACCAAAGACATAACATGCCCATATCCGCATTTGTACAAATAATTGTAGTTATTTGGTAGAAAACATATTTTTCTGGGTGTGATTGCCCCAAAGGAAGTTCAAATTGAAATGTCAATTGCTTTCCGCATTTGTATTTTTTGTATGGAAGGCGGTATGCGCAACCAAAGTGTAAAATAATCAGGGGTGTTATGGAATCTGATAGTTGTCGGAATCAGAATTGAAACCGATCAAAAAAAGCAGTAGGTGTCATAAATTCAGATATTATTGGTTTGATATTCGAAACAGAATTTGTATCGGTTTTGGGTGTCACGGAAACCAATTTTATCGGTTTTGCTGTCAGAAACAAAACAAGAAGATAGTCGCACACAGATTTGAAATGCCACTTAAAAAATCAAGTTATTTTAATGTTACGAATTAATTTATCTTTATTTCTATAGGAGAAAACATAAGAATAAAACACGAAATGTCTTAATTATTGAGTTTTTGAAAAAAAATCCCCATATTTAAGAGGGGAGCCTTTTTTAGAGGCTTGAAAAACTCGTTTTTTTTTTTGGGAAGGAAAGAAATAATTGATTGAAGCGAAATTTCTAGGATTTATAGTTATATATTTAAACATCATCCGCAAATTTTTTTGAACGAAATCTTTTACATTTGTCTTTGAAAAGCAATTGCCAGATGCTTATCGCATGTGCATATGCCAGACGGCGGTCAGGATGCTGGTCGCGATTTCTATCGGAAACAAAAAATTCAAAGAGATTCATATATTTTAATAACTTATGTTCAAGTTAAACTGGGAAAATATAAAATAAAAAGTATAAAATTTTTTAAAATTTTGAAAAAAAAAAACAGATTTTAGTCTAAAAAAATTTTACTTTAAATATAAGTATGTTCAAACTTAACTTTTCTTAGTTTTTTTAGTTTAAATAGAAGATAATTTAATGCCAAAGATAATAAACTTTGCCCCAATTCCACGACGTTCAATTTTTTTTTCTATCCTGCCCGTCAATTAAGAAAAATTGTAAAAATGAAAAAACGAAATTTAACACCCAAATGCGTCATTATTCATTCAATAAATGTTATCTCTTAAAATCTTTCTTTAATTCGGAACTTATTAAAAACTTTAATAGGATTTCTTGTATGTATTCATTTGCAAGTTTTGTCACATTAGTAAACAGCTGGTTCGAATATTGGTTTTGCGTATGTTCGAAAAGACGAAAATCCAATCAGATTCTGTGACACCATTTAAAATCAGAATTGGTTTGCAATTCTGACAGCTAAGCAATTCTGTCTTGGATTCCACAACACCCCTGAATGTGTTTTATGTGCTGCAACCAAATCGATAATTTCACAATCACGAAAAATATATGGGGACAAAAAATTTTGAAAAAATTCTCAAAAATGTTTTTCAAAGGGTAGAACAGGATGGATAAGTTTCAGCAAAATCTAAAGGGGTCGGATTCAAAAGTGGTCGATTTGGTATGGAATACCCCATATATATGTAATATAGTGTGATACATCATAAAAGTTTGAACGGTTATAAATGCTGCAGTGACTTTAGTTTCTACTGAGTTTCTTCTGGTACACTCACAAACTTAACCCTTACCTAAACTCTGCCCTTTAATTAACTGTAATATTGGATTGGCTACCTTAATATAAATATAATTAAAGGGTAATCTATTTCGAGGTTCACTTCTTTTTAAAGGAAACAGCACGAGAACTTCAAGTTTATTGTGGAATGTATATTATTATTTGTAAGAACATTCTTCGGTCGCAATTGACGTTTATGTTCTCACCGGCATCATTTTTAAAGAAATATAGACCGATGTTTCCGCTAACCACAACCAAACCGTAGTTTGTAGTCAGTAGGCCGATTAAGTTCATGATGAAATGCCAAATAATACTAAACAAAAATAACATCACCTTGATACGACTCATGCGTGATCTATCAAAAACAGGCTATTAAAAAACGTGCATCTACTTGGATCACCCGTTATATTATTGAAAACCAAATTTTTTATAGAAAACGTTATTGGACAAGATATCTTTACGAAATTTTAAGTAAATTGTTGTCCAAATTAGTGATGCGAACTGCGAATAAATTATTCAGTTCGAATCCCCATATCATTAGTTCGAACTGCAGGTGGTTTATCTCAATACAGCGTTTGTTATACATATTGTTATTATAAAAAATGCTCTGAAGAGTATTATAGCTTTGGTGCAAACATTTTTTATTTTCATTGTTTTTATTTCAAATTTCTTTTCAAACTTGATCCATCATTCTCATGTTTGGTTTTACGACACTCGATACTTCGTAAGCCTTTGGGAAAATATATTTGATGAATGTCACTTCAACCTCAAACAAATTATTGATAACAAGGAGTAGCTATTGTTATTGTATTTGTTTCAAAAATAAATATATATATTCGGTACACTGTAAAAAAAATCATACAAAGTATTGCGTTTTACACATTTTTAACACCTTTATGGAGATATGTGATTGCCATGCACATGGAAATGTTCATCTTTTGTAGCAAACTAATCAGACACCCAATTTTCGACTTCCGCATAGGAATCGAAGTGCTACTCAGCCAATGCGTGTGCGCTCGATAAAAACTAATGGTAAACGGAAAATGTCAAGTTTCGTGAATACGGCGGCAGCTCTCAGCCAAGTACAATGGTGGAACCCTGAACCGATTTTGCTTTGTGTGCAGGTGCATTGTCGTGTAATAAATATACTTTGCCTTGTCTTTTGGCCCATCTTAATCGTTTTTCAATCAATGCATGGTTCAAATTGATTATTTGTTGTCTGCAGCGATTAGTATTACTGGTTTAACCAGGTTTTAGAAACTCATTATATACCACACCAAACACAGAGCATTTCCATCTTAGTGAATCCAACTGTTTTTGCAGTCTATGCTAATGGTTGTCCTGGTTTAACAGGTGATTTTCTCGATTTAGGATTCTTAAAATAATCAAGTTTTAATCGCCAGTGACAAATTGATGCAAATCTGACTTTCTTTTGTGTCTTGGAAGCAAAATTTCACAAATGTTTTTTCGGTACACCTGTACCCTATATTGGGAATAGTTGCAATGTATCAAAATTTATAAACCGAATTATCATACTCCACACCAATTTTATTCACAAAAAGGTCTTGAACATAAAACAACACAACTAAAGGTGCCAACTCTTCAATAAATGTTCGAAAGTATAATAAAAGTGTTTCATATAGCTCTAGAGTTTTCTTAATCTCGACCAAGTCATTCACTCAGAGAAAATTATGTTAAATTGAATGTCCGCCTTTTGTGCGCAAAAAAATGCCCAATTTGAAAAAATAAACTTTAATACTGTATATAATATTGTTGACGTAAAAATTTATAATCGTCAATGAATTAAAATGTACTTTTCGATGTAATTTCAATTACATAATTGCAACAATTAATTAACGCTAACAATTCACACAGAGAAAACAAAAACAACAAAATATCGCATGAAAGTGATAACACCTTTATGTACTCGTATAATTATATATTTAAATATTACACATATGTATATACATATGTATGTTTACTGTTTATTTAAAATCCAAAGCAGAGTTTCAAAAATAGCCCTACAACCGGCTTTTTTACCTACTTATGTATAATATATAGAATGCAAACAAATGTTTTAACAACAATTAAGTCAGTAGTACAGGTTATACTTACAAATTTGAATAAAAAGGTAATCATATTCAAGTGGAATACGAAATCAGTTGATAAGCGATCAGCGCTGGCGCTATTGTAATGAATACATACTATACATATGTACATACATATACTATATTTATTTCAATACGCGTTTTTGACTTAGTTACAAGCAATATGGAATATAAGATTATACCGAAGCTAAATACCCTTCACAGGTGCATTTCTGTTAGTAACTATGTGTCCAGTTTGTATGGAAGCTATGTGCTATAGTAACCCGTTCTGAACAAGTTTTTTAGAGATTACATTGTTGCTTTAGAAAATAATATATACCAAATTTCGTGAATATATCAAATATGAAAGTTTTCCATACAAGAACTTGATTGCCATCGTTCAGTTTGTATGGCAGCTATATGCTATAGTTAACCGATCTGAACAATTTCTTCGGACATTAGTTGTTGCCTTAGAAAATAATATATACCAAATTTGGTGAAGATACATTGTTAAATGCGAAAGTTTTCCATATGAGAACTTGATTCCGATCGTTCAGTTTATATGGCAGCTATATGTTATAGTGGTCCGATATCGGCCGTTCCGACAAATGAGCAGCTTCTTCATGAGAAAATGACGTTTGCAAAATTTCAAAAGGATATCTTAAAAACTGAGGGACTAGTTTGTATATATACAGACATACGGACATGGCTAAATCGACTCAGCTCAACATACTGATCATTTATATACATATATACTTTATAGGGTCTCCGACGCTTCCTTCTGGGTGTTACAAACATCCTAACAAACTTAATATACCCTGTTCAGGGTATAAAAAAGTAACATCACTTGGGCTGAGAATTGGATGCTATATACATATGTATATGTCATATTATCTAGCGAATTGTAACCAATAAAAAACTTAATTTCGATTCTTTTGACAATACGGCACATGATATTGGTTAAAAATTTGGCAAGTTTGGCAAAAATTTGAAGTTGTCGGCTCATATGTACATATTTCCGATTTAAGGAACTCTTTGTAAAACCCAATCAAGTAACCTTTGATAATAATTTTAATAATTTATATACTATCTATCTGCACATCTTACTTTTCGCCAAAATATCCAAAATTTCTGACAATTCAACATAGGACTGGATATGAAATTATCATCTCGCTTTCTCAAAAGAACTCATTGAAAATCGCAATTCTCATCACACAACACTCAATGACTTCATTCGATCTAAATTCACAACACATACATATGTATGTATGTTACAGCCGCACATAAGAAATCACAAATACAAAATCGCCAACAAATTGTTCTCAAATAGCTTGTTGTCCACGGCGTTCAGCGCAATCATAAAACAAAATGACAGATAAATTAGAATTGATTATTTAAAGTGACAAGCGGTGGAAAGCGTGAGACCGGCGGCGTAAGCGCCTCAAGCCAAGTCAAATATAAATACAAGGTGCAAATTTAAATCTATAGAAAATGTATATATGTGTGTGTAACTAATAAATGACTGGGTAACAAATCGGTAACTGAGTTGCGCTGCCGTACTATATGACTGCCATAAAACACTGAGGGGGAAAATGTGGTAATCATAAACACTTTCATATTGCAAATCGCCAATGAAAGAAAATTTCAGCTTTTGTTGCTATTTCATACAGTGTAGCAAGCAATTCGCTGGAACTTAATCAGAACGCCGGGGCATATGCACAGTTGACTTTAAAATTCGTGCTCGTAACCCGAATGTTTGCGGCGAAATTGAGTCCAACGCATGGACTTCATCTAAATATTTTGATCCAATTACATATGTATGTATGCGTGTACATATGAATTTATGTGCTACAAGTGGGTGTTTGAGCATTCAGAATGTGTGCTATTGTTAACGTATAAATGCCATACACGCATTAATTAATGCAACATAAGAAACAAAAGAAATCAGAAATGAGCGCAAATGTAACCCCAAATAGACACATGTACACATATACTGATCACAGTTAATTGTCGGATGAACAGAAAACATAGTATTGCCGAGCATAAATATGAAGTCTTTCAGACTGGGTTATTTTAGAAAAATTCTTTGTAATCTATCAAAATGCAAAAAAAAAATCGGATCCATGACCACCTCCAAAATAAGAATATTTTTCAAAAATATAGTCAATAACTCCAGTCAATTATTGCAATAAATTTTTATGAAGAATATGATATTAGCTGTCTTCAATTCGCCATTCCTCAAATTTACTTTATTCTCTTGCAATTTACAGAAAACACCTAGAAAGCATCTTTTACAGTTTGTATAGTATACATCGTTGAACACAGCTGTAGGATTGTTAACGGCCCACTTTTATGCCAAATGTTATATCAAACAAACTACTTTTCCGATTCGAAAGAATCTAGGCCCATAGCTACAGCATCCACAATATATAAATGGAAAACAACGGGTGATCCAATTGGAGGTACGTTTTTCAATAGCCTCTTTTTGAGAGATCGCGCGTGCGTCGTGTCAAGCGGTCGTATTATTTTTGTTCAGTAAGTTTGTCATTTCATCATGGAAAGACTAACTTTATGATGAAAGTTCAAGTTCTGTAAATGTGTTACGCGCGAGTTAATTTTTACCACAAGTAAAAATGAGTCAAAAGAATATATTTTGGGCTGCACCGAAATGTGTACTCTTTATTTATACTCTTAAAACTAACTTATTACATGGTCCTTACTTCTATTTTTACTAACTAGTATGATACTTATTGCTAGTTGATAGCTTGTTTAAATACAGATTATATTATTTGTTTAGGTCTGTTTACATATGCTTTGTTTTAAGATAAGGTTGTTGTGGTATTCAAACTCAAGGTTGGTTCGATGTTTATTACCAAAAGTATTATAGGGAATATGTTCCTTAACTCGCGCTTCGCTCAACTTATGATATGCGACCACATACCTGTAGACCACGTCCAGCATGCAGCAAAGATAATGTAGCAGCCGTAGCTGAGTATGTACATAAAGCTTTGCTCTATGGGCTTTTATAAGTTCCAAAAAGATCCGACGTTTTTGAGCCAAATTTCGTTCAGGCATGAGGCTCAATGGGCATGTAAACAAACAAAATTCCCGCCTTTGGGACGAAGACCACCCTGAAGAGATTTAAGAGCTGCCATGTCATCCAGAAAAAACAATGGCTTATGATGACCATGATAACCAACTATTTGATATCTGAAATTTAAGCTCGTGATCTTGGCGACATTTGGTTTCAACAACACGGCGCCACTTCTCACACATCGCATCAATCAATGGACTGAAATAACACTTCGGTGAGCAGATAATTTCACGTTTTGGGCCAGTCGGTTGGGCACCAAGATCCTGTGATATCACGCCGTTAGACTTTTTTCTTGTAATGATATGTGAAATGATATGAAAATCTATGCGCACAATCCTGCTTCGATTTAGACCTTAGAGCAAAACTCAATGCGTGGCATTCGTCAGTTGCCAGTCGAAATGCTCGAACGAGTCATCGAAAATTCTACTCAACGGATGGACCATCTGAGATGTAGTCGCAGCCAACATTTGAAAGAGATAATCTTAAAAAAATAAATTCATTAGAATGTACTGTCGAATTGTAATAAGCATTCCCCTTTGAATTTGAAGTTTCTTCTTTGAAAAAGCAGGGAACCTCGAAATAGATCACATTTTAAAGTACATCTAAAATATGTATTATGAAAAAAATCGATATTTTGAAATTCACATGTGGATACAATCTATTAAGTGCGTTAGAGGTGCTGAAGCTAACTCTAAAGTGTCTCATGTAATATAAGGAATTTTTCAGAGCAAATTGAATGACTTGTTCGTTAACAGAAGCAAGACTGAAAACGAAAATGTTATGGCAACAGGCATTGAAAATATTCAACCTCTTTTATTACAATTATCACAGACAGTATTAAGACAGTTTTATCGAAATCAGAACTATTCTTGTGAAGTTCGCTGTATCTATCTGTCTGAAATAATAAAAATTTGCTACAGAAAGTATGCATCAATGTTAGGGAGATATTTTTTTGAAACGCACAAAATAATAATAACATAAAAAATTATTTTACATCAAAACGCACTTTTAAATTTATTTTAAAAAAAAAATTTAGACAAAATATTTTTTGTTCACCCAAAATTCAGTTCGTTCCACTGTAATCGTGCACTTGGCATGTCATTTGCTCAACATTCATCGGCATCCATGTACAATTACACCATAAAACATGTCATAAAATACATTGTTGAAATTACATAAATTACAAAAAACTGTACATTTTACACATATCCATCAACAGATCGACTTATAGGCGAATAAACATATTTATATGCATGAACGCAAGCTCATATGTAATTAAAGAACACACACGCATTTTAGCAAACTCAGGTTATCATATATATGTATATATGAAAGCTTTGAATGCACAAACTAAATGATAACTACAGGCATATACATACAGGTACATATGTATGTATATTTGCATTCACATTTGTATTTTGTCGCGATTTGCAGATGCTAGATACGGCAATTGTCACACTTTGAGGTCTTTCAACTCACACTTGTATGCGCGCCGATTTGTAATTGTTCTAACATTGTATGTAATAATCACTTCATCGCTTTCACAAACGCACCTACAAACATACATACATATAAGTAAGTGTTGAAAAAATCTAAAAAAAAAATGCTGAATATTGCACCGCTCTCCCCGCGAAGCATGCGGCAAATAAGAAAACAATGGAGTTGTGAAAAAGACTCACAAAACTCTAAGACAAAATGTCAACATGCAAACATGCATACATACTATACATATTCACATGTAGACACGTAGCGAGCGACTTCGGCAGTTAACATGATGCCATTGTTTTTCGCAGGTTCTCTTATGGTCTTATTATATAAATATGTATGCACGCAAGTATGTGTGTATGTATGTATGTTTTAGTGTGGGTGGTGCATGCCACAGGCACCTATGTACATACGCTTATACCAACATATATATGTGGCACTTATGAAAATTATGTTTCCAGATAAGTATGTCTCTTCATATGTATGTGTGTATGCCACTGTTCTGTTAAACCGCTACTCCCTCTCTCTTGACAGTCATCACAATGCAATTCTCATGTTACAACAATTGACAACAAAGCCATGTTCGCCAGTTAAGCACTTGTCGCTGTCGTTTCCATTTTAGAAGGACACTTGCGCGGTCTGAAAGTCTGACTTATCGGCCACCAGCAAGCGGCTGGGGTGTGATTTTTCTTGGACCCACCAGACATTCAGTCTAACCGAATGCCATTTTCAAACGCGCAAAAACACAAGTAGGCACATAAATATATAGAAATATTTGTATATGCATACATATGTATATAATTTACATGCATAAAGACACTCATGTCCGCGTCCGCACTCACATCACCGTTCTTCAATAACCAAGTGTCATACGTGGTTAATACCTAATTTTCTGCTTGCGTGTATGCGCTTCATTCATAAATATTCTTTATTATGCTTTTGTTTTTATTTGATAAATATATGCGTCTGTGTCAGGCAGTATACTGTCTGGTATTTATGGCATTCACTTCATTGCATTTGGCACTGAAAAAAGGGAGTTGGCACAAGCGCTGTCTACAAACGGGCACATACATGCCATTTCAATTATTAATTCTTGGGATTCATGTACCGTTAAAACGTATAGTTGTACATGGATAGGCATTCCACAACTGTGTGGGAGGTTATATAGGTATGTATGGGGTATTCCATAACAAATCGACCACTTTTGAACCCGACCCCTTTAGATTTTGCTGAAACTTATCCATCCTTTTCCACCCTTTAAAAAACATTTTTGAGAATTTTTTAAAAATTTTTTGTTCAAAAAAGTTTTGAATTTTGCTATTGTTTGATAAAAAAATGGCTTTTTTATTTTCAAATAGCCATAACTTTTGTAGAAATTGACTTTTGGGGACCTTTTTTTAAAATTTTTAGTTTTGAATGAACTTTTCGAAAAAATACACGAAAAAAATTTAACACGATCAACTATATAAAATAATCGGTTTTTTTTTAAGTAAAATCGTAATTTTTTTTTTTTGGAAATTCACCATTTTTTTTCCTTAAAAAAACTTCAATTAATTCGACAACTATCCCTGCCAATACCGGAGTGGGCCGATTTTTTTTATTTGGAATAGTTGTCAAATTAATTGAAGTTTTTTTTTTAAGGAAACAAAAATATGTGTTTACATATTTATGGAATCTTTCATATGAAGGAAACTTAAAAACTCAGAAAAATGTTCATATATTTCCAAAAGCCTCCCTTCTTTTTATATAACAGAATATATAAGTTTGTAACACTATAATATATATTTACAAATGTTCAGCGGGATGAACTGAGCCGATTTAGCCAAGTCTTTATGCCAGCCTGAATATACGCGAATTTGTCCTTCAGTTTTTGAGTTATCAAACTGAAGTTTTGCACACCTCCATTTCTCTCCAAGAAGCTGGCAATTTGTCCAAATTGCCGATATAAGACCGTTGTAGGTTATTGATGTCATACAAATTGAATGTTAGAAATCAAGTGCTTGCATGAGGAACTTTCTTATTTGACGAGATATCTTCACGAAATTTTTAAGGCTTATAGTCAACATTATCAGCCTTCATAATTGGATAATATTCAACCGAATAGACCACGTTCAACACGCAGTGAAGAAAATATAGCAGCCGTAGAGTGTACACGAAGACAGTGGAGAATCGATTCGGCGACATACGCAGTAACGTGGACTAACGTATTGAACGTCTTGGCGTATTTAACAACGATATTTTAAATTTAAAAGGTACAAAATACAGCTTGTGCAAAAAATGAAAACAGCCGACTTTCTCAAGTGGCATCGCTTCGTTCTATGGGTTCTTGAAAAGCGGTGATGCCGATATCTGGTCCTCTGGGCATGTAAACAAGCAAAATTTCCGCATTTGGGATGAAGACCAACCTGAGAGACTCAAGAGCTACCATCAATGGCGACCGTTATCCCGCTATGATAACCGACAACTTTCCACAAATCACACCAATCAATGAGTTTGTTGAGAGAACACTTCGGTGAACAGATCGTATGATATATAGTGTTAGACTATTTCCTGTGGAATATGTAAATTTTAAGGTTTATGCGGACAAACGCGCTTCGATTCAGGCCTTGGAACAAATCATCTCGCTTGTCATTCGCCAGTTACCAGTCGAAATGCTCAAAAGAGTCGTCGTAAATTGAACTCAACGGATGAAGAAAGAATCTTCAAAAAATAAATACCAAAGAATGTTCGAATGATAATAAACATTCTCCACTAAATTTAAAGTTTCGATTTTTTCTCTGTAAAAAAGTAGGGTACCTCGATATGGATCACCCTTTATTTTAAAATTTATTAAATTTTCGAAATTAATTTATTATATGTAGCATAGTTTTAGGAACATAATCTACTTGTAAGGATATTATTATAGGACCTTTCTCGCCTTTCTTCACATTTCCCCTCCACAATATCTTCATCACTCAAATTAATTGAATAATCCTTGCTTTTACAAGTAGTATGTTAAAGTCTAAGAGCATTTGATTATATTTTCGTATTTAATGTATTTTTCAAATTAGCAAACGAGACACTAGCTGCATGTTTGTCTGTCCATTTATAGTATATAGTTGCAAATAAATTAATCTCATTATTTAAACGGCATTCGTGTTTTCTCCTCATACCAGGTTTTTTCATATTTTTTATTATTTTCATATAAGTTTATGAAAGTAATAATGCAAATTGGCGAAATGACAATTTAATTGTTAAAAAAAGTCACTTTGAAGATAATAACAGTTCATTTATTATTATTATTATTCTGTTATAGTAACATGCATATGTTTATTGCTATATAAGGGTGATTCTGAAATGTGGTCAACCAATTTTTGCAACAGATTTCCAAAACCTTAACTCTTTTGTCGATTTGAACTCAATTATTAGTGCAAAAAAAATTGTCAAAATCAAAAATTATGTTCGGGTATGAAAAAATATATATATATATATATAAACAGTTGCACTAGACTTTTAGATTAAAAAAATATTTTATTCACTAATTGATATATTTTAAATTTTAGTTAAATTAAAAAAAAAATAATTTTCCCGTATTTTAATTTTTGCTTCTTCTTTTTTTTAATTTTTGCCACCGTTTAGAGTAAACTGATTACTATTATTTTTAGACGAAAATATAACACCTTTGATATTAAATAAATCGCACTTATGATTTGCAGTATTTTTAGTACTATCCTAATGTACATACACACACCTAGAAAAGTATACTTAGCACCGCTATCAATTATTGCAGGCAATTTGATAATTCTAACAGCTTTCAATATCAACATCAATATGACAGCCATACACCTGTACCTGATAAGAGCCGCACTTATTTGCGTGAGCAGAAAATTTGCACATTTAGTGAAATAAAAAGAAAGTTTGCACATTTAGTCACACAAAAAAATAATTTTATCTGCCCAGCATTTGTTGAATCGCAAAATAGCAATCAATTGGTTGATAAAAAGTGTGTGTTTGTGCTATTTGCGTTTGTTACTTACGGAAGATTAAGCAAAAATCGATTTTAAGCGAGCTTATTCAATAACCACTGTTTGCCTCTAGCACACAAAATACTCATTTATATATACATACATTGTGTGTGCATGTATGTGTGTGTTGCTATTTTTGCAATTTCTTTTAGCACAAATTCCGTTTGGACTTTTATTCTGCTGTGTGCAAGTATTCATTTGTTTGCTTACCTTTCTGCTCGGGTTGCGCCTGCTTAACATCCAAAGCCGACACTGTTGGTGGTGGGGCTGCTGGTGCTGCTGCGGCGATGGCTGCTACATTGACAGCGGCCGACTGCTGTTGCTCCTTCTGTTGTTGGTAGATTTGCTCCTGTTGATGCTGTTGCTCCTTCAACAACAGCGGCGAGTGTGAGTCATTCACTGTTGTTGCGGCAATCGACTGTGCCGGTATGCCTATGGTTGACTCTGTTCTTGTTGTGGTTGCGCCTGCTGCTGCTGCGACCTCTGTCGCTGCCGTGCCGTTACTAACAGCGACTGCAGCTTCCAGTGGCACGGAGCTTTTCTCCAAAATATCCGCCATATTGACTTGCTGCTCCGCACTCAGCGTTTATTACGCGTGTAGATGTGTGTGTGTGTTAGTGCGCTCGATGGCTGGTATGTATGCGTGTGTGTTCTACTTCCGTGCCGTACGCTTAAAAGGATGCGGTGGGGTGGATTGCGTTGCGCAGCGACGATAAGGGACACCCCTTACGAGTTCTCTAATGCGAAGGAATGCGTTGCACTCAGGACCACGAAGCCTCGCCTGTGTATGTATGTTTGTATGTGTGGGGGTGTGTGTTTTAATGATTTTGTTTTTTACAGTAACAGTACGCAGTGTTATTGTTGTATTTCGCTTTGCGCTCACCCTCTGCTGTCGCCTGCGTCGCACTGGCTCTCACTTCGTGCCTTCGTGGATTGTGTGTGTATCTTTTGTTTGTTGAAAATTTTTTCAATTCACAATTTCTTCTATAAATTTTAAAGCACTTTTCAATGCGATTCAATTACGCTTTGCTCTTTATATTAAATGCACTTTTCTTATGTAACTCTTTCTTTGCTAATAACACAATATGTTTGTATGTATGTATGTAAAGAATCGAACCTGTAAAGAAAGCATTATTAATCACCCGTTTTTATTACGCGCTTCGTGCACCACCTTCACACCGGAAATTAAATTAACGGTGAGGGCCACTCGCGGTTTGCGTGCGTTCTGGTATACCAACTACCGTTGCCTTTCTGGAATAGTCTCTTTTCAATTCACAATTTGCCACAAATCGCCTATTTTTCCTCGCAGAAACTTTTGTGTATACACCGCAACATATGTATGTGTGTGTGTATGCATCTATTTTCCTAAATTTTATTCACACTTTGCTCTGCGCCCCACTGCGCAGTGCACTTTCAATAGTAACTAGTTGAAAACGAAATTTAAATTTCACAATTCACCCACAAAGCATTTATTTGCATATGAAAAAGAAAAAATTTATTTAATATGCACAAAAATGCTCAACAAAAAACAACCAACAGCAAACTGAAATGAAATGAAAAGAGCAAAAAACACACTGTCACACACCTTGGCGTTGTGTCGCACCGTAAATAGTTGTTAAACCGAGGATGAATCTATTTGGTCTGTTATCTCGTCTCGAACTGATTGCGCGCTGCAAAGAAGAATTTATAATTAACGTTCGAATGCGTACAGCTCGCGCCGCAAGCCCAAAAGCCGCGGAGAACCAATGCAGAAGGCATTGCATTTGAGTGAGAGCGCGCACAAAGACGCTTTTGCGGTGAGCTTTTTAGTACACGAAAGCCGGTAATGCTGTTAGCCAGCGCTGTTGGCACAGCGGTTGGCGTAAAAGCAGCAACAGCGACATCTGACGTAAAATGTATGAAAAATCACCAGGTAGAACCAGGGAACATAAAACCAATGAACATTTCTGGTTGAACATGATTGTTGAATGGATTATTGAGCATTAACAAGTGGTTGCTGATTTTACGAGCAAAATCATCCTAAGCGATGAGGCATATATTTGTCTTTATGGATTTGTTAATCCGCAAAATTGCCGCTTTTGAGTTTCTGAGAACCCACATATGATTGTTGAAAAAGAAATTCATCCACGACGTGTCACTGTTTTGTGTGGAATAACTTTTTTTGAAAATGAGCGGTGAATGTTACTCGTGCTCGAAATCGCGACATGATAACCAGGTTCTTTTTCCCGAAATTGTGTGATATTGATTGATCAATATGTGATTACAACGAGGATGCCAAATGTTATGAGACCTGGAAAATGCTTCCATTACAGCATGAGACTTATCCAGATGGTGTATTCTCTATTTATGGTGATTAGATTTGGCTTAAAAATTGTGTGATTTAACACCATTGGATTTTATGGAGCTATTTAAAATCATAGGTCTTTTGCAACATGCTCACAACCACGCATATTTTAAAGAAGGAGAATCAACGTTGCATCAGTAAAATTTAGCCACACTTTCGAATGTATGCTGAATAGTCATGGAAAATATCGACAAACGACTACGTATGTGTCTGAAAACCCTTGGAGGCCATTTACCCAGTGTGTTATTCCATAAATAATCCTATTCTATTTTATGTACTTAAAAAAATTAAACTGAAAGACTAAAAACTGTGTTTTTTTTTTAAGTCTTTAGCCATTTTTTTGAAGGAAGTGTTTCGAAAATACTATCGTGTATTTTAGAAGTTTTAAAAATGCTTCAATTGAGAATCGTAAAGAAATATTATGACATAGCGTCGTGTGAACAACATCGTTCACGAAGGCAATCGCAAATATGCCCTTAAAAACGGAAATAGTTAATACAAGTAATGAAGGGGATATATCGATAAATGTCAAGACGTCTTCGATATTATCTTCGCATAAAAGCCTACCGTCAGTGAAATGGTCTTCGCACAACGCACTTGTAACAAATTAGACCTCATAGATGCAATCTACTTCTTCAACGAAATGCGGCCTCGTCACTGTTAATTTTTAATAAATAAGACTTCCAAAGGCACAAAATATCTTATCCCAAGTGTTCAACGTAGTCACCAACCACCTGCTGTAAAGGTTTGACGGGGTGTCTTCAGTAAAATCATTCCACTTCTTCACTTTCATGGTCGTGTGTGGGGTTAAAAGTGGGGCCAAAGTGCACCGCGATCACTAGTGAGCGTTTGTTCTTTCTGAACAATTCTAGCTGTTGTCTGTACCTATCACAATTTCGCTTGATTCAAGAAATGACTATTAACCTTAATTATTTTTGTTGCTGTTGGGGTTTCTTAAACTTTATGCCACTATTTGAATTTCACAAATGTATTAGAACTACAGTCTTTCTTATCTAATGGAAAATAAGACCCCCTCCCTCTAACCTTACTCTAATATATATGACAAAAAAAATAATCAAATTATTCAACAAGCTGGCCGATAGAGGTAATGCTCGAAAGTTCAACTGAAGATTTGAAGACCGGAGTATACTGTTGTAAAAACCTCCAGAGGTGATCTAGTGATTGGTGTCCAAAGCATATTGAAATTATGGAGGGAACACTTTTATAGCCTGTTGAATGACACCAGGAGATGGTGAACCCGATTCCTAAATCTATGACAATGGAGCCGACGTTCCATCGAAAATGAAGAAGTAATGGCAATTACCCGTCCGAAGAACCACAAAGTAGCAGGGCCGATGGATAGCCGGCCGAATTATTCAAATACGGTGGCGAAAAAGAAGCATGACGAAAGCATGCTTGACGATTGGAATTTAACTACGTTAGCCTCGAAATCTGATGCAGAATAACTCTTGCCGACAGATGCTACTTGGAACTGCGTAGGCAAGTTGAAATGTAAAGTCCATTCTCGATGAACAAAGACTAAACTCCACAAGGCACTCACCCCCGTCCTGCTATATGATCCAGGGACATGGACGATAACAAAACCTGATAAGTCGGCATTACGAGTTTTCGAGAGAAATGTTCAGATTTATGGTCGTTCGCTAATTGGCAACGGCGAATACTGCTGTCCAAGAAACGATGAGCTATATGAGATATACGACCACATTAACATAAATCAACAAATTAAGAGGGAGACTTCGCTGACTAGGTTATGTTGTCCGGATGGAAGAGAACACTCCATCCTTTAAGGTTTTCGATTCAGTAGCTGCCGGTGGCAGCAGAGGAAGAGGACTACTTCCACTCCATTGGAAAGACCAAGTGGAGAAGGACCAGGCTGCACTTGGAATCTCTAATTGCTCTAAGGAACGTCCATAAAATCCTAAGTATTTCTCTAATATAATATTTGCTTTTTGGTCAAAAATTTATATTCTTGACCATGTGAAGATTTAAGCCGAATAAGTTATTTTTAACTTAGCATTATTCCAAATGAACGTCTGTGTCACATTAAATATTGCTACAAAACCACAAAAAAAAACAAATTTTTTGCATATTTATTTATATAATAAGAGAGATGAATTTCCATTTATGTATATCTACATATGTACATATCTACTTTATATGCGCATATGGAGTTCAGAGAGAGAGAGAGATATTTAATATTCTTTGGAGTCGACTTTGATCACTTTGTTGCTATTGTTGTTAAGTTTTCTTAGTTCGTTCCATTTTCAAGGAGCTTTGGCACAGAATATGACACTGGTTAGAGTTTCCTCGTAAATTAGCCAATACCAAAAACATTTAAATAATATATTACTAAATTCAAAATTAAAAAATGTTTATCATTTGTTGTTGTTTCCCTTTCGTTAAAATATTAAATATTGTATAATAGGAGTTCATATTATCCGTTTCCAAGTGTTTTTATTATAGGTAGTAACAAGTACATTGCTTTAAGTCCTTTTCGTAACGTTGGCTACTCGTGCTTTGTCGTGTTCGCTGTTACTTCACGACATTCTATATATTAATATATTGCTTTACTATATATTAAATACGTTTTTCATGTAATTAAAATTAAATAAATGAACAACAAAATTATTTTCTAATTTTAGTGTTTTTTTTTTTTTTGGTTTAACTTTTTTTATATACATAATTTAAAAATTGTTTTAAGTTCTTCATCATTTGTTTTGAGTTTTGTTTGCTTTGTTTTAATATATGCCTTCTTCAAAAGTAATTGCACCACGTTCGTAATACAATTAAGTGTATTTATAAGCAGAGAAATTAAAAATTTAATTTAAAATAAATATATACGAGAGAGAGAGAGATGAATAAAACATCTATGGAGAATGGTTGTTGCTATAACTGGTTGTTGGTATTTTTATAGCTGATCTGGTCTATCACACATTCTGGCAAGAAATGCTGCGTGGGAGGAAAGAAAGATATACATATAATTAGTTGTGTGTATTGAAAACATTTAAATATTTATGCATATACATATATTTTTTTTTTATTAAATAATTTGTAGATTTTATATCTAAAACTTATATATCAAAACACCTACATAAACATTGTGTATACATACAAACAAAAAGTGCAAAATTGTGTTGTGCACATAAAGACGTGGTAAATATTGACGGACTTATACATAGTTGAACTGAAAACTATTATGTATATTTGTATTTGAAATTGAATAAGTTTTTGAGTGAAAACTATTGGCTGTTCGTGATTTTGATAACAAAAATTTAATGTTTTTCAAATTCTTTAACTATGATGTTATAAACCGAAGAAGAGTATATGATGCAATGAAAAATATATCTATATATGCATATATTTTTTAAAAAGAATAAATAAAAAAAAGTGAAAAAATAATATATAAAAATATATACCCTATTTTGTGCTTCAAATTATTTATTTTGTTACAAAAATATGTTATACTTTTTATTTTCTATATTAGCGTAAGAAATTTACAAATCATTGCCTTAATTACTGATTTATTCAAAATTTATGGAATGTTTCTACAATTCGTGTACTCATCCGAAAAAACTGCAAACATTTTTATAAAAAATTTACATGGAAATCCTTTATCATATCTTAACACGGGTTTTAGTTACGTTAAGTAATTCGGATTTAAAATTGTTGTAATTAAAAAGAAAAAATTTTATTTATCTATCCTTTAGTATAAAAGTATTAATTAATTATAATTTTATATAATTTTTATTTTATTTTTTCTTTAAATTTTATTTTATTGTATTTCATTAATTTTATGTATTTTTTTTTTATTTTTTCTTTAAATTTTATTTCATTGTATTTTATTCATTTTTGTTTTTTTTTCTGTGTTATAATGTAATTAATTTAATTTTAACTTTATTTTCTTTTACTTATTTTTTAGTTTAATTTTACCTTATGATGTCTTATATTATTTCATTTTACTTTTAATTTTATAATTTTATAATTTTTATTTTATTTTTTACTCATTTAATTTTATTGCATTTGCTTAGATTTTTCAAAATTAATAAATTATTTCAGTTCTGATTTTAATTTTAATTAATTACTTTTATTTTTAAATTATTTTCTAATGTTATTTATTTTTTAAAATATCTAATTTATCTTTTTTTTTCAGATTATTTTATTATATTTTATTTCATTTCTTTCTTTATTTACTTTTTTATAATAATGTATTTAATTTTATTTTACTTAATTATATTTACAAATTTATGCTTAATGTTATTTGAATTTTATTTAATTTTCATTGTAGTTTTTATGTAAAATTTCAGTTTTCTTATTTTTCCTATTCTATTTTCGTATTTTGATTTTTCTTATTTATTTATTTACTTATTTTTTCATTTCATTGTTTTAGTTTATTTAAATTTTTTCTATTTTTAATTTTATTTTGAATTGTTTTATTTTATGTAATTAAAATTTTATTTAATTTATGTACCTATGTTAGATTTAATTTTAATTTTTACCATAAATTTAATTTTAGTTTGAAATTGTATTTAATTTTAATCTTTACCATAAAGTTAATTTTAGTTTTAGATTTTATTTAATTTTTAATTTTAATTTAGTTTAATTTAATTTAATTTTATTTTATTTTTTCTATTCTTAATTTTATTTAAAATTGTTATATTTCATGTTAATAAATTATTAATTTATTTGTTGTCTTTAGTTTTAATATAAATTTTATTTTATTTCATTTTATTTTCACATTTTTTGTTTTATTAAGAAAATTTCGTAATACAGTTGTCTTTTAATCATGTTTATTTTACCTAAAATCTTCTCGACGCGTCGCAATTTATTTTGTAGTATTATCTACAACCGCAACTACAACTACATATACATATATGTATATACATACTTCATATATACATGAATAAGATTTGTCTACCTAAAATTCTCAATTTAAATTCTACAATTTCTACGCACATACATATATGCATGCTATATTCCTTTTAAATTTGACCTAATTACACCCCAAAGTTAACCCTCCCATTTACACACACATACGAGTAGTGTGTGCATGTGTGCGTATAATTAATCGGGTACTTACCGTTTAGTCGAAGACAACTGGATCGCTCATCATTCTTTGGATGAACTCTGCATGGTGCACACGTTGTGTAAACATAATAGTGTGTTTGTTGATGTTGTTTTTGCAGGCATTTTACATACGTATGTGTATGTGTATATATGTATTTCACGCAAGAATTGTGCAATTGTGTGCGCAAACAATCATTCACATTCGTAGGTGGGCGAGCGCGTGTGTGTGTGTTTATGTGTATATGATTGTAAAACAAAGTGAAAGTGCGTCATACACATAGATACATATATGTGGGGAGGTGGGGTAGTGCATTTTTTTTTTTTTTTTTTTGGTTTTTTGGTGTATTTTTTCCACAGTGCGTTGGGATTTATTTTTGGATATTCGACATTCGACGGGCACATAAAACCGTAGGTACATATACATAAGTCGACATAGAATGAGAATACATGTGAAAAACAAAAACAAATTTAATACAAATATATGCAAAGACAACATATGTGTTTAAGTACATATATAAATAAATAAGGAGATTATGTATTTTTTTGGTGAAGGTGAGAAAGTGCGAAATTCAACATACATATACATATGTATGTTGGTGAATGACAACAAAAATGATTTTTGAATTTTAAAAATAAACACTATACATAAATGTACGGTATATTATATGTGTATGAGTTAGATGAAACTAGAAGAATACTATTTTGCTTCTACTTACGGGAGTATGGAATCATGCCTTCATCATCTTCGGGGTCCATGCAATCGGCGAACAGTGTCTCAACTTGTTCATCATCCAATTGCTCACCTGTGAAATGAAGAGTAAATTAGAAATGATTAAAGTGTGAGCAAAATAATAGTTCAGAGAGCCGAGAGATTTGATCTTGGCATGCAATGAAGTTTTAAACTTGCTTTCTTTTAAGAAAGCTCAACTAAAACTCCAATTGGATCACTTCTAAGTCTTGCTTCTTTACAAAGACAATTTGATTGCTTTATGTCATGCGAACTTACCAAGTGACAGGAGGGCGTGTTGCAATTCAGCCAAGAGCATGGTGCCATCCTCGGCTTTGTCGTACAATTTCAAACATTCAATGAAATCTTCGTAGCAACCTTGGTCCTTCTCCTTCTTAACTTGTGAGTAGATGGGGAGGAATTCTTCGAAGGTGATTTTCTTCTCATTGCGCTTCTTGGTGCCGCCCAATTTCTCGATCAACGCCAAGGTTGGGTTCAAGTTGAGAGCACGGAGGGCATCACCTAGATCGACGGCATCAATGCCCACGCCGGGAGAGCCCATGATTTCGAAAACGAATTCGACATCTACGAAAAACAACGAAAAAATTTTTAATAAGTATTTAATTTTTTTTTTTTGTGAGGGGAAATGAAGTTATTTATTGATAAAAAGTGGCATAAGAATTATTGGAAAATTGATATTATTTTGACCTGGACATAACATTATTTCTTTTTTTGATTAGAATGCAACTTTATATCAAGCTTTCATGGAGCTTTCATAAAGCTTTCTTAAAACCTTCATAAAGCTTTCACTTTCGGTGATTTGTGCTTAGGTTCAATATGTCATGAAAGCCAAAAGGCTTCCAAAATCTGGTATGGTTTTTTATTTCATTATTTTAATTTATTCTTGTTTTGTTTTTTTTTTTGGTTAAAAGTTCGATTTCTTCAAAGCTTTTAGCATCTAAGAAATCATTTATATTTAAAAAACTCTTATTAAAGTAACGGTACTATAAAATGATTAAAAAGTACCGTTACTATAATGATTTTATTTCTTTTTACTTTAAATTCAAAAAAAGCTTCTTTATAATCAGTTTCATAAGCTTAGGTGAATTAGAATGACTTACAGAATGCTGATTTTTCTGTAAACAAACATACTCCTCAATAAGATTTAGATGAGGGTGATCCTAACCATAAATTTTTTCAGCCAATAACACGGAAAAACTTCCAGTTGATATTAGGTAATGGTATTGCTCGACTTTTTCTGAGGATTCGAGGAAAATTTCAAGAAATCATTAAAGTAAAATGAAATTATGGTAAGAAAAATGGCTGAGGACCGCGAGTTTAGGTCTATTGTGCCCTCAAAAATTATAAAAAAAAAACATTTAACTTAAGTAAATAAGTCATAATATAAGCATTTTAGTCTCAGTGCGATAACGGTTTATTTACTTTAATAAAAAAATTTTGAAAAAAGAAGAAAACTTGCATACCCCAACTTCAACTAAATAGACGTCCTTGTCCTACTACCCTTAAACATATATATAAATATATTCATTCATCCATAAAACCTACATATTTCATATGCGCTTCCTCCTTCACGCTAATCAACGAACTTGATCCGTAGATTCAAGACCAACAAAAAAAAGAAGATATTTATGACACATGCCATATATGCAGCGCACCCCCAACTAATGGCGCTTCATAGTATACATTTTGACAGCGCATAGCTAGAGGAATTTCGCTCAGTGTATATAAGCGTGTCGTGAGAAAGAAATCTGACACCCGAGCATACGAATAGTTGAGCACACGATCGGCTGTTTGGAAGAGTTGGCGCAACGAACACGCATGCGATTTTTACCGAGTATATGTCTACGATTTGTTTTTGGTTGTGTGTGTGTGATGTGTATTAACATACATATAAACACCTTTGAGTATGTAAAGTATGCGGAATGAAAACTTAATGCAAGATTTTTCCCAAAATTAGAAATGCGTTCGGTGTGCCGTTGCTCGGCCAGCGCCTATTCGTACTATTCGTGTTCACGCATTTACCGTTAGTCTGTGCGCACACATAATAACTTTTTTTAAATTATTTCAACACACACATACATTTACTTGTATAGTTGAATTGGTCACAACGGCGCCGCGACTTTTTTTAATCATATACTATAGTATATATATATAATATATGTTTATATATATTTCTGCGCTCAGTCCTTCATTTCAAGTTTTTAAATTTTCTCTCATTGTTTTATTTTCGTTCACATATTTGCATTTATTTTTATAATGCCAACAATAGTTGCGCAGTTAGTTTGAGCACATTTTTTAGCAAATTTATTTTTAAATTTTTCAATTTTTTTTTTCAACTTTTCTCTACGAAAACTTTGTTTTTGAACAAATAAGATTTTTTTTTTGAGAACACACTAGCGGCATTCAGCCGTATGTTAAAAATAGCACGCAAACGATTGTAAAATTTTTCGTTTCAATTCCATTTCCATTCCGTTTCGCTCGTTTTGCTTCGTTTATGCCGTTATGTAGACTTTTTATGGGCACCTTAGACGCTGAAATACGTAGGTGTTGCGTTAACATGGCAGCGTTTGCCATTAGTGGCTATTACCGTTATGTGCCGTTGTAAGTATATGCTTTTACAGGTTGCGCTGTATCCAAAAAGCAACAAAAATTGCTGGTATTCCAAAATTCTGCGTCTGCGTTGTTCTTCTTTCGAAAATTATGCCTAGTCGCGGCCACCTTTTGAATATAACGTTATCACTTTGTACCGTTATGTAAGTATATGCTTCATGGTTATTTGGTTATGGTGTGTTTATAAAATTTTCATGAGTTAACACCAGAAATTTAAAAAAAAAATTGGTTAATTGTAAAAATTACTTTGATTTTAATTTAATAATCTTCTAATAAATATTCCTTGGAGACGCTTGTATAATCATTTTCCAGTAATTTTTAGACCACTATTTTTTTCTTTTTAAATAACAACTTGTATGCGAACTTACTTTCAATATCACGTTTTGGTAAATCGGCCTAGAATTAGAAGAAATTAAAATATTTGTTACTTTCTTGTTGTTGTATAAAATATTATTTTATAAAAAACGCAAATTTTACATTTGTTCCAACTTTTTTAAGGTTATGTAGGAACAAATTATTATTTTTATTCTAATTGTGGCGATCCTCAAGCGTTAGAGCAGCAGTCACTCACCATTTTGTTTGTTGGATGAGAAAAAATCAACTAACCCGTGGATGAGCTCTGTCTCGACTGAACGTTTCTCGTCTACAGCACGCGTGTTAGGTACTTTCCTGTCGCTTGGCCAGCCAAAAAGTTTTTCACAATTTTCCCGTTAAACATACGAACGTGTAGCAGCCGAAGCCGTGTGGCACGATCACTCAGCTGCCGTTGTGTGCGTGAAATCGCTGGGTAAAATGGGTAATTTGGTTGATGGGCGGGTAAACGGCTGTTTGAGGTGAGCACAAACACACACAAAATGAGAGTTGCATATGTATTTGTGTATGCTTAGCATGGCTGCAGTGTTTCGCATATTTATTGTTGCACAGTGTTTGCTCATAAAAATTACTTTCCTCTAAAGAAATGTTTTTTTCCCCACAAAATATTTTATGTTGCGTCTATACATGTGTGTATGTGTGTATGTGTGCCTATATAAGCGTACAAAATAATTCAATTTATTCTAAGTAGAGTCTCACACACGCGCAAACTCATTGAGATGCTCAGTTCTTGCTGTTGCTGTTGTTGTTGTTGTTATTTGGCAAGGGCGGCATAGCCTACAGGTGATTTACTTGTTGAGCTAGCCGCCACAAAATACGCCAAACAATAGCATTAGCAGCATCGAAAGCTACAAAATAGTCGCCACCAGCAGCACCACCTCACGTCTCTGTCGTCTTAGTTTTACGGCACACTCAGTGGTCGTTGCTATTTTTACTCGGACGCGCATAGGAAACTACATGCAATACATACATATGCATATGTACAGCAGTAATAATCGCCTGCCGTTGCCGGCCTTAGTGTTGAATATCATTGGATATTTGCCTGTTTAAAGAGCTATGTGCGATTATGTTCTAGTTATGTATGTATGTATGTTGAGCAGCGCCTGGTATTTTATTAAAACAACGCAAATAATCCCAACTACTAATATCTTTATGAATATAGTATATGGTTGTATACAAACTAATCAATAAGCATAATTTTCCAACCGCATTAGTTGGTAGCCAAGTAGTTTTTGCCTATTGACCCTGATCACTTCGCTGCTTTTAATAATTTCCTTATGCCTATGTGTGTATATGTGTGCGTTGATTTGTTTTCTAATATTTTCCTAAAGACCTTTGTATAGCGTCATCTTTGGTCATGTACATACAGACAGTATTTTGGTAAGCCTCAAATATACCTAAATACATATACATATGTACGTATATAAAAATTCAAATTCACCACCTCTCCCGCATACTTATTAAGCATGTTTGCCTGTTGTTCGCAATGTGTCGAGTGAAAAATTCCGTTGTTCATACATACAATCGCTTAACTGTATATGCTCCCTGCCTTGTGCTTATATTTGAATGTAATTTGTTTGTATGTATTGGTGTGCGAGAGCAAGAATTGGTTTATGCCGCCACGCAACATGTTTTTGGTTTCACTATTTTTACCAGCGATGACACAGAAATTCTTTTCATTTATTACCTTATTTTGTGGCTTTCGGTGCTTCGACGTTTCATTTGCAAATAAAATACATGCATATATACAGCTTTATGTATTGGGAAGACAGATAGTAGAAACATACATAGATTTTACATATCGATCTGCTATAATTAATTATACTTTATTTGACATGCTCACTTATTGTGTGTAAACAGAAAACTGTGTGATAGCCTAGCCAAGGTGGTGGAAACATATTTAAACCTTTTAATGGTCTAAAATTGTTATTAGTTTATTTTTAAAATAAACAAAGTTGGTTCAGACGCATTATATGTGCTGAAAGACAGGAAACCTTTTAAATTATTTAATAATAAGAAAGATATTTGGCTAGCTCTAAAGTTTTTTTCATCACCAAGTTGATCAAAAAAATGTTTTTTGTACAAAATTATAGATTATTTAATTTTCTTTCATTGTGTATCGAAGTCAACTCTTTATGTTTTAAAACAATTTTGTAATTATTTTCTTAAATATTTTTTTCGTTAAAATTTGAAACTACAAAGTACTGATTATCAAAAGCTGATAAATACTTTAAGCCAAAAACATAAAAAATATGTTTTAAAAAATAACATAAATAATATAGAAATTCCAAATAATAGTTTTAAAACATTGAGAGTATTTAATTTTCATAATTTAAATGATTAACTGTAACTCTCACGGCCCTTCATATTTATAGGAATTTATAAAACCTACATCACAAATTTCATACATCTTAACTTTCTTCAAGAATAAATAATAAGAAAGGCAAACTAAACTCACATACGTGGGTTGTCTTTTATATTTCGAAATTAGTGCTGCAATCTGGCAACTCACAACTTTGTCGTAATGTTTGACATTTTAGATGTTATGCTTACTCGGCATGTTTTGACAACTGAGCGCTATTTATGTTGTTTACAGTAACTTAAAATATTCATCTCGATCAAAAAGTGGAATTAAATCACGAATATTTTCGCTCCATTACTTTTTGCAAGTTTCGACGTGAATTAACTTTGCCACAGTGCATAGATGAACTTATTTAAATATTTGACAATGAAACTCCATCAAAGACTAATATTTATCCATGGTATGCTGTATTCAATCGATATTGCAGATCACTCCAAAAAGAGTTTCACGAAAGTCATCCAAAATCAGTTGTTGTATCGGACTATACCACTAGAACAACCCTGATCAGTAAGTCTTTAGTGGGTGCACAACCATATGTTTGCCCGTTTTCTTTTCCAAAAATTCCGAAAACCAACTGTCGAAGACGGACAGTCTTCACCACGACAATGCAGGCCCTCACACCTCGTACAGTCCCGATTTCGCACTCAAAGGCGATTAAAATTTAGTTTTGTTCTCTATATCGAAACATTAAAGCCAACTTTATAGTATTTAAGTCCGCAGATATTTATGTGAAGGGTCGCATCTATGGCAGCTTAAAAAAGGCGAGTTGTGGGAATTAAAAAAGTACTACTGTGATCAAATTCAAAGGTGAATTTTTAATTTATACTTTGCGTGATTTCGAATCCGTACATTTCTTTCTGTAAGTTGGTAGTGAAATTCAAATTTCACATCAAAATATTCATTAGCATTTGAGATACGTGTCGTTTTGTGAGGCCCTATACGTGAATTCTTCGATTTTTACTACTTATGTCTGAATTTATTGAACTATTGATATCATTTTGTCACATTTTCATCTAACATTGTGCCTCAAAAACCACATTTACCTGATTTAGCTTCATGTAACTTCTGGCTAACGATGGAGGATTTTTCCAAGTGCTATAATGACTGGAAAATTCGTTGGCATAAGTGTATTGCAGCGGGTGGGAATTACTTTGAAGAAGATGAATTGGACAAAATTCACCTTTCAATTTGATCACAGTCAATTATTAAATTAATAATTTAATTATTTTAAAGATAAAATAAAGACATCTTGTACGTTTTTGGTTTGCCAAAATTCGAATTTAGAGCGGATCAAAAAACCCATAAGTCATTGTTTGGGGAACGATGTATATAAAACACCCAGAAAAAATTTACAGTGATCGGCTCATTAACCTTCGAGTACTCACTACAACAAATTCAAAAAATGCTGTTTCAAAGATAAACTGTTCGAACTGAGCGACTACAGTTTAGAATATATTTGAAATATTTATTTAAAATGTATCAATGTATTTTTGAAAGTAGAGACTATCTAAATATGCAAAAAATGAAAAAAATATTTTTTCAATATTTCACGCTATGTGTTCGGCTTAAATCAATTTTTTTCTAACAATAAGGCGCTAATACTTGTCTTAATCATGTTACCATGAAGAAAAGGCACACACAGATGACAAGGTGATTAGATTCCGGGAACAAAAAATAGGGCAATTATTTAAAATATTTAATACAATAATACTGCGCGTATGAGCAACAATATGTAGTCTATTAGTACTTAACATTCCTTCATAAGTGCGATTCTTTTGAATGAAATCATATATCTGTGAAATCATATTTTCATTTAAGCAGCTAATTTATCTGCTTATTTAAATAACTTTTCTTAAAAGCTGTCACTTTTCATTTAGCCCACGTGGCGTATGAGTAATATTTATAACGCATATGTTACTTATCCGCCCCTCACAACAGCGCTTGCATGTTTTTATGTAAACCTTTATTAATCTTGAACTACAGTGAAGTTAGATAAGCAAACATATTTATTTATCATAAAGCCGAGGATGGCAAAAATTTATAACGGGATCCCAATATTAATAATTGAATAATTGAAAAAAATTTGCTAGATATCGAAATATTTTTTCATTAATCTCAAGCAAACTTTGTCAAAAAACTTTTTGAATTTTAAATTAGTAAAAAACTTGTTACTTTTTGTTTACACTACTCAACAAATCTGAAGGAAAAATTTACGATTGGCATGCTAAGAAGTCCGTGAGGTATTTGAGGTGCTCTGGTTATACATTTGAGTTCAAAAATTTTCCCTTAAGGGGCTATACCAGTGTAACGCATGAAAAATTAAGCGATTTTTGTGATTTTTTTTAAGAGAAAGTATACAATTGAACATTTCGAACTTCTATGAACGTAATAAAGTATATTTTCAGCTATATTTTAAGATATTTTTTTCTTAGAAAAATGTTGAAAAATAACGGAGTTATGGACTGTCTTCGGAGGGGCCATAAAAAGTACCTCAACTGCTGGCATGATTCCGGCCGAATGAGTAGCTGAAACAAAACAATTCAAAATGTTTATTACTATTATTTTCTATGCAATAAACTACGATTTTTGAAAAAAAAATCAAAAATTAAGAAAATGGCGTCATTTTGAAAAAAAAAATCGTTTTTTTACGAACAAATGGTCGTTTTTTAATGCCAAATTGACAATTTTCAACCAATCAAAAATATCGTAGTTCATTGTATTGCAAATGTATTCAGAAATACTCAGTCTTAATTTGAAGTCGATCGGTCAATTTCTCGTTGAGTTATGATATCAGCAATTTTTAAAAAATGTCGTTTCGAGAAAAACGCGTTTAAAGTTTCACTTGTATATGTTTACACCTCTGAGCGGTACTATTCAAGATACGGCCTTCCCGATTTCACCGGATATTTATGGAAATATAAGCAATCGAAAAAGCAAATACATTTTTTTTTTTTTGAAAGTGTCACACTGGCATAGCCCCTTAAGTACAGCTATTTTTGTCATTTTATTAAATGGTGTTGATTATACCCCTACATCACACTTATATTGCTTAGCATATATCCGTTACTTTAGAATATATCCAACCAGACAATCCGCTTCTACAACCATCCCTTTTGATTTTCCTTTTGTAAGTTTATAATATTTAGGGGTCATTCACCGATAAGACCTGCGAATGTAGCTCATCCACTTGTTGCCCTTCTACCAGCATCCGAATTCATCAATGGGCTCGTTGGCTGTAAGTACGCAAACTCAGTAATTCCACTTATCTCTTTAGTGCTCTTTTATTTTGATTTCACTTTTATTGTCACTTCTTTTGTTAAAGGCTTTCTAAACAACCTCAATGGCCTCTTTGACATGCCAAAGCAACTACATACATATTATTTTAGAAGTTATTCAACCCGAAGCTGAACAACAAGTACGGCTTGGCAGTGAAAATCAGCTGTTTTTTATTTACATCAAACATCTGAACTGGACCAGAACTGCGCAGGCCTCCCGATGTGCCGAGTTTGTAAACAAAGAGCATTTTTTAGTTGTAAAATTCACCCCTAAATTATATGCGTTAAGTGTTGTAAATTTAAATAGTACGAGTATATTATTTGTAAATATTTACTCGAATCTATTTTTACTACACCAACTAATGTTATTACTTAAACGGTTCTGTGCACCGTTACACTGGTTTCATGCTTTCATATAAAATCACAATACAATCATAATTGTATATTATTTACAACACCGTTATCTCCCACGCCGCTTACACGAATTGTATCGAGGACAATAAGCCGATAAGAGCGCACAACAACTTAATGCGGCGAGGCTTCAATTTGTATAGATACTTGTAGCTCCCTCAAACCCATCGCTTATACGCAGTGTTTACCGTAATCGCTTAATGAGTGAATTGTTTTTCAGTAGCTGCATTAGGTTATCGGTGAAATGGCGAGCAAATGCAAACAATTAAGAGTGGAAGATCCACCCTCTACTCGTCCTGCACTCACCATTGACCCACTTTTCTCAACTGTGCTGCTTGTGGCCCTGTAGGCATACAGGCATTCAACCCTCTCGACCTGCGTTGGTGGTGCCGGTGGCATTCGGCAGTGAAACGATTTGTGCATGTTTATACACTTAGCAAGCAAACGACGACGACTACAAAGCGTGTGTGTATATGCAGCTCGAGTTAGAGTATGCGCGTGTGTAATGAGTGGTGGTATGCTGCTTGTTATCGCTGATAAAATATGTGTGTCGTGCAAAATACAGGGTGTTAAAAATACATTATTTGTTTATTTATATTGATATGTTTTTAGGAAAAATTATTAAAATATGTAAATTTTCTGTAAATATTTTAAAATTTTCCGAAGATAAAAAAATATTTTTTAAGAAAATTTAAAGCAAAATGTTTTTACGAAAAAATTAAAATTTTATTAATTTATTAATTATTTTTATTATTATTTTTTAAATTTTAAATTTTTTTTTAAAATTTTCCGAAAAAAATAAGTTTTTTTATTAAGAAAAAGAGAATGTAAATGAGATATAAAAAGGGAAATAAATAATTTTTAGCATTTTTTGGACATTTTGAGATGAAAAAAAAAATTAAATTTCCTTCTTGGTAAATATTGCGTTTTATTTGCTTTGGAAACATTTTTGAAAAAAAAAATTCCGAATTTTTTTTAAGAAACTTTGAATTTATTTATACTGTTATACATAAAGTACAAATAATAATATTTTTTGTATTTGTTAAACATTTGCATGTGAAGGAAAAAGTAATTGATGAGAAATATTTATTTTGAAAAATTTTTTAACTAAAAATTATCTAAAAATTTTTGGAAAAAAATAAAATTATGTAAAAAAATTTAAGGAAAAAAATTTAAGAAGCTTTTTATTAATTTTTATATAAAATACTTTACTACAATGCAATTATAAATAATTTGTGTATTAAAATTTCAAAGATGTAATATAATTTTTTTAAAGATTAAAAAACCAAATTTCATTAATTATTATTTAATTTTATTTTTTTTTTTTTTTTTTTTGTATTTCATAGGTTTGAAAGGAGGGATGGACCAGAGCTCAACTATGCTTATTGTTACCTTTAGCAATTACTATAATATCTTTTTATTATTTTTCATCCGATTTTATTATTTAGAATAGAAGAAAAAGGAGTAAAGTTTTATTATAAAATATTAAATAAACATTATTATTAGTTTGACCTTCAGAAACAAATATTTTTAAAACTTTTTTTAACAGCAAAAATTCAAAGAAAAAATATTTTATATATTGTCCTTACTTTAGTAATAACTCTTTGGGGAAAATTTCTCATTTCACATATAAAATTAAATTATCAAAATCATAATACCTAAATGTCTTCCAAACATATAATTTTAATATAATATCTCAAGCAAAAATTTTAAATTGAAAAACTCTTAACCTTGATATTTAGTATTAATAACTGAAATGACGAGAATTCCATACATTTCAAGCCACAAGTTTGCGTCCAAACATTTAATTCCTAATAATGCAAAAAATTTAATAGCCAAAAATTCAAACACATCGCCCAACTTATAACCGAATTGCAATGAAAAATGCTATAGATTCTTGCAATTTTCAATTAGAATTTATTGTCATTAATTTTCTTCCTCAAAATTTATCGCAGAGATTATGAATTTCCTAAATACATGCATATAATACACAAAACATTATAGTGTTATGTTTACAAAAACGAAAAAATCGCAAAATTGGAAGAAAGCCAAATTCAAGTTCAAAATAAAAGTTTGCGAAAAAAAAAATTTTGTTAAGTATTTCATAATACTATTTATATGATTGTTATTATGGGTACTTGGGTGTAGAGGTATTTTGCTTTCAAAATACAATCATGTGTTGGTATTTTGATATTATGTATCTAAGTGCCTGCGATATATCATCTGAGATATCTATTGGTATCAGAAAATGAAACACAAATGAGCAAATATTATGAAATATATATATTTTTGAAATATAAGCATTTATGGTTTTGTCCAAAAACCGGGAATTTTTTCAAAATAAAAAACGGCCTTTTTTTTAATAAAAAAAAAAAAAACGCCCCTCCCCGGGCCCCCAAAAAAAACCTTTTTTTGGCACTAAAAACCCCGGGTAAAATTTTTTCGGGTTTTTAAAATTGGGTGGCCCAAATGGGAAGGTGTGTTTTTTTGGGAATTCCCCGGGGGGCCCTGACCAATAAGGCTTCAGTTCTTGCGTCAATTTGATCTTGTAAGGATATAGGCCACTGACTCCGAATTTCGATAGTAAATTTTTATAATTTCGACTCATCGTTGGATAGTATATCTTTCCATGATGAAGGGAAATGTCAAAAGAGAAATAAATAGTCGTCATTTGCTGTCTCTATCGGTCTACTTTTGTAACGCTCCTATTGAAAAACCCATTACAAAGGTACTATGCGATCTTGTTTTGCATTTTCTGAGAAAATTTACATTAAAAAATTTGATATATTTTTTATACCCAAAAAGTTAAGATTTCAACAAAGAAAAACCTTACTGATTTGTTTTAAATCTGAAATTTTTACGTGAGAATATTTCCTTCTAAACATTTTAAATAAAAAATACAGTGTGTTTCGACCATAAGAAGGTAAGTATACATCAAATTTCCCGAAAGAAACAAATTTTTGTACAAAAAAAAAAAAAAAAAAAAAAAAAAAAAAAATTGGTGTTATTAAAAAGTCTTCATATAAATTTTGAGGTTATGTAAAACAAGTCTGTATACAAAAGTTCAATTCCATAACAACTTTTTTCTATAGGACTCGTAGTATTGCCGCGAATTTAGAAGCCGATGAAACGTTTTTTGCCCTTAAAAATTCAACCACACCCCTTTTCTTCCTTATACGATTTCAGATCGCCTTTAAATTACTTTTCTTTTAATGTCTGTTACTTTATCTTTCGTTTTCGAAGAGTTTCATTGTACCATTATTTTATTTTTTGTTTTAAAAATGTATCTACATTAGTTTAATATAGGTACTAGCTTTACAAAGTAGTAAGGTTTAAACGTTTCCCAAAGATTCGGCAAGATTATGCTTTTTTAAACCCATTCAACAAACGGACAGCTAGATATTGTTAAGCATATTTCTTTCATCTTACATGAACTGCTTTTGAAGCAACCAAAAAATGTTTATGAATTATTGGTTATATTTATAAATTTCCTCTCAAGCTTCCTTGTTTCATAATAAATCGTTACAAAGTTTAAAATAATTTTGAAATTATTTTGAAAATTAATTAAAGAAATTTTTAAAAATTGAAAATTGTAATGCATTGCTTCCACAATAATCAAATAAAGATAAATTTATTTAATTTTGTGCTCTTCATTAGGCGAACTTTATTCGTTTTAAATTTATTTTAATGGCTTTAATAAATAATATAATAAACAGCCAGCAAGCTGCGAAAACTTTCAGCCGCGCTTAGCACGCATTTCACATGCGCATCCTGTATTTACCCCACAGATGTCCTAAATTCGCGTAAACGCACTCGTCACTTGTCGTACTCTTCCTGATAGAAATAACAGTTAGTCGCATCCGAACCACCAAACTGTCAACATTCAAATCACGGTAAATACAACGGCAACTCTCTTTGTGCTGTGCAAAAACCACAAAAAAAAGTGCAAGTGAAAAATTAGCCCAGCAATTGAAGCATTTAGTGCTGCAATCAACTAGCATTTCGTTAGAAAATTTACGCAATTCAAAGAAGCAATTAAGTTAACGCATTTAACGAGGTGCAAATTGCAGAAGGCGTGCAAATGAAATAGCAAAAATTCAAGTGAACAAATTGTAGTAAAGCCAAACCCATTTTTTCCTATGCTGGCGTCTGCCAGCAAGTGCTGGCGTTTTATGTGCTTTGTGGGTGCGCCACGGCACAAGTTCAATTAAATCGACGACAAGCGATAACGGTTTTGTGCGTTACGCGGCTAGATAACGGTGATAAAGTGCGATTTAATTGGAATTTAGTGAAAATTACTTGCTGATTATGTAATAAGTGAAAATTTTCAACCGAAAAATATATGAGAAAAAATTTTCATCTCACCACAGCGACATCTAGGCAGGGATACTGAATTTTGTCTGTATACGCGGAGCAACCGCCGACGAGATGCGGAGTCTGCGTCCAACTTAAAAGTGGAGCAAACGCTGTGCAACAACAAAGCGAACAGCTGATTAACATTAGCACACAGCTGGCCGACGAGCGGTTTTATCAATGAAAGGCAGGCATACATACCCAACATACATAAATACATACAGTTAGCTTGCATTGGGGGTTGCAATTATAGCTGTCTAACTGTAAACATAAACAAACACGAAGCGTTTATTGCAAAGGGGGCAAGGAGGGGAAGAGCGCCGCCAGACGCTTGCAATTATAAGCGATTTATTATGAATATTTCTGAGTTGAGTCGGCGCACGCGAACACCTGTTGCCAACCGGTGATTTACGAGCGCCATTCAAACGAAACCCCTCAAACCCCCAAATAGCTTATACAGAGCACTTGACTACCCTCTAGGGCATTTTCATGCTTGTGTATGTGTGTACGTATGTGTATATGTGTGTGTAGAAGCAACAGTTGCTACCGACTTTGGCCCCTATTTCTAAACTTCTGTGGCGCTGGTGACAATAAAGGGGGTTGGATTTTGCTTCATTTGGCTGCAATTATTTCTAGTCAAGTGCTTTCAATGCATTTCTTGCTCATTCACAGCTGCCTGTGATATGCCGCTGAGCGCCCCTAACGCTAGACAACCATAAAAGTCATAAAGTGATGCCCGCATAATGGTCACCAAAACGACAACAAACAACAATTTACATATGAATAACAATGAGGAGAATGATATCGATCAGGATGATGGCATGCAGGATCTGGGTTTGCCTGTGTCGCTGCAGACCTTCCTCTGGCGTCAGATTGCACCTTTCATAAGGCCGAAATTGGGCAAATTACATGAGGCTAGTTGCATGGTGAGTTCAACTACAATAAACATTTTTATTTAATAAATTACAAAAACAACAACAAAACTAAATACGTGTTAAGGGGTAAAAGAAGTATATCATATAAATGGTATATAAATGTGGCAAAATAAGTGGCAACGCCAAACAATAATTCCACTCAAAGTTTAAGTAGTGGCGCCAACGGCTTAAGCGGCAAAGCTAGTAAAAGCAAATGTATATAGAAAAAAAATAAAATTAAAAAATATAAAGAAAACCAAAAACAAATTTAACATGTAAAAAAAAAATTTAAAAAAAATAATATATAATAAAATGAAATTAAATAAAGTTTAATTAAATTAAACTAACTTTTAAAAAAAAAATAAACAAAATTAAAATTAAACTTTATTAAATTGAATAAACTTAAAATAAATTAAAAAATTTAATTTAGCTAAATAAAAAAAATTAAAACAAATTAAATAAAATTAAAATAAAATAAATTTGAAGTAAAATTAAATTAAAATAAAATTGAATTAAATTAAATTATTTAAATCCAAAACTTAAAATAAATTTAAAAATTAAATTTAAATAAATAAAACCAAAAATAAATTTAACAAATAAAAAAAAATTAAAAAAAATAATATAAAATAAAATGAATAAAAAAAATAACTTAAATAAAACTAACTTAAATTAAATAAATAAAATTTTAAATAATTTAATTTAAATTTAACTTAATTAAATTAAATAAAATTAAAATTTTTTAAAATTTAAAAATTTAAAAATTTAAAAATTAAAAAAAAATTAAATTAATTAAATCCAAAATTTAAAAAATTTAATTTAACTAAATAAAAAAAATTAATTAAATTACATTCAATTAAATTAAAAGAAATTAAAAAATCAAATTAAAATAAAATTTAAAAAAAACTTTAAATTAAAATTAAAAATTTAAAATTTAATTTTAAAATTTAAAATTTAAATTTAAAACCAAAACTTAAAATAAATTAAAAAATTAAATTTAAATAAAGAAAACCAAAAACAAATTTAACAAATAAAAAAAATTAAATAAAATAATATAAAATAAAATGCATTAAAATATAGTAAATTAAATTAAACTAACTTAAATTTAAAAATTTAAAATTTAAAAATAAATTAAATTGAATCAAATTAATTAAATCCAAAACTTAAAATAAATTTAAAAAAAATTTAAAAAATTTAACTAAAAAAAAAAAAAAAAATTAAATTAAATAAAATTCAATTAAAAACTAAATTCAAACTTTTAAAATTTAAAATTAAAAAATTAAAAATTAAAATTTTAAACCCAAAAATTAAAAAAATTAAAAAAATTTAAAATTAAAAAATTTAAAATTAAAAATTAAATTAAATCAAAATTAAATTAAATTGAACTAAATTAACTTAAATTAAATAAAATAAGTAAAACAAAACAAATTAAAATAAAATAAAAAAGTAAAAAGTCTAAAATTTTTTAGCTGTAAATAAACGCTATTTATGTTCAACACAACAACAGCAAAAATTTACCACATTTGGCTAAAGTCTTTATTCAAAATTCTACGTGTCTTCAAATGATTCATGCAGTTTTCGCTTCAAATATACATACATACGGACATTCTTACACGCATACATAAATCTATGTATGTGTAATATTATATATAAATATATATGTTTTTCCTGCAAATTGTTTCGTATTTTATATAACTTTCTCTCTTTCTACCAATTTGCTGTATTCTTCACATTTCTATTAACATCAAATTGCTTATACTTTTTTTAATACATATATATGAACGTACAAACATATTCTCATTTCTTTGAATTGTATAAAATAAATGGTCTACACGTTTTTTATTTCATTTTTATATTATTTGTTTTTTTTTTTTTTTGCAAAAAAATAAATCATTGTATCAAACAAAAACAACGAAATTGCAATTCTTTCATAATTGATTGTGATTACTTGTGATGTACGTACATATACTCGTGTTTGATGTAGTTTTGCCAACATGCACCAGGACATCATGTAAGTTAACATACAAACATGCAGTGTTTCAAGAGAAATGTTAATTGTTGAATGTTTGTGTTTAGCCAAACTATTTGTATAACTTTTCGCCCTTACAAAGGATTTTCATTGCAAACTTTATGAAGCATGTCTTATTCTAAGTAGAAAGCGCGTCAGCAGTGAGGCATGCAATTTCACTTATAAATACACACCTACATATAGAGTTATATAATTTTGAAAATGTTATTGTTTACATGATTTAAAAGGTTAATGAAGAAAAATATTTCCATACTATTTTCTTCGCCAAAAATTTTAAATTAAATGCTTTAAATTTAAAATGGATGTCTGTCCGCACAGCTGTATATGTAAGTAAGAATTTGAGTACAAATTTTGATATCTTCATAAATATAATATTCAGAGAATGACATAGCATAATTGAGGAGCTAACGTTCACAAAATTACGTTTGATATGGAGCTATTCAAAACGGCACATTGGAAGTGGCACCGCCAATTTTTCTCAAAAAACTTCAAACAATTTTTTTTTGGCTCATCCTTTTAAAAAGATTTTATGTGTGCAAGAGTGTTACAATTATAACTCTTTTTGAAGTGCCATCAGTATCACAATAGTTAGCTAAGTCAGTAAGCAAAATATCGAAATACAACATACGACCAAAAATGTTTCAAACATAAGAATATTTCACTAATTCACAGTCATTTTTCGACTGTAATGTAGAGGCTGCTTCTTGCTAATTTTGGATTGCTAAAATGGAAAATTATAGTAAACAATTCCTAAACGTAGAATTTTTTGTATTATAGTCAAGATGTGTAGACGTCAAACCACCACTACTTACTAAAATGACAAATATAGCTATGCATGATAGACTTCACAGCTCTCAATCGTTCCAAAATTATTTAACATATAATTAAGCAGTTGATTATTTTTTCTTTATAGTTTTTGCTGAGATTAGCGGTCAATAGTATCAGATTGGAAAAGGAAATGCTATTGAAAAATATTATATAACAATAATTTTTTTTTTTCCAAAAAACAAATTTTTTAAAAAAATTTTTTAAAAACGAATTTTATCACTGGAAAGGGGGGTTTAAATTTAATACTAAAGGTTAAAATCCATTTCGAGGTTCTCCACTTTTTTAAAGGAAGCACAGGGAAACTTCAAATTTATTGGGAAATGTTTTTTTCTTCAATATCATGTTTACTTAACGGTTAGTTCATGCTGGATACTTTCGGTTAACAATCAAGTAATATAGACATTAAATCTAATAATTTTTTTATCATAAAAAGGGGTTTTGGACAAAAGATAGGGACTTATCCCGCACTTGCAATACAAAGTTTTAAACAATTGGGGGCCTCACAGTATGAAACACTGGTAGAGGCGTCGACAATGAGGCCGCAGAAACTATTGTAATTCTCGCCAACGCAGGCATCCTAGAGAATGACTAACTACTTCTCTTTTTTTGCTGAAGACCCAAACGTCTATGCGTGGCTCAGAGGTTTAACAGATTAACCTGACCTAAAATACAGTGTAGAGAGGCAGCGAGGGGTGTTGTGATAATTTTACTGAAGAATACCCAAAAAAATCAAGGCATATAAATTATACATGTATATGATTAAAAAGGCTTTAAGTATCAATTTGTAGATGTTCCTAGACAGTACTCCTGCGAAAACTTTAATTTAAAGTAGAATATTCTATATTATATATTTTATATATTAAGTAGACATTCTACTCTAGAGGCATAAATTATAGGGGATTTTTGAAATGTTGTAAAAGAGGCAATTAATAATTTATCCATCCAATTTTTTATTATTTATGGAAAGGAAATCAATGGATAAAAAAAAGTTAAACATTTCACAAATTTTCTAAAATAAGCAGCTGATAACGTGCGGGCTCTAAAAATGACACGCGACCATAGCCACGTTAGCGATTGATATTAATCTAGAATAATGTCGCAAAAATATTAACAAAATGGATGCAAGAAAAAAATCAATTTTTGTGATGATTTTTATTTTCTTTTTTTTTTTTTTTAATTAGCAAAAAATGAAATATATGGATACGGATACTTCTAGACATAGACAAGTCTATAAAGCAGAATCTCTAAATTGCTCAGTTAAATCAGTCCAGTAGAAGCTGAGAAAGTGACAGTATCGTTTTGAAAAAGAAAACTTCCAGTTCCGGCAGAACCAGTTTGGATGCCGGGACATAAAAATTCCTATATCTTCAAAAACAATATGAATTTTAAAAAAATTTTTTATACTTAGACATATTTTTGAATAGTTAAACTTTGGCAAAAAAAAAACTAGAAAAAAAACTATTTTTTATTTTCTTGATCAGAATAATACTTAAAAAATATACTCCGTAAATGAGAATGTTCATTGAGTTATAATTCAAAAGAAATAAAAAATGTTCCCAAAAATAATCAAACTTCAATCGTTAATATCTTTTAAACGGTTGGGTTTACGAAAAAATCGTGCAGACCTTTTTTGTAGAGCATTCAATTTCCTACAAAACCTAAGGAACAAGATATTTATTCAAGTAGTTGGTAGCGAGATATAAATTTTTCTAACTGATAATAAGAAAAAATAGAAAACTGTATGTAGGAGGACCTTCCCGTTATAATTAAAAACTCATATTTGGAGAGGCTTCCTTAGAGATGTCTAGGAACCTATTTTTCCGAGTACCAATCGAAAAAAAAGTTTTTGAATCACCCTAATATTTATAATACTTAAATGAAAACAGGGCGTATGAGCAATATTTGTGTTAAGTTCCAAAAATTATAAAACATTATTTCTCCCAAACCATTATAATTTAAATTATTTGTTATTAAATGCATAGATATTTCAAATTACTAATAATATATATGTACACATATAATATATGTTTTTTTTTGTGCTTGTGTACATGTGAAATAATACTTTAATATGCAGTTATATTTTAGTTGTAAAATTGGGTTGTGCTTCCTTATAATTCCCATCCATATTAATGTATTATATATAATATATTCAATATATTTTCTGAATATTCTATATATGTATTGTTTTATTTTCCGTTTTTGTTATGCATGCACCACGGAATTCCTTAACGTTTTGTGATTGTTTCCTAAATATCGACGCGTATTTCCTTGATTTGAATTAACGCGCTGCATTTTAGCTCTTAGCCTTCTTCTACTTATCACATTTTTAATTTTTTATTAATAATAAATTATATTCTCATTTTAACTGCGCAACAGGAATCGAAAGAAGCATGCAAGGTAAAAAAATTAGTGTATAGGATTTAGGAGCGCCCTTGTGTCTGAGAAGTTTTCGATGGTAATAACCAGTAATTTGGAATTATTATACAACGCAAATCGATAGAATTTGAATTAGAAACCTTTTTACAACTCTTACTCGTATGTACTTGAAACTGTTTTTAATATACAGTCTCTAAAAGAGGCGTTCTTGAATAACATATAGTATATTATTCACAAAAAACATCACTTAAAGCATAAAATTAAGCATAATAAGAAGTTGAGAAGGGTTGCCAAAGCCCTCTCCGAAATCATAAAAAGATCAATAATATGGTATAATTATTAAGAACAGAATATTTTCCGAGCCCTTTTTTACTGATTCGCCATATTCCAAGCTGATAAAGTCGTTATATTTAGAGAACACTCAAAAATGAAGAATTGAGGCTTATTAACTATATAATCGAAAAACGGGAGATTTGAATTTCTTCCTGCTTTATGATAATAAGAAAGTTACTAAAGCAAACAAGGGCCCTCCTAACTTTATCACTACCTCATTTAAAGATTTTCCCAAATATTTATATAACAAAAACAATTTTCCCCCAATCACCGCGTTAACCAAAAGTCCTTCGAAAAAGTACTCGTACAAAATATACAATTCGGTTTGTCACCGCCGCTCACCAAAGCGCTGGGCGACATACCACGTTGGCGTCTACTGCAAGCAGCGTTGCCACACGTTATGCACTGTGTAGCCGCTTTGCTGCACAATCGTGTCAAGGATATGCAGGCGATTGGTCCCGTAGAAACCAAACTACTCTACACAATGCAATGGATATTGTTGTATGCCGCCGAGGAATGTGCCGACGATGAGGGTGGCAATGAGGTTTTAGGCGATGAGACACCGAAACAAAAGTCGATGGAGCAGTATTTGTTTTCGGTGCCCACAATAACGGTATAGTAATTTAATTAAAGGGTGAATCCACACTTATGTATAAAATTTTATTTTACAACATTCAGCTCTTCGTCTACTTGTTTGCGCCCATTATACATCACTTGAAAGAGTCTGATTTCCAGAACTTTCGTTTGGAAAATGGCATTAAGTTGTGGCAGGGTATGTGGGATAATCGTGCACCAGGCGCGCCGTGTTTTACGGCTCCGGTAAAGCCGAAAGCGCGTAATTTGCTGTGCGCGCCGTCACCAAAAGGCTCCACAGATGTCTTTCCGGGACGTAAGTGTAAAATAGAAATGGAAAGTTTTATAAAGACAATATCTTATAAACAAACTAGGTAAGCAATCATCTAATGTTGATGAAGCCACATCGCCGAAACCCGACTCGCCACAGAGTCAGCAGTCCGAGCATACAAGACAAGATGAAGATGTAAGCTGTCGAAAAAAACTTTTTTTATAATGTACCTTCACTTACTGTAACTTCAACTAATCTGACGTTTCGTAGAATTCATGGGTTTCATCACCGAAAGAATTCGCTTTTCCCGAGACCATACCAGAAGAGGCGTCGAGCGTGGAGGATGAACGTGTTGTAATATTTCGTTTACCCTCTGCACCGCATCTTATGGATAACTCATTCTTCACGGTAAGACAGTACTTCACAACAGTTTACGGACTTCTAAAGTTGTCTTATGACTCTCACAGGCCGATGCGAGCTTGTTGCAGCAACAGCAATCGCAAAGTCGACGCGGCAGCCGTCAGTCAGTACACTCGAGGGACAAAGATAAACCGGCAACGAAATTCGAATTCGACCAGCAAGAGTTAATGCGTGGTGCTTCGGTTAAGGAAAAACGCAGTCCTTCGATGGAGAAAGAGACCGAGTCGGACAAATCAGACAGCATACACGTGGACGTATCGGCGGCCACCTTTCTAGATGTTGCCGTACTGCGTTGTCTCTTCATTTCACACTGGCAGGAGGAGGGAATTTTCTGGAGCCTGCAGTACATGTACAATCGGTATGTTAATGGGTGTAACGCTTAAATTTCAAGGTAACTAAAATGTTTGTGTACAATGCAGTCTAAGTGAAATCGGCGAAGAGGCCTCTATTACGTTGAATCAACCACGTAAACGCTCTAATTCGCTACCCATACCACAAATCGAGATTTCATTATACCAAGGACCGGGTAGCAATAGTCGTGACAGCCCTAGCAGTTCGGTAGCCAAGGACTATATAGAGATACCGGAACCATCCATAACAGCATGCTTAGTT